>JANHMN010000009.1:59315673-59347953 GCA_030674055.1 Rhabdomys pumilio | reverse complement strand
ACACACACACACACACACACACACACACACACACACACACACACACAGAGAGAGAGAGAGAGAGAGAGAGAGAGAGAGAGAGAGGCAGGTAGGCTTAAAAGGGAGAAGTCTAACTTCATACCTTTGTCGTCTCCCTCTTTGCTCCTGGGTTGGCCAGATGGATTCTCCTTCAAGATCTGGGAAGCAGGAACCTCCGTTAACTCTGACTTCAGTTCTTGGAAGGCCAATGTGTCCAAATTCCACTGAGAGACTGTGTTCAAAGAAACAAATGGCGCTTGGAGAAGAAAGGGCACAAGAATGGACTCTGTGGAGGGTGACATTTGATACGTTCCCAAACACTTGGTATCTGAAATTTGCTTTGGGGGCCCAGAAAGGGAAGAGGTAACCACATTGGTAGCTCGTTGGAACTGGGGTGATGGCTTCACTGATATTCTTTCTCTTGGGGAATTCGAATAATTAAAAATCAAAAAATTAAAAATATATATACAAATAATATATTGCACAGCTCTCTGTTTAACACTTGGTTGAATATTCAGTACCAAATAAAATACAATTAGAGTTTTATGTCCTTTATATAAATTCCACTAGAGAAATTGATTGCTAGTAAAGTATGGCTTCCAGGAATAGAAGACGGTTATTAGCAAGCCCTTAAATGTTTGAGTTTCAACAGCTAAATATTCACTGCAACTTATGGGGTTTTCCTTCTCATATCATGTGAATATCTTGTAAGAACAGATCAATTTTTGGTTTTTAACTATATTCCTATTTCCATTTGACATCATTATGTATACTGATGAGGTAAGGTGACATTTCTGTATACACTTACATTGATTAGATATCAGCTCAAAATAACGACATATCCATTACCTTAGATATTTATTACTTCTTTGTGTTGGAAACATTCACAATCTTTTGTAGCTATTTTGAAGTATTCAGGTAATTGTCGGTAACACATTAGGCTTTGCATGTAACCTTTCTGAAGTCAAGTTGCATAAGGAAGAACATGTTTGTGGTTCTTCTAGGAATTCCTAGAAAAGGGGAGAGGCCACCATACGTGGGTCACCGTGAGCCATCTTTCCCTGGCATCACTTCCCTTCCTGTTTGCACCTGATAGCAACCATTTCATATTTGATGGTAGGGTGGCTTTCTGTTCCATGACTTACTGATGTGGTGTGTATTAAGAAAAGAACTGTACACACTTGTCACTCAGCAGGAAGAAAATAAGACACCCTCCTTATCATCGGAGACCACAAAGTGGAAAGAAGAGTAGGAAGCTAGGCATTTTCATGGATGACTTTCCTGACGATAGCTGAAGTATTGACACAGATACCAAGAAGGGTGCATGTGTGTACATGCATGCAGAAAGACGATTATCAGCTATCGTTACCTTTTTTCATAGTAAAAAACAAAACAAAACAAAACAAACAAAAAAAAAACTACTTGTGCTGCCTCTAAAGTTTCGGAGACTAAAGTTGGGCTTTAGTACTGCCATCTGGCCTAGTGAGATGGAATTACCGGCACCACTAACTTGTGCTCTGCCCTGTGTTTATCTCATGTCTCCACAACAGTCCTGAAAGTAACTACTATTCTCCTAATCAGCAAATGAGGAAAGCAAAGATCAGAAGGGGTAGATAATCTACCAAGTTTTCACAACTAGTAAGTGTTAAGGCTGGAAGTTGAACCACTGCCTTCTGAAGTCTTGGCATTTGTGAACCTTGTGCTTTGGGATTAGGGACTCTGTCAGCTACAAAGAAATGTCTTGGCTCTCACACCTGGATGCCCCTTTCTATAAGCGCTCAGTATAAGTGAGCACTGTTGAATTATCCCAGTAGAGGGTGCTACAGCGACGTCGTATGAGGAGCAAGGTCTGCAGTTCTTCCTTGGCTTCCTGTCACGTGTACTTGAGGACATCCGGAGGTCCCTAACGTTGCATGTGGCTCCTCTGAAATTTCAGCCTTGTGGCACACAGTCCATAAGGAAATCGGAACTGCTGCCTGGGGATCTTGATGTTCTGAATGTGCCCATTCTATCTGCTCAGGACTCTTTCATGAGTGCACGGGTCCCCATTTGCACATGCCGCTGAGGTCAGGACAAACAGTACCTCCTGCTCTTGAAAAGGCAGAATGTTCCTTCCCTAGTGAAGTCTTGAAGTCCTTCCAAGTCTGTCCGTCCTAACCCTCCCCCTGTAGCCCCAGACTGCCATTCGGAGGTTACTTATATATGGAATTCGTTCTACTCGCTTTCTCACCATCGTTAATACTTTTCTCTGTGGTTAGGTGTAGAGTAACGGACTATCAGGGAGAGACAGGTCTCCCTTGGGAGTGAAAGTAGAACGGACAGTTATGGACGGATGGGAATAAAGGGTGTGGGGAGGGTCAAACTGGGAGGGGAAGGGAAGAGGGGGTTAAGAAAGGAAATATGGGGGGAAGAGCCCCCTATATTTAATATTAACAGAATATTTCAATATTAAATATTTAAAATATTTAAATATTTTAAATAAATATTAATTAAATGGTTTAAATAAAAAAATTGAATATTTAATTAATTAAATATTTACAATTAACAAAACAGCCATTTGATGAGTTGTATTGGGAACCTAATACATCAGAAGCTTTCTAAATTACATACATATATGAAGGTGATCTAAATGAAATTATCAGTTAGCAGGAGAGACAGAGCCCCTAGTGAAAATCTCACATCACCAAATGAAGTTCATGACTGGGAATGGGTTGTTGGTGAAAGGGGTCCCCTGTGAACACCCAAACAACTCCAACTGCTGCACAAACTGATGACAAGGTTCTATTACTAAAAGTATTACCTATACAACTTACTGAACAAGGAGAAGTTAAGCTGGTGCCTACCTAAAGCCTTCACCCCTCGTGTTCTTGGTACCAGAGGTACTATGCACTCTACCAAAGGAGAACCGTGAACACCAACCCAGCTACAGGCCCTTTGATTTACAATGATGTCCTACCTGCAAGATCTACTAGCCAATGGTAGCACAAAGCTTGTGGGAATAACCAACTAATATTTGATTTACAACCCACTCCATTAGATGGAACACATTACTAACTCGACTTAAGTGACCAAGAACCTGAGACTAGATAGCCCAGGGACCCAGGGGAAAACTAAACACTACTCTTCTACAAAAGGACCATAGCAGCACAATGACTCCTAGTGACAGTTTGCTATACTCATAGATCTGTGTCATCATCGGAGATGCTTCCTCCTGTCACAGATACAGAGATCTACAGCCAGACAATATGCAGAGAATGAGAAGTCTTGTAACATTTGGCCCTAAAGGGGATGTCTCCATCAAATCCTTTCCTTCAGGGTTCAGGAACCCTGTAGAAGAGGAGGCAGGAAGGATATAAGAGTCACAGAGGATGGAAGACACCAAAAAAAAAAAAAAAAAAAAAAAAAAAAAGGCCCATTAAGTCAAGTATGTGACTCACATATGAAGTCACAGAGTCAGCATTTGCACAAGGCAGCATGTTCAGGACCTGCACAGGTCTGCACCGGACAGAGTCCTGGAGCTGAGAAGTGGATCATGCCCCATCTCTAATGCAGACTCTCCAATTGAAAACCATTTGCAACTAATTAATTTTCTCCAAGGGAGTCTCACTGGGGAAACAAATTACTCTTCAGTGTAGGCCACATGTTCAGCAGTAGACAGACAGCCAACAGAAAAATGAGCTCAATGGTGTCTTTGGAGTTTCCTTGTCTCAAAATATCGCAGCAGGCCTCTTTCCCCTGCATATATTTTGCATATATTTTATGCCTTCCAACTGTGTGGTGTTTTGGGGTTCATGAATGTGTGTTTCTGCATCTGTATTTATTTCTTGCGCCTTTTCTTGGGCTCTTTTCCTTCTGCTCTTTGTTTTGTCCTATCCTGATTTAATTTTGCTTCATCTTTTATTATTATTTTTTAGATGCCTGTTTATTCTCTAAAGAGAGACAGAAAGGGGATGGATCTGGATGAGAGGGAAGGCAGGAAGGAATAAGGAGGAGGAATGGAAGGGAAACTCAGAATCGGAATACACTGTATAAAAATATCTGCTGTCAGTAAAAGAAACGATAATAATTCCTTCTGTTAAGCTTCCCTGGATTGATATACTGAGTGGCTTCTACATCTTCACTGGGCCCAGAGAGTGGCTAGAGGCTTCAGGAGAGTCAGTGAGCTTCCTCCAGTGACCCTCTCCTGGGGCAGAGCTCAGGATGATGGCTCAGCATACCTGCAGGGCACAGTCAGCCATCAGATCTTCGGTCAGAGAGGCAGAGTCACAGGAGTATGGGATTGTGTTCCCATCCTGGTCCCACTGAGACTCATGCCAAGGTTCGGAACAGGAGACCTCAGCTCTGGCTCTCTTCCTGTCTTCCCTTGCTCTTCACCGGGAACCACACCTCATGCACTTTCCTTGTGGTAAACAAGAGACTTAGTAACTCAGAATATCAAGGAAAGCCTTCCAGAGACCACTTGACTCAGTTCCACTTGGCAGGTGTAGTGGTTGGATTAGGAAATTCCTGGTGGCTTTGTAGTCATCTCAGCCAGAAGCTGCTGGCAGCATTCAGATTCCCAGAGGCGAGCCATCTGGCAACATCTGCTGAAGCAGGGAAGTCTGCACCAAGGGGGCTGGGCTGATCCAGAAGTTGTAGTTCCACCGTGTCCCAGCTGTGGGACTTTGGGCAAATGAGTCAACCTCTTTGAACACCAGCATTCTGAGCTGTACAAACATGTTAGGTTATTTTTTTGAAGACTATATAGGTACCATGAGCAAATAATCTCAAAGAGAGAAATGTCCAAACTCTGATTTTTCTGGAATGTTTAAAACCACTAACATTCGTTTTTGAATATAGAAGGAAAACAAATGATTGTGGAAAATAATATCTGCATTGTAGCAGATATCTGAAGCGTTCATGCCTTTTGCTTATTTTTGTTCTTAACAGTACTGAGATTCATTCCTCTATTGTTAAAATATGTTGAGACTATGCCTGCTCTATCCTTAACCTCATACCGTAGTGGAACTGGGCCCATGGACCAGTTAAATCGTTAACTAATTTGCATGCAAATGCAAATGGCATTATAAAGATTTATGTAAATATTTTCTATTACTGTGAAAAAGACAGTATTATTTAAATGGAGAAAATAGGTTAAAGCAATGCCATAATATTTCCAGGTTGACACAAATACTTCAGGAAAAAGAAAGCTTAGCTTCTAGCCTGGTTGTCAGTTGTCCTGGGTACTATCTCTAGATCCAGTGTATGCTACAGAGACTTTATGTTAAGTGTGAGTCAAGGTTCTTAATGACTGCCTGACATTTGCACACAATGGTGGGACTCAGCCGGAGGAAAACGTTACAATTGCAGTCCATTACCTGGGTGGCCACTCTGTCAGAACTGGCTCAGGATGCTTCCTCCTCTCACTACTGCTTAGCATGATAACTCAGAGTCCTGCTGAACACTCTGGTGCTCGACTCCTTCCTGCCCATCTTTGCCCAGCAGTTGTTATAGCAACCCGACTCTTAGAGGTATCAGCTGCCAGGACCACATATCAGCTTCCTGCCGAAGCTTCTCTGACTGTGAAGACCAGCCTGACATCTTATTCCTCACAGATGAAGGACTATAAGGGATGAAGGGATAAGTGTTCCCCTGGAGCTGAGCTTTTTTTTTCTCATGTGTCAATCAATCTGATGGCCCCTCCCACTCTATTTTCATTCCCTGAATCACTGTCCTCTGTGTTCTATTTCTTTTCCTGGCCTCAGGGCCCATGTAAGCCGCTACCTCACAGGCCCTCTCTGATGTCTGGGTCCAACTCCTCAGTCTCTGAGGAAACTGCTGTTGCATTTCACCTTTAGGGTGAATAGCACTTTGTTTACACTTGTGTAGGTGTGCATGCTGGAATCCATATGCATACACATGAGTGATGGAGTCTGAGGAGATTATTTTTCTATGTAACAATTACAGGCTAAAGTGGTGGTGTCAGTTTGAACTGTGTGGTGAGTACGAAGAAACCTGCCTTCTCAGACTTGCCTTTATCTACTGAGACTCACATCCTAGGCTTTCATAGCTCAGTTCTTGCCTCTTGAGTTCCAGCCCCTCAGAGTACTACTGATCTCCAAGCCTGGGGCCTGGAGTTGGATTTCATTCCAGCTATTTCTATAGCTCTTTGACTTTTTCTCCCCATATCCAACCTTAGACAAGGACTCTCTGTGTAGCACTGGCTGTCCTGGAACCTGCTCTGTAGACCAGGCTGGTTTTAAAGTCACTGAGATCCCCTACCCCTGCCTTTCAAGTGCTGGGGTTAAAGGCCTGCATCACCACCACCTGGAGCTCTCTGTCATTTTAAGGTCTATGAACTTGAAGACAGTAGGAGCCCTGAATGTCACCAACTCTTAGAAAAGGCAGAATTCTGGTTCTCATCATGCTATTAACAGACTAGGTGGGCTCTGGCTGGCAGGCTTGCTGGTGTCCGTTTCCACATGTTCACAAATGAGCCCATGGCTGCAAGGTTCCTGTCTAGTTATCTGTTCTGTCCTTTTGCAATTTCTGGCCTGATGATGCTCCACTATAGAGAAAGACCCCCACATTTGAAGTTCATTATAATGGGCTGTGGACCTATGTCAAAAGGAGAGAAGCTGGAAAGGAGGATGGAAATAAAATTAAAGAACACATCCAATCAATTCCCAAGGCCAAGCATTACCTTTAAACTAAAAGACCACAAGACAGTAAAAATATAAAGCATTGCCTCTATTTTCACATGCACACAAACACTCCAGGTATATATAATTACATAGGGTTTTGTTGTTGTTGTTGCTGTTGTTGAGAGTGTAACTTCAAGTCTGAAATTTGCATATAACTTTTAGGGATGCTATTTCACCATTTGTCCTCTCGGAGACCAGATGAAGTCTTAGCCACCACTGGGCAGCTGAGCAGCCCTTGGTCCCTTAGCTACTTAGAAGCTCAACTTTCCTCTGTTGTCCAATTTGGAATTAAATTCCTTCCAGCTTAAATATAAATATTTAAGTAGGTAACCATTAATGGGAGGAAGAGAGAAAGTGATAGAAGACACACGCTGGCTATAAAAGCAGCAGCAGGCACCAGCAGGGAAGGTAGACAACAGGAGAGGCACAGGAAGGGAATATGTCTTAAAAAGATCAGGTAAGTTCGTGATTTTGTATCCTAACTTCAGTTTCAATGGCAGGAAGCATCACTCCTCTGTTACAGTTGCCCATTTGGGCTCCACAGAAGTGATGGCAGTGAATTCTTTGCCATGTTATGGATAAGAAAAAAAAACAGGCAGAGAAGGAAATAGCTTGCGTCCTGCTGAGCTCAGTGTCACGCTGGGTCTGAAGTCTTACAATCATGTAGATCTTACCTCTCAGGTAAGGATCTCTTTCAGAAAATATTGACTCCATCACGCCGTTTTGGAGGTTTTCAACCCCAAGAAGGTGGTAGGATACCTGAGATCATGCTACCCACACACTGTTTACTGGGATCCAGAGTTACTCCATGTTTAGTGTGGCCTCTCTTCCGCTCACTCTCAGAGAGTAAACTGTATACACAGATCCTGACAGCTCAGCTCCAGGTACACTTGAGAACCTGCTCAGGCTTGTCTCCCTCATAACTGCACTGTTCGCTGAGAAGTACAATGTAATATAACAACCTCTAATAGGTGCCATGTTCCCCAACCATCCCAACACCCGCTTCCGCACCTGTCACCTGACTGTGGAGAGCTGGTGGAGGATGCCCACTGTCTGGTTACCAGGTTTCTTAAACTCCTTTGTTTAAAATGAACCCTTTCCCTCAATTTTCTTGGTGCTTGTCATTAACACGTTTAAGGAGCCCAGACTAATTGTCCTACATCTGAATGTGTTTGTTCACGAAACAAGTGACTGTTTGGGAACAAAACTCTCATTAAAAGTAGCACAAATACTGTTTTCTAACCACCAAAAATAATGTGTCCATCTCTCAATGCACTCAAATATCCATCTCCAGGCAGGAGCCGGGACAAACAGAGAAGGCCGTTTGTCAGAAGGACCACTGCAGAGTTCTCTGGTGACCCGAAAGCAGACATTCTTTGATTCGGCAACAAAAGACAAAATTTCCAGAGCTACATACCAAGGGACTTGAGAGAGAAATTGTTTCCTCTTTCTTTACCAAGGTAGGAGATTGAAAAAATAAAACACCACCAGGCATAGTGGTGCACGCCTTTAATCCTGGTGCTTGGGAGGCAGAGGCAGGCAGATCTTTGACTTCCAGGCTTGTCTAGTCTATAGAGGGAGTTTCAGGACAGTCAGGACAACACAGAATAATCTTGTCTCGAAAAACCAAATACACTAATAATAACAATAACAGCAACAATAACAGTAATCACAATAGCACAGCAATTCTCACTGCACAAATCATTTGGCATCTCATAAACAGGGGTCATTTTTGGCAGGAATCACAATTTCTAAGCAAAGATTGAAAAAGAATGAATTGCCCAAGAGCACAGCAGGCCATTTTCTCTTGATTATTTATGATAAGTATCTCCCATCTGGCCCTGTATTTCTCACTTGGCTGTGGGCTGTGACAATTTTGTCACGAATAGGCACAAGAGCTCAGATCCACTGACCTAAACAAGGAGCCAACTTCTAGGAAACATGGAAGAGCGTTTGCTTTGCTCTCCTTAACGAAACTATCGAATACTGCATTTGCAGTTTCTGAGAGAAAAGACAAAACAGAATGAGAAGCCTGGGAGGCCTGTAGTGGGTCACAAGCAAACTTGCTACCTTCTGGGTCAGGCAGCCCCTCCACCCTGCATTCTTACCTTCCCTGGAGCCTGGCAGCATGTCCTGAGAGGGGTGCTGGGCTGAGGGACACTGACCCCTCCTTAGCCTTGCTACCTCCTGGCTGCTGCCTTCTAGCCTCCTGGCCAAATCTTCATTCTCTTGTTCCAGCTGCCTCTTCTCTTCCTCTAAAGCTGACTTGTCTCGCAGGAGATTATTATAGGCTACCTCCAGATCCCTGGTTTGGGTCTCCAGCTGGTCCCGTTCTCTCATCAGGGCACCCAGCTGGCCCTGCAGCCCCTCCTGGGCCTCCTGGGTCCCAGTAACTCTGCCCAAGGTCATCTGGTGGAGAAGACTCTCCAGGGATCTGACCCGGGCCTTGGTGGACTCTAGGTCTGCATGCTGGATGCTGCTGTCTCTCTGAAGGTCTTGGATGGCTGACATGGCCTGGTCTTCCCTTGGGCAGCTAGATTCATTGGGGCTGGTCACAGTGAAGGTGTACTGGCATCGGCCACTCCGATCATTGGCTTTTTGGAACTGTGCTGTCCTGGCCCCCATTCCCCACGCCAGGCACGCTAGAAACAGAAGCTGGAGAGCTGGCATCTTGGGACCACAGCTGCAGCAGCGTGTACAGAAGGACATCAGTATGAAGGCTGAGTGAAGTTTCTCCTTGGAAAGCTCTCCTGCAAGGGGTTTGGATGAGTGGCCCTGCTGACTCAAGTCTGAAGTCCAAAGAGGTTTATATATCCTGGGGAACCAGCCCTGTGTGGAGGGAGGGAGAGGTGATCACATGAAGCTGGGTTGGACCAGCCATGGGGGGATAGGAGGATTGCACTCACACTGCCAGCAAGAGCTTTTAAAAAAATAATAATAATAAAGTGCCAGAGGCTATTTTGAATTTACTCTTTTAGAAGTCCCTCTGCATGTACCCCACATCCCAACAATAACCCCTAAGTTTCTAGCCTGTTTGTATGTATGTGTGCACATATGTCCAACTTGTCTGGCAGGAGTAGCTGGTTGTGTGCTCATTTGAACAGGGATATAAGTCTGTTTTGTGTTTCATTGGACCCTGGTCTGGATCAGTCACTGCACAAGGAATTAGGGAGACAGACATGCCTGAGCTGACATGCCCTGTAGCAGAGTCAAAGAAGAACCTGAAGAAGAGGCCAGTGCCCACAGGCTCCAGGCTGCTGCAGAGGGGCTGAGAATATGATGTGCACATCCTTAGGAAAACTCCCTAACGACAGCCTCTTGTCTCGGGAACCTGTGCCAATGTTCCGGACCAGGTTTTATGATGAGTATGCCCCCAGAAGTCTACTGGTGAAACCTGTGCACCCATCTCTGAAAGATAGGTCCAAATGCATAGAATGTAAGGAATCAAAAGAAACATTACGATAGGGATATGAAAATATTTAAACACCCGAAATATATGCTACATAAGATAGTCAACACAAGGTCTAATTTAAAAGTACTTTTGAATGTATTCAGTATTTTATGAAACCTGTATCAATTGTAACATGGGAATGAAAAATATAGGTATTGTTAGCAGAAGTTTAGGCTTAGGTAGTAGATATCCATGATGAGATGAAGTAACTGAGTGAGAAGACTGTGAAAATAGAGATTTAGTTTATTTACTAACTCAAATTCATGGGCTGTGACCTAATAATACCTACTTTTCAAAGAGAGCCAACTACTTTGAATGTGACATAGGGAGATTGTTAAGTCTCAAAGAGATTTTAAGAACAATAGAATGAGACTTCTCCTAAATAATGAGAAATGGTAAACAACAGCAACACACACACACACACACACACACACACACACACACACACACACACCTTCTTCTAAATAAAAAAAAAACAAAAACAAAAACAAAAACAAAAACAAAAACAAAAACAAAAAACGAGCAGGAGCACCAAGTACCATGAACAGTCAGAAGTCAACGCAGGTCAGCGCGTGAGTGGAAGCCTCATGAGAGTCTTTAAAAATGTTTGTTTATTGATATATGTTCACATGTGCCATGCATGCTGTGTGTGTGGAGGTCAGAGGACTACTTTTGGGGTCCAGCTCTCTCCTTGTGGCATGGGATCTGGGGATCGAACTCAGTCTGTAAGGCTTGCCCACTAAGCACCTTCACCCTCTGAGCTGCCTCACTCCCCCCTCATGAGTACCTTGAAGTGACATTTGCATTTGAACAAGTTTTGATTCTCAGATACTAGTAATAGCATTCTCGATATCTATGTAATAAATATCTCTGCTGTCCCCTAGCAGATTCACCTGAAGACTGAACAAGCACCTCTTGCTCTAAATCCATTCTGGTGTAGGTGGGGTATGTGTGCATCTGTGTTTATCTGGATGGGTGCACATGCATGTGTCAGCCAGAGGCTAGTGTCAGGTGCTGTCTTCTGTCATTCTTCACTTTGTTTTTTCAAGACAGATTCTCTCGCTGAGCCTGGGGCTCACTGATTTGGTTAGATTGGCTAGCCAGCAAGTACCAGGTATCCTTCAGTCTCTGCTTCTTCAAAGCTGGGATTGCTGGTATGTCCCTGGCTTTTAATATTGGTACTGGCTATCAAACTAAAGTGGTCATGCTTGCATAGCAAGCAAGCCCTTACACAATGAAGTTATCTTCCCTGCCTCCTAAGCTGTTATTGTTATTCAGGATTTCTAAAGTAAACCTGAGCCTGAGATGTCTGGGAATGACTTCTTGTTTGCTGCTGACTAAACAAGTGCTGTTCTCATTTTGTAAATCAGGATTACTGAAAATGATTTAAAAAAAAAAAATCACACAGTCAGCGGGAGTGAGGTTCAAATCTATTTGCCTTTCCTCTTAGGAAAATTTATTTCTTCTGAAAGGACTACAATGATTCTTGCACTGCCAGCTGCATAGAAGAAAAGAATTCTGGGAAAGAGAAATGTAAGCAAGAGGGACTGCTTTGCTTCTGAAGGAAGAACACAGTACTAGGATAGGGCTCCCGACTTCAGTCAATTTTCCCTCCACAGCACAGCTTGGGACCTACCATCCACGCTTGTCTGGGCCTTTATAGTCAGCGGGCATTGTCCTTTTTTGATCTCTGCCTCTTTCACTCACCATCGATCTCTCTTCATCGCCTGTAAGCTGCAGGCTAGTCTGCAACATCACAGCCCTTGTCCAGCTGTGTGAGTCCTGCCAGGGGTGAAATGAACAATGGACCCTGGCATTTCCACCACTCCAGCCCCATTTGTGGATACCTAGCACAAACTACCCATCATTCTTTGCTCTCTTCCTAGTTCCTAGCAGGTGTATATGCTTAGGGGAAGAACATGGGGGTTTCTCTTGTTACTGAGTATGCTTCTTCAGTCACCCCATCTCTCTACCGGCATCTCTCCCCCACCTACAATGGCAGATAGAGACTGATGGAGCATCCACATTCTTCTGCCTCCATCAACCAACCATCACCTCTTCGCAGCTCAGTGATTGTGAGCTCAGCTTCCTGCCACCTTTCAGCTTCTCCTTCACACAGAACAGGCTGCTGACCCTCTGAGGTGAGCAAAACTAAAGCCAGGGAAGGAGAGAGTCTTGCTCAGGGTCACACAGCTAATGAATGGCACAGCCTGAAGGAAAACCTCCTGATTCCCAAGTTTCACCTTTTCACACCATCCAAGTCAGAGAAACTACCAACCACTTGCCTCGAAGTCATGAGACACAACAGTCACTTCTTCCATGAGCCAGTGTGCTAGGACATAAGCCTGCTTCCTCTATGCCCAGTAAATGAAAGCCTGCAGTGCCGGAAAACTTATAGCACCCTTGAGCTTTTAGCGAATGATTTCATGAAACTGCATCCTTTCATAAGATAGAACCATTCTTTTCTAAGCACAGAAAAGGGCTCTGAGGTAGAAACGGGAGCCTCCCTACTCCACCAACAGCCATGAACATCTGGTGAGATTTAGCCTACCCTTTTCACCTTCCTGTCATTCCTGGCAGGCCCCACTCCCTGCAGTCCCCACCTCCTGGATTTCTGGACACAGAGACTATTTTTCCTACTGAGGAAACACTGGCCACTCCAAATGTTCAGTTAGACTATATTCCATCTCCATATCCTTTATGGAGCCAGGAGCCAGGAGCCAGGAGCCAGGAGCCAGGAGCCAGGAGCCAGGAGCCAGGAGCCAGGAGCCAGGAGCCAGGAGCCAGGAGCCAGGAGCCAGGGAGTCTCCAGCTCAGATGTGCCAGGAAGATGCTCAAGGGGTGTGTCCAGTCAACTGCAGCCCAGTTATTATTGAAAAAGTTTGGAGAGTACATGCCTGGAGAAGTGAAGGCAGCAGGTCCTCCAGGGAGGTGACATTATTCAGGGGTGTCTTGCACAACCACTCGAGGTTGTATTTGCTTCCCCTTCTTTAGCAGTGAATTTAGATTTGTTGGCTACTGATTTTGTCCATAGGTCTCCTCTAAGAAACAATAACCCCCCAAATGATACACCTATATGGCTAATTTTCTTTCTTTTCCTGTTGCTGATAAAACAGTTGGACAAAAGCAACTTAAGGGGGAAAAAGTCTAATTTAGCTTATGCTTTAAAGATATAGTTCATCACGCTGAGTAAGTCAAGATAGAAGGAGTTTAAAGCAACTGAGCATAATACATCCACAATTGAGAAGCAGGGACCAGCTGAGCATGGTTTTGCATGCTTCTAATCCCAGCAGTCAGGAGGCAGAGGCAGATGGATCTCTGTGCATTCTCAGATAGTCTGATATATATAATGAGTCCAGGCTAGCCAGGTCTACCTATTGAGGTTGTCTTAAATAAATAAATAAATAAATAAATAAATAAATAAATAAATACAAAGCAAAAGGAAAATCAAAGAACAATGAATGTTTGCTCATGCTTAGTTCACTTTCCCCTTTTTATGGAGCCAGGATCCCAACCTGGGGAATGATGCCACCAATGGTGGGCTTTCTCACTTCAGCCAGTCTAATCAAGATAATCCCCTATTGGCATGGGACTAAGTCAATTTAGGTAATCCCTCACAGGTTTGCGTTGAGGCTTATCTTCTAGATGATCCTAAATCCTGTACAGTTTGTAACATTATCATGACTGGTTGCCCACTAAACTTCCAATGGCTGCATGGTTGAATGAATGGATGTCAAAAGCCATCTAGGAAAGGCTGTGGCAAGTAAGTGAGTTTTCTAGAGATGGCCCACTTTTTTGCATGGCTGTGATGGGTGTGCTCTGAGATGCAGGGTCCTTAGAGACTTCATTTCAGGAATGCCTCTTGCTCCTGATATCACAAAGCCTAGTGATTTCCTGCCACTATCACATAGCCTAACAATTTCTGGCCATCAGTCCACACTATTTGGTAGATTTCCTGCAGATCAATATGAAGATGTACTTTCATGTAGTAATGCTGTATAGACGAGTTGATGATTTTATAATTCCTGATAATGATTTTTATAGAACTCCTAAATTGATACAAGTAATCTTAATCCCCCTATAGAATAAAAGCTGTAAATAGAGCTCTGTAAACCATGTGACATGGGGTAATTGCATTAGAAAAAGAAAGCAGGCTTGGAACAAATTTATGATCAAGGAAAACATCCCTTCTAGGTTAGGAATGAGGCCACTATCTGATAACTAAAGGTCATAACTGGGAATGGGAAATTTATTGTAGGTACAAGGACAGAACATAAATAATAGACTGGTTAATCTAAATAAGACTTCAAAATAATGAGACATAAGGCAGATGATTTGTCTTGACAAAACTGTGCTAATTTATAAGATAAAAATTATTGCTTTAAACTTATAATGAACTTATGAGGGAGCTAAAAACAGATAATGAATCTTTAGGTACTAGTCTTAATGAAAAGACATGTAGGCAATTCTGCTGTAACTCCTTAACTATTGCCTTAAGCTTACTATGAACTTATGGAATGTAAAAATGCTTTAAAAGCCATGCGATCAGTTATTTTGAAAAGGTATAAAAACTTTTTTTTCTCTCTGACTCAAAAGAGTTAACAAACTCCAAGCCTCTCACCTAGCCAGTAAGGGGTCACTAAGTCAATGAGAAAAGAACCCAAATAACTAAGTTTCTTTTCTCCAGCTGCTATTAGCAGGCATTAATGGCCAGAAGCCATTAGCTTTTGGCCCTTGAATAGCAGGAAAGAGTCAAATTGCCAGAAGCCAACAGCTTTTGGCTCTAGAATAGCAAGAAAGAGTTAAATGTCACCATACCCATCACTGCCTTCCTCAGGAATCTAACTGTCAGAACAGGACCCTAGCAGACAGATGGATAGATGGATGGATAGATGGATGGATGGAAGGAGGGATGGGTGAATAAGTTGTACAGACGGTGTGGTGGCCTATGTCTGTAATCCTAACACTCAGGAGACTGAGGCAGAAGGACTGTAAACTGAAGGCTAGCCTGAGCTTCATAAAAGAACTTTGTCTCAAAAACCAAGATAACATGAGATGAAACAAGATGAGAAATAAAAACAGGCAGGCAGAGATAGAAAAGGGCCCCAAGGGATGAGAGCAGGGTGTCAAGTGGTGACATCTTACAGGCTGGTGGGAACACTCTGGACCTCTCTGGTGTTACTTGTAGAACTCCTGAAGCTGAGGAGGAAACCGAGGGCTTTACAGGGTGAGCATCTCTGCAAACACACATGCAATCTCAAGTGGAATGATTTCTTTTTTCCTGCTTTTCTTCATGAAGGAGTAGCAAAAGGAGATTTACCATAGAAACCTGGTGAACATAATAGTAATTCAATAGCATGGACATTAGGGCCAGGAAATAACATAGTTTTGAACTGGAGTTCCTCTAGTCTGTCTGGCAAAGCTCCCTGTGATGTTCACAACCTTCATCCGTCTCCTGGATGGATTAGGGTATCATTTTTTAAAAACTTCAGGTGGTGCTTGGGGTTGGGACAAAGGATTTTTACGTAGTCCAAGTTAGCATCAAAGTTATATTCCTCTTGCCTCAGGCTCCTTGGTGCTATTTTTCAAGCTGTAACATTACATAAGACTGTTCGCCTAAAGTAAACGGCAGAGAAATCTAGAAGTGGGAGGCTGCCTTTGGACAAGACAGGCTTTGAAGGGAAGGTGCTATTTGCGATGGAACTGTTAAGATGGTACCAAAGCACTTCCCTTGGAGACTTGACTACAGGTCTACACTGGGCTCTGGGCTCTATATCTAGGTTGTATCTAAGATCAAGAAATTCAGGGTCCTCTGCAGACCTCACTCATTTTGTGTACTCTCTGTGCAGAGCCTGTTCTGCACCATCCTAGCATCTGTCTGCTGGTTCCAGTTTTATGCTGGTCCCTTGTGATGTGAGCCCATCTGGAGCATATTTCAGTCTGCCTACTAACATTCTCCATCTCCCAAACCATCTTTCTTGAGAAGTCTCTCACTCAGCAGCCAAGTGGATCCTGTCAAGTAGCCACACTAGTTGGAGGTTGTCCTATAGGCCCCCAAGCTATTACCCTAGGACAGACACTAACCCAGACTCAGCAAGTTATGCTGTGCTGGGGAGCCTGAGGACTAGAGGTAGAGCAGAGACTGGAGAGAGAAGCAAGGATCCCCTGAGGGCACTGCTTCTCAACCTTCCCAATGCTGTGGCTCTTTAGTACAGTTCCTCATGCTGTAGTGACCCGCAACCATAAAGTTATTTCACTGCTACTTCATAGCTGTACTTCTGCTACTGTTATGAATTGAACTGTAATGGAAATACCTGCTATGTACGTTATCTGATACGTGACCCTCAAAGGAGCTGTGATCCTCAGGTGGGAAGACAGTGACTTAAAGAGAGAGACGTGTCTTTGTCAGGAGGCAGTCAGTAACTCTAGTTCAGTGCTCTAAACCAGTCTCTTCCTCTTTGTGACCAGGCATCTCTTACCCAAAAGTGGTGGTAGGGGTGCGTGTGGCATTCATCCAATGCTTGTGCTTCTTTGTGACTGACAGCGTTGCCACGGTTCTTGGTAACAGTTGGGAGATGGAAGGAGATGGAGAAGACAGAAACAACTTCTCAACCACACATGGGATAAAGGAAAAACTGCACGTGGTGGTCAGATAGCAGCCACAGGTAGAAGAGATTTGATTTTTTTTTTTTCTTTCTGGAACTGCACTTCCTTTTACACGTTTCTGTGATGAAATACATTTCATAGTTTACATATAAAAAGGAAAAATAAAAACACCTTTTGCTAGTAGAAAAAAAACTGTTTACACAGGGGTAATGGAAAGAAAAAGACACATATCATGAATAGCCGTTGCGATTCAGTGGGATATACGTTCCTATGCCGTGTGTGTTTTCTTAGTCTATGGATATTAACAGCGATCAGTCTCACAGCTACTCGATAAGGATCTGAGAAGTACTCTGACGTTTTGTAATGGTTCACCATGTGTTGGAAGTTTCTATGTTACCAATCAAGCACACTCTACTTTCTCTCTTTGGTATGGAATTGGAACCTCTCTTGACCTAATAATGTTAATAAATGCTGCTACTCAGGAGGAAAAACGGAGGAGTTTGAGAAGGCCCACGCACGCCGCAGGGAGCGACGCGTGGGAAACCGGGTAGAGCTGCAGACTGAAATGAATGTGTAAAAAATCCAACCAAAGCCTTTGGGTTTTGAGGAGGTTCATAGGTAGATAAAATATGGTATTATCTATTTCAGTAGACTCTTCCTTATACTTAAACATATTTTATATGAATTGTATCAAGCTGCTGTAGTTTTGAAACTTATGAGCAGAAGAGAGATGGATAGCACTGACTGCATTTCCCAGAGCAGGAAGCAGGAAGTTAAGTGACATAATTCACGCAGTGGTTAGAATGAGTGGTTAGTGTGAGTCTCCTCATGGATTCTCCATTCCCACTAGACTGCCACTCACCTACTCTTCCACCTCACCAACATGATATTTACACACACACACACACACACACACACACACACACACACACTTAAAACTTTAGCCCCAATCAATATTAAGTTTATACTGTTCTTTTTCTGGGAAGATAATTCATATAAATACTATTTTCAAAGCGCTATTCAGAAAAACCATATACTATAAATATTTAACACATTGCCCTTTCCTACTTGGAGACAGGGTTTGCCATATAGGCTGGGCTCACTTCAAACTGTCTTTGGGCTTCTAGTGCTAGAATTACAGGTGTTTGTTCATGCTACACTAAAATATTCCTTTTTTCCCCCTTTGAAGACAAGATCTCTCTTACAAAGTTCAGTCTGGCCTTGAACTCACTTGTTCTTGAGAATGGCCCTGAGCTCCTACCACATTGCTTATTACTTAAGTCCTGGGATTACAAGTATATTCCACCATACCTGCTGACATATATATACCTTAAAGTTGTTGTAGTTAATATTGAAAGATTAATAGTAATCTAATTATTATACAAATAATCAATCTGAAATTGTTTATAGCAAATATTAAATAATTTATTTTAATTTCTTTTTGAGGAATATTCTAGGCTTCTATTTGGTTCTTCCATTTTTTTCCTTTCTTTCTATTCATGGCCAGCATATTAATTAGAAAAGAGACTCAGATGTCTCCACATCCTCTGCTCACTCGCTGTGTCACTAAAAGCACTGGCTGACTGGCCATGCCTCAGTTTCTCTACGTCTAATAAGCATCAAAAAGTTCTCATGAAGGTCAGATGTCACCATAAGAGCTTTGAGCAGGATCAGGACCGTTTCTTACCTCACTTGCATCTGGCAAACAGGCTGAGAAAAAGCCTGGAATTCACTTCCCAAACGTTGTGGGGTGGGGAGCAAGAGCTGAGAATTGCTCCCTGTTTGAGAAGGTAGCTCAGTGAGGGAGAGATTGTCTAGCATGTACAAGATCCTAGGCTTTCTGATGAAATACCCACTATTTATTTTTGCCTTTGTAAACATTGCTGGCTTTACACACACTGTTGATCATTCATAATAACAGGTGACCTGTGGCTTTCTCCATATTAGTCATAAAGAAATTCAGTTTCTGAGTTCCAAAGATATGTCAGTACGTATGAGAGTTAAAATGGGAACAAGGAGCTCACAGCTTGAGCTACCTGAGTAATTCTTAAAGAAACCTTCCACAGACAACAGCAGTTCAGCATGACATGTATGGTAAAGGAAAGGACATCACTTCTCTGGTATGTTCATCAATTCATTTCCTCTCTTGGTTATTTAATTCTGCAGAGAATACAAAACCTCTCCCCACAGCTAAGTGACATAACACGTTTTGGCAGCATGACTCAAAGCATTTTAAATTAAGCATTATAACATATTTTGTTTTTGAACAGAAATTATGACCTTCTACTAGCAAAGTCAGAGGATGAGAGACCTCCAGGGAGGCAGGTGCACACATTCAAAGTCTGGCTTTAAACAAGAACAGCTTGTCCTTCAAAAATCCAGTTCTGGAAGGTTACATCTAATTCTCAGTGGGGGAAGTTGCCTTAACAGAAAAACTATTTTCTTTGTGGCCTTTTGGTCTGTGAAAAAGCAGAAAACATCAGATGTGGAAAATCTGATGTCTTCGTGTGACTGGCTCTGAGGCATCCTTCTGGGAATTACACAGACTGTGGGTTATCTGTGGATAAAACTCAGGTCGAGCCAACTCCTAATAAATCTAATCTCCTAGCTACTTTCCTGTGCATTGAGCCTGTGCCAGAGCGCTCAGATGATTTTAATACCTGCAATAGCAGGACTAAATTTAAAAGATAAATCTGCTGAAAATAAAACCAGACTCCAACAACACAGTACAGCTCAAATTAAGTAGGTTTTTTTTTTTATTTAGTTGTTTTTGTTGTTTAAGCGTTTCATGTTTTTTTTTTTTTTTTTTTTTGTTTTTTTTTTTTTTTTAAATCGTGACGGTTGGTTCTCCATTTCTTCTGAAATTCTGCCACACTCTTTTGAGGCAATACTGGTATTCCTGAGTCTTTAGTTGTTTCTCTGACTTAGTTCAGAGCATTTTTGCTTTTGGTCTGTATTAGTGTGTGTCCCATGCTCTTTGCAAATCCATGCATTTCTCACGATATCTTAAGATTACCTGGGGAATTCACCCTTGGTCACCAGCCTCCAAGACAGCCCTTAAAGATTCTATGCAATCCTGCTTCCAATACCTGTGCCCTCTGTAAGTCACCTCCCACCAGGGCTGGGCTGCATGATGGACAACATTGGCAGGAGTGAGGGCGTGCCACCCTGTGATGGGGGATTCGAGAAGCTGAGGCTTCTTTCTTGAACCTCGGGCTTTTCTCCTCCATTTCTGGCATTTGGTAAGCCGTCCATGGAGGAACCAGTCTAGTAATGAAGCAACAATATACCATAATCAATAAGCTTGGACATGGGTCCTGCCATCCAGATACTGACTGTAACCTCCTGAGAGATTCCCAAGCCAGAGCCATCTGATCTAAGGCAGTCTAGAATCTATAGGAACTAGTTAATAAATGCTTGTTTTAATCAGCTAAGTTTTGAAATTTAACAGTAAACAAAAACATATTGTCAATTCTTCTGCCATTAACTACAGCTTCCACATTTAATTTCCTGGTTGGAATTCCTCTTTGTCCTGGCATCCTGGCTTTGTAACTGCCAGAATAGTGCTGCCAAAATTATTTATTTTTCTGATCACTACCCATTCCCAAGAGCTCTACTTAATCATTAATCAAACCTCCTCCTTCAAAGTAGCCTACCTACTCTGTTACCAGTCACTTTTTTGGCACCTGGATAGAAATCATACAATGCAATAGGAGTCTCTTCAGTCTGGTATCTATTGTATTAGACAGTAACAAATGGCTGCACAGGAGAGATGAAAACAGCAGCTTGCTGCTTTGTGTAGTTCTGAGGTCAGAGATCCTAAGTTTTGGGGTGAGGAGTGTTCTCAGGAAACTGGAACTTTCCATCTCTTGACAGCAGCTGGCATTATAGCTCCACGATCTATGGCATCTTGGCTGGTGAGGTGGTGGCAGCAGCAGCAGCAAACTTGGCCAATCCCTGGGCTGCTGCAGACCTCTTAGGCTGATTTCGTCGGCACTGCTGCCTGTTGCTGTTGCTTCTCCATTGCTCTGTTCTGCTGCTGGGTGTACAGCTCTAGCCCTGCCTCTGTCCATGCCACTGGCAGTTTCCACAGATGTATGTCTTGCTGTGTAGGGAGCCGACTTTAAACAGAAAGCGGCTAGAAAGCAGTTATCATCTTTGCAGCCATCTGGAACCATTTACTCTGATAGAGACTTGGTTTTTCAGCAGCCTACAACAGCTGAGCACACACTAACAAATATCTTGTTTATCCCACATAGCTTGTTTTGCTGTTAGTGACCCCAGCTGTATAGTGCATGTGGTAAAATGTTTTCACCTGTGTTCTCCTGCGTGTGCTTATAAATACCCAGGATTTCCTTGTAAGAAAATATATACAGTCAATAGAGTTAAGAGGAATATGAGTCAATACAGTTAAGAGGAATGAACAAGTGTGAATATGTGCCAATAGAAGCGAAACAATAAAGGAGACTTGAGACTTGACTCCAGAACCTCTGCCTTGTCTCCATTCTTCGTGACCCTGACCCCTTGACCAGAACAGCAGCTCGGTCCTCAACATTGCTGCAGATGTCAAAACTAGGTCTCCTTTCCTCTTCACTGCTTCCTTGGCTCAGCTGCTGGCCATTTGCTGTCTTCAGTGCCATGGCTTTTTTCTTCATCTTCCAGCTCAACCTACTCTGCTAAAAGCACACAGAAAAGGACAACAAACGAAAAGCCTTTGGGGGGAGGGGGCGGATCTAATGTTGCAATATGGATCTAGGGGCAGCTTGGGACAAGGATAAAAGATGTCCCGCACACACACTTGACCCTAGGCTCTCTAAATACTCTGTAGATTTCAACTCAGACTGGTTTTGGCTTAGCACAGATATTCCTTCTGTGTCCCTGAGATGGTGACAAAATGGCTCTCATTCTTCTCAAGTCTTTCCTATGCTTGTCTTATCCCTCAACTAAGTTGTAAGCCACTGTGATCCTTATGTTTTGTGGCAGCTATTTCTCTGCTCTTCTGTGCGCTGCCTACAGTATGGTACTATGCCTTGTACTTTATGCTCCTTATCTGTTTAGACCCCACTGGGACCCTGCAAAGCAGATGTTTTTACCTCCTGTGTATTGGTGATGAAGCTGAGATTCAGAAATAACACGAATTGTCCAAGTTAAATACTTAGAAAACCATTAAGAGTGGAGGCCTCTGGCTCACACATTCATGCTCTTTCTTCTGTGCCGTAGTCCTTGGCTTGGGGTGTGGTCAGGTAGTCAATACTGCCTCCTTGAGCATCATGCTACACTCCGTATTTGTGACTAAAGGCAAAATGATGGATACAAGGGAAGAAAATTAAAAAATGGATATAAATAAAAGTAATTACTACAGGTCTATCACATTTTTTTTTTGAAAAGGGGGGTATAAGAGATTATTTATTTTGAAGGTAAATAAAAGTGACAGGGCCAGGAATACGGATTTGAGTTATTACAAACTCGAGGTCCCTACTACATTAAAAAATTACTATTTGTACATATGTATGTTTTTATGTGAGTATATGCTGTATGTGTTGTGTTTTATAAAAGTCAGAGATAAGTTTGGTAGAGGTGCAGTATGGTGAGGTGGGAGGCGTGCCTTGGTGGGCCCATGCTGAGACATCCCTTCCCCCTGAGGTACCAGCCATATGGGTCTAGTATAGAATAGACTTTATTTAGGGGCATGGGAAGGGAAGTTGAGAAGGAAATGGAGGCAAAGAAGGAGAGAAAAGGAGAGAGAGAGAGAGAGAGAGAGAGAGAGAGAGAGAGAGAGAGAGAGAGAGACTGGACAGGAATGTGTGGAGAGAGGGGGGAAGGGGAAGGGGAGAGAGGGAGAAAGGGATTAGGGAGAGCAAAGGGAATCAGAGAGAGAAAAGGGGCAGAGAGAAGGAGGGACCAAACAGCCCCTTATATAGCAAGCCAGGCCTATCTGACTGTTGCCCGGTAACTGTTGAGCAGAGCCTAGAAGGAATGGCAACATTCCTCCATTTTGGTTTAATTAAAAAAGGAGAAACTAGGAAGAGGTGATGATGAAGCAGGAATAGAGTCATCGTGATCTTTCCCTACTTCCTGCTGACTTTGGGGGCACTTGTCTCTGGGAAACCTAAGAAAATGGGGATGGGAATGTTGGTCCAGTCTTAGGAGAGTTGGCTATGTTCTTCCTGTCCAGGTTCTGTGGAACCATCTGTGGGTAGAATGGAGCAGGTCTAGTAGAAGCGTCTATGTCAGTGAGAGTAGGCTGGAGCATCTGTGGGTTGTTTCTCTAGAGCTGTCCTGGGTATAGATTTTGAATAAATGCCTGGACTTGACAAGGTGATGAAAAATATACATTTTAGAGGTAAAAAATAAAGTTTAGTAGGTTTAGGAGAAACATTTTTTTATTAGACATACATTTGAAATTCTTAGGTCTTAGTGGTTGAGGTGAGGGGAGTCCTAATCCCAGGGAACAGGAGAGGAATCCCACCCTCACGTCAGGTAGTAGGTAGAAACTTAGGCTATTGACTGGCAAGTGTACTTATCCAGAGGGATTCTGTTACGTTCATGACAGGTAGCTCTAAGTGCATTTCTTGGAGCTTACAGGTTTATAAAGTTGTTAACAACATGAACAGACTTTAAGGTGAGTTTAGGAAAGACAAAAACCTTTTGTGAAGCAGAAGGAGCAAGAAAGGCTTTTTCTATTTTGTCTAAAAGACTGAAGATATAGACATAGACGTAGACGTAGACGTAGATGTAGACGTAGACATAGACAGACATAGATATAGATTAGATGTAGATGATATAGAGATAGAGATAGAGATAGAGATAGAGATAGAGATAGATGCAGATATAGATATATGGCATAGTGAGAAACATTTTGAAGTATACATTTAAAAGACAAAGGAAACTTGAAATTTTGATGACTTTGTGAATATAATAGCTGGTTACATAGTTTAGCATGAGAAACACCTTAAGTCTATGGTTAAAAGATAACTAAAGGAAACTTAAAATCTGAACTTGTGATTAGAAGAGTAGATCATATAGAGGAATGTTCTATTACAGCTAGGCTAATTTAGAAGAACTATTTTGGTTAATATTAGCCAGTGGCATAATAAAGGGAGAAAACCTGAAGCATTTAGTTACTGGAAACTGAGGTTAGACAAGGAAGTAGCAGAAGGATGCATCTGTAAAAGGTTACATATGAACTTGTGTATCTTTTATTGTGAATAAGGCAAACCTGTCTGTCTTTTTGATAAGAGATCTGGCAGTCTTAGCTAGTTAACAGATTGACTAATGAGCTAAGAAGGTGATGGATTACCTTGAGGTAAGGAGCTTAAGGTTTGTTCTCTAGCTGTTAAGCTATAGTTAGTTTAGCTGTCAATGTAATTAGAAATCTGGGAAGAATAAATTATAATCTAGCTATCATATATTAATTAAAATGACAGAGGTTAGTTTATAGTCCGACACCTAAACAATCCCTGTGGTCTCCATCACAACTTGGGTAGAGTCAGCCTGGCCATCAGGCCCAGAAGATGAGAAGCTTTTTCCTGTGGAGGAGGAACATGGGATAAATGACTCACCTTGTCATAGGCAATATGGGACATTTAACTCTCCAGGTATCCTCTGTTTGTCTAGTGCAGGCCAAGCCCTGGCAGTGGGCAAGACAATGGAGCAGTGTTTCTCAGTGGTTACCATACTACAATCCAGATAGTCTCTTGTTGCTATGCCCATATCTTCTTAGAGACATTGGGAGTGTCACTGTGAGGATTTGGGAGTCTCTCTCTGTCATAATATGCTTAAATATTTAACATCACATTTAGCAGATTTCTGACAAGATTGAGAGCTAGTATCTATTAAGCACATCTGAGTTAAACAATCTGTGTTTGTTTTTAATTAATTTAATTGTCCTGGATTGTATCTAGCAAACAAAGAGGGTATATTATAACCTAGTGATAGTAGCAAAAACAAGGCTAAACATATCTTTAAGGTAGTGATCTTCAACCTTTTTTATTGTTGTAAATCTTTAAATTAATATTAAAAGTATGTACCAAGGCAGGATAGAAAGCACATGAAAACCTTGTCTTAAAAGTGTCTTTGGAGACTTTAAGTTGGATTGCTTTGCAGTAAGAAGACCATGCTGTAGGAGCTGCCCATAACAAAAATTGCTGATAGTCATGAGACTGCCTTTAACCAAGATGGTGCTGAAGCTGTAGCCACCCATGTGACCACCCTTAGCTAAGATGACATTGAAACGATAGCTCCTCCTGTGAAGGAAAGTCAAGTGTTACACCTTGGAATGGAACAGCAGAAGTGTTGGCTATAAATCAGCAGAGACAAACAGACACATTTTTCTCTGGTGGATAGGAGTCTCTCCCTGTCACCACAGGCGGCCTCTGTTGCTGTGTGTATAGAGTTCCCTTCTCCTGGCACACCTAGCTTAGAGCTGGTGCAGATCAGAATGGAAGGAAATTACAAAAATTTCCAAGAAGGTAGAACTTTAAGACTGCTGCCTGTTGGAGCAAACAGCTGGCAGCGGTTAAGGTTGGGCGGCAGGGGTGGGGTGGGGTGGAGGGGAAGGTACCGCAGGAGTGCAAGAACTTCAGGCAGAGAGAATTAAGTATAAAACAAGATCTGGAGAGTGCTGGTAAAAGTCAGAGTGGAGGGGAGTGGGGAGAAGGAATAAAGCGTTAGGATCAAAGGTGGGGAAAAGCATACATAAAAATCTTTCCAATCTTGGATCACCAGCAAGAGTTGTAAATGTTTTTTGTTTTTGTTTTTTTGGCTTTTGGTTTTTTTTTTTTAAACAAAACAAAACAAAAAAAAACAAACAAAACCTCTGTTAAGCAGCCATTGAGAGTAATTATCTAGTGAGTATTGGGCCCAAATTTAGCCTGTGAATTTGGAAGCCTTTAAGACAAGAAGCATCTCAGTAGGAAGCCTGTAAGTAGTGGTGAAGGCATTTCCTTTGAGTGAGGAAGCAGGCATCCCAGTGGGGAGCCTGGAGGTACAGACAAAGGCAAGACAGAGGATATTAATGTTATCACTTTTGGTATCCTGAGGATAAATCATAGCTAAGAACAAGCAGCCAGGCCAGATTTACCAGGTCATCAGTTGTGATTGAGCTGCAAGACCAGCACCCAAGCTGTAGGGCCACAGCCCAAGGGAGAATGGTTTACCTGGGCCTAGGATTTTCTAGCAGCATGAGAGAGAAAACCCGAGAGAGAAATCATCTCTAAAACCATCTCGAGGATCGAGAAAATGAGCTTACTCAAGGGCAGGTTCCTAAAATGAATATGGAAAGCTTACCAGTTCTGCGAGAGGTTTTTGGATGGAGAGTTTTAGCGATCCAATGGCTGGAAAGTTCATGTGGTGGTGAGGTAGGGTGGAAATAGTAACCTGGGAGTTTGTAAATCTGAGTCTTGGAAAATGTGAACCTTCGAGTTTCTAAATCCGAGTCACAGCACCAAATGTTGTGTTTTATAAACAGACCAGGATATGTTTTGTAGAGCATGCTATAGTGAGGTGGGAAGGGTGCTTTGGTGGGCCCATGCTGAGACATCTCTTCCCCCTAAGGTACCAGCCATATGATGGCTCTAATAAAGAATAGAGTTTATTTAGGGTATGGGAAGGGGAATTGAAAAGGGAATAGAGGCAGAGAAAGAGAGGAGACAGAGAAGAAGGGGGTGGAGAGGAGAGAAAGAGAACAATTTCTTTTATAGTAAGCCAAGCCTACCTGGTTGTTGCTAGGTAACTGTTGGGTGGAGCATAGAAGGAATGTTAACAGTTAACAGCGTGTGCGGGTGTATGGGTGGCTATGGAACCCAAAAGAGGGCATCAGATTCTCTGAAGCTAGAGTAACAGGCTGTTGTGAGCCATCTGACTAGAGTGCTGGGAGATGAACTCAAGTCTTGTACAAGTGCAGCAGTACTAACCACTGAGATGTCTCTCCAGCCCCAGACTATTACATTTTTTAAGGTGGAAAAAAACATAATGTGTGTTTAATATGCTAGAAGAAAGGGGCCAGCAGGGCAGATTATAACAATAACAGTAGCCAGTATTTATTAGGCATTTCCTGTGCCAAGAGCCATGCTAAACACTCTACCAGGATTACCTCCCTAAGCTTCCACAGCATACTCACCAAGTAAATACTACTAATCTTTTCATAATACTTTACAGATGAGGAAAGTTAGCCTTTGTCCAAGGTTATACAATGAGCAGTGATTTACAAATAGGAGTCTGAAACACCATGGCCCCAAATACAAAGGCATAGACTCCTTTCTCCGGTGGAAGCCAAACCTCTGTTTATGAGCACCCAGTAAATAAATAAATGTGTGTGTGTGTGTGTGTGTGTGTGTGTGTGTGTGTGTGTGTGTGTAGACCCATGTCAAAACTGGCAAAAATGAGATGGAATGGCTCTGACTTGTCCAAATTCTTTTTTTAACTAACCTTAAAACATATTTTTAAAAACTTTTTATATATTTTGACTGTGTTCTTTCCCTTTCCATAAATCCCCTAAGATTCTACCCAATTCATGTTTTGTCTAAAAACAAACAGACAAACAAGCAAATAACCCACCAACCAACAAACAAAACAAACCCTGAACCAAGTAAACTAAGACCCCAAAGAAGAACAACGAAAAGAACACAGTAAGACATGAAGGCCACTTGGTGTTGGCCAACTACTCCTGAGCATGTGCCCAGCACAGGAGTGTGGTTGATATACTCGGTGACATTCCATTGGAGAAAATGACTTTCCCTCTCCCTGCAGATATCAGCTGCAAATAGCTCCATGGTTATGGGTAGGACTTTGTGCCTTTTCTGCTGGGATTTTGTGCAGGTCTTGTATATGGTACCTCAGTCTCTGTGAGTTCATGTGATCATCAGCCCTGTTGTGTCTATTTCCTAGGAGTCATCCAGCACCTCTTGTTTTTATACTCCTTCTGCCTCCTCTTCCACTTAGACCCCTGAGCCCTGAGGGGAGGGGTTTAGTAAAGGCATGCCATTTAGGACTGAGTGTTCTAGTCTCTCACTCTCTATCCAGTTGTGAGTCCCTGTGTTAATTCCCATCTATTGCAAGAAGAAGCTTCTCTGATGAGGGTGAGTGATGCTCTGATCAACGTTGCCCAAACTCATTACCTTCTATCTCTAAACAATAATATGGTATAAACCATAACTGACATCTTAGAAGAAATACTTGAAACCCTAAGGAAAATATTATGACACTTAAAAAAAGATAGCCATTTGGGAAAGTATTAAAAAAAAAAAAAAACTCTCAATATATTACAAAGACAACATCACAGAGAAATTAAGAGACAGGAAATGTGACAGCACAGAAAGTACTTAGAGGCAAGTCAACAGCTCCATTAAAATGGGGCCTTTGAGTGTTCTTTTTCTTGATAGGCCGGGTCTATTATAAGTCAGGAAGTTCCTTTATCCATTTTCCAAAACCAGAAAGAAAATCATACAGAAGAAAGTCTTGGGAGGTATTCGAGTCAGCAAATATAAGATGCAAAGATTCCCAGCTAGGCAGAGGATACCTTTCCTGATTAAATCTTTCTTATACTGAGAAATAAAGAGGACATTTGGATCTTAGCATGTATTTGTAATCCCAGTGCTGGGGAGGTGAGCCCACTCTGAAGAGTGAGTTCCAGGCCAGCAGAGACCTTGTATCACAAAACAAGGTAGATGGTACTGGAGGTTGTCCTCTGCCTCCACATGTATGCACACGTGCATTCCATCACCACACACATCTAGACACAAATAAATACACAGATAACACAAAAGGAATATCAGACGCAATCCTGTGATTGTTATTACTTAATTAGAAAGTTAGAATGACTGGAATGCCAGTTATATGCAGAACATGGCTGTTATGAAGACACACAGGGTACAAACAGAGCCATTTGGACACAGGATCCCCAGCTTCTAAGTGGAAGCAATTTTAAGAACCTTTGTGATGGATAGACAAGGCAAAAGCCAAATGGTAATGGTTAATTCTTGAACTTAAAGGACGGAGACTTAGCTTTAGATGAATGACAATATTTAGATCTAACTTCGAATACTTATTTATAGTAAGCCAACTATTTAAGGGGAAATGGAAAAGTATGCTTTTCGTTGTTAAGTCATGCCTCTGCCTTCAGTCACATCTGGAGTAGGTTTACAAATGGGTCTGCTGGAAGATGAAAGAACCTAATATTTACTTTGCAATATCAACTACAATCATAAGTCAAATGCAAAAAGGGAGGTATCAATCTCTTTACGGCTACTTGTGAATCCAATTAATACAGGACAGAGAACATCTCAGCACAAAGTCCTTTCAGAACTAATATAGAATATAGAAAGATGGACAGAGGAAGGAGATGCTGAGGACTATAGATCAGAGAGCCCTCAGCAAGAGACAACTTGTTCACAAAACCATGCCTGACCTGAGGGAAATCATTAAGCCGTGATGGCCTCCAATCCACCCTTTTTACAAAACAAAGAAGGAAGAATCCATCCAATTCTGAAAAGTAGTTGGGCTAGCATTTTAGATGCATGCCTCTGGAAAGGCTAACCTCTCTCTTCCTAAGCTCCTCTTCAAGGAAGATAGGGCACGATGTTCAGAACCCAAAGTCCACTGGCCACATTCTTAGGACGCTCACTGAGTATCCTAAGATACTCTAGACTCTAGAATGAGAGGCCTCGAAAGCTGATTAGTTTGGAAAACATCGAAGAGAGAAAAAGAGCCGCTCTTAAGCAAAATGAATGGTCTTCTAACGTAAACAGTGAGCTTGAGAGACCTGGAGTTTGCTCCTGGCACTAAAACATCTCCAGGCAACTTTAGGCACACACAATACTAAGGCAAATTGGCTAGGTCCACTTGACAGTGGATCTGAAGAAAGCCAAGTATGAAAGCCATCAAGAAGTGGGCTCTGTCTGCAGGGGCTGGTGGAGGCTCTGTCTGCAGGGGCTGGTGCAGAGGAACAATATGGAGAGAGGGTGGTGGCACAGTGCAGGTGGGCAGGATGTCAAGGGTTTAGGAAAGTAAGGGAAAAATTGACATTGCTTGAAGAAAAGATAGAGAATAAGAAAAAAATTAAATAAATTATATGGAATATAAGGTTAAATATCAGAAGTGAAAGAAAAGGTGTAGTGTTGATGTTGGAGCTTGCTATTTGTTTAAAATAGAGAAATGTACACTTTTCTTTCAAATCCCTTCTTTCACAATCTGGAAGAAGCCCCTCAGTTGGAGAAAGTAACATGAAGCTTTCAGTTAAGGGAGTGTAAACAGGTTTCAACTTAGGGTCAGTCAGCAACACTGGCGGTTAAAGATCAAAACATAAAAGAATGAAAATTTCCCAGTTCCCTTATAAAAAGAAGACACTGCCCACTGAGTCAATAACTTTTTATTTTTTTTATTAAGGAGGTGGTATTTTTACGATGCTAAACCATCTACTTTTTGTTCTTTGTGTGACAGAGGTTAAAAAGTACTTGGCTGTTTCTCTCAGTGCTTTGACACATTTCTGGTGATTTAGTTTGATGTATGGGAAGTAAGGTTTTTCTTGGTGGCATACGGCTTCCATCCCTACAGAAGATCAGTTTATCTTAAGACCTATCCACCCGAGTCTGTCTGATGCTTTGGGCCAGATAATCCTTAACAAGGGGTCATTCTGTGCATGGTAGGCTGCTAGGAGCTTGAGCACCTAGAACCAACAGCAACTGCACTACCAGCGCCTATGAGGACCAAAAATGTCTCCACACGCTGACAAGCATCCTATGGGTGCCAATCAGCCACTGACTTAACTTAAAAATGATGAGATAAACTACTTAACATTTACTATCTGAACCAGGATAGAGTGGGACCTGCCTGTGATCTCAGCTCTCTCGAGGTGAAGGAAGGAGGGCATTTGAGGTCAGCTTGAGCTATACAACAAGACCCTGTCAAAACAATAAAAATCAAAATATTTACCTTCTGGTTATAAAAGAAATCAGCGGGCTTGTTTGATAAATTAATTGTCCTTATGTGACTGCTTCTAACAAAGTAAGGGGCATTGGGATATGTAAGTAAAGCACACCATTCCTTCAGCACTCAAAACACTATGTTGTTGATGTTGTTGAAGGCGATGGACAGGCATGGGGTAGAGGGTGGGGGTAGGGCAGGAAGAGGTGGCAGAGAAAGGAGAGAGCAGAACACAATGTCTGCTGGCCACATTCTTTTGTTTGCTTGTTTTTTGTTTTGTTTTTTGTTTTTCGAGACACGGTTTCTCTGTATAGCCCTGGCTGTCCTGGAACTCACTCTGTAGACCAGGCTGGCCTCAAACTCAGAAATCCACCTGCCTCTGCCTCCCAAGTGCTGGGATTAAAGGCGTGTGCCACCACTGCCCGGCTACTGGCCATATTCTTGGGATATACAAGTTGGTGGCTCTAGAATGAGCTGCCTTGAAAACTGATTTAGTTTGGAAAAGGGTAAAGGGAGAGAAAGAGCAGGTCTTAAGCAAAACAAATGGTCTTCAAATGTAAACAGTAAGCTTGAAAGGCCTGGAGTTTGTTCCTGGCACTAAAACATATTCGGGCAACTTTAGGCTTTCTACGGCTGCTTCTCACTCAGCACTGTCTCAGAGCTTGTGAATAGGGAGGGTGGAAGAGAAAGAAGGAGTCACGGGGGATAAAGGGATTTGACTCGGTTTTCATCAAACTTTGCCTTTTGTTGGTCCAATTATTTCCAGGCCTTCATTCTTTAATACACAGAGCATCTTCTGGTACCAATTAAGACCAACTTGGCCTTGTGAGAAGTACACACCCGTCAGACAAATAGAATTTATTTCCAGGGAAGACAGAAAAAGAAGATAGCATATTACTTACAGGCTTGGTAATGCTTTCAAGTTTCTCATATTTCATCTAAAGTCAATGCAGACCACATCCATTGTGCATATACAGTCAATAAATAATTGGTTACTACACTCAATAAGCCGGAAATGGGCGGACATTGATTAGGTTCTTTGCAGGAAATACTAGAAAGATTGTGAGGTAACCACTGCCCTCCACATCAGAGAGAAAATATAAGACTCAGAAAGGATGAGTTCTCTGCCTGACAGTTTTCTCTAAACCGAAACATTCTCTCTAAGGGTAAAGGGGGGTGGATCATGAGACTCAGGAGGTAAATAAATATCATATGCCCAAAGATGCTGAAATTTGGAAGATTCAGGAAGACCCAATAGTTTTTTTTTAAAAAGCCTTTAACAACTGCTGAGTGAAAACACAGATCTTTCAGACAAGTCATGCAGAGAACTGCAGAGGTGCAGCTCTTTGCATCATCATGATGTCAGATGGGCGTTTTGGTGATGCTTTTGAGTCTTCTGTGCTCCTGTTTGCTTCTGTGCTCCTGTTTGCAACTCCTCACAGAACTGTTCACAGCCTTGTAAAAACCCATAGGGTTTGCCAAGTTGAACTTTGCTGAAATCATTGCTTTTGTCAGTTGTGAGTTCCTTATTTGGGGTGAGTAGGTGGGTGTTTGGGTGTGTGTGTGTGTGTGTGTGTGTGTGTGTGTGTGTGTGTGTGTGTG
>JANHMN010000009.1:59298771-59315663 GCA_030674055.1 Rhabdomys pumilio | reverse complement strand
GTGTGTGTGTGTGTGTGTGTGTGTGTGTGTGTGTGTGTGTGTGTGTGTTTGTGTGCATGAGCACGCACGCATGTGTATGTATGAGTGCATGCGTGAATGTTGTGCATGTATGTCTATGTGTCTGTGTATTTGTATGTGCATGTGTGTATGTATTGTGTCTCCTCAGAAAAAGTCTCTCACACAACACCAGGATAACTATAGTTATTTTGACATACGACATAGCATTCTTCCCATAGATCTTTCTGCCAGACCAGAGACACCCTTCAGGTGCTGTGTGCTTAAAACTGAACTTGTTCTGTAGATCAGGATGGCCTCAAACTTAGGGATTCCCCGCCTCTGCCTCCTGAGTGCTGGGGTTAAAGGCAATTCTCCTTCTCTTTTGGTGCCTTTTCCCACCCCTTACCCACCAGCACATCCATCCCAACTTGCCCATCCTACTAAGGGGAGAGCGTGGATAGAGTTCCACTTGAAACAGGATGCTACACTAAGTACCACATTCAGAAAGTCCTAGCAGAGGTGATTCATTTCTGTATTTGCACTAATCACAGAGAGAGGAGAATGTAGTGGGAAATTCTCCACAAGTTGGGAGGAGCTAAGGTGGGAGGAGTAAGGAGAGGAAGAGGAAGAAGAGGAAGAGGAGGAGCTGGAGAGAGAGAGATATGTAGGAGGATGAAGAGCCACGTAGGTACCAAGAGTAGTCCTGGGTAACAACTTATCTAGGTTAGTTAATTGGAAAATATCTATGATTGTGTGGGCATATTGTTATTGAGCATTACCAAATACATAAAGCCTTTGATTAATATTTAAGCTTTAGAGTTTCATTTCCTACCAGGTCCACGTGGATGATCTGGGCATAGCCCAGCTTTGTGGAGACAGCGTGGAAGACTGGCAGAGCCATCTCCCACACTGGCATCTCGAGGGTGGCAGGGCCAGTGTCTCTGGCCGCCTGAGCAGAAGGCCTTTGCTGAACAGCAGTGGTACGCCACCTCAGCTCGTGGCCACAGGCATAGGCTAGTCGGGAACATGGCAACTGATTAAGAAAAGTCAGATTGGATGAAGCTGATTTGAATATCTCCTGCAACAGGGGGACCTTTGGAAGTGCAAGTGGGACATTGCTTTGAGCCAGACTAATGTCAGCCAGTGGCTCACATGAGCAGCTCTGCCAGTTGTAAATTCTTGAACTCCATCCTTTTGTTGGTAGTTATTTGCTGCTCAGAGTCCCGGAGAGCCACACCCTGGGGCTGGTGCCTAACAACCACTGACCCTCTTGCTGTGCCAATTTAAAAAGAGTATGAATACCATCCTGTTAGAGCTAGTGCTTTAACACTTCCATCTAAGGACCGAGTTCCATGTACAAATATATTTCACTGAACTCACACGCCACACTGCCACATGTACCATGTTAAGGGGATAAATGTATGAATCACAGAGTAAAAGGCTAGTAAAAATGGGGAGACGTTAAGAAGAGTAGAGTGGAAATGTGGAAGGACTTTTTCTTTCATTTGATATTAAGGACAACCACCATCATTCCTCATTCTTGATCCACAAAGAAAGTCAAGTGGAGAAAGGAGATGGGAGACTTGAAGAGAAAGGAGTGCCTGGCAGAGATGGCTAGAACATATTCCTGACTGAACACATGGCTGAATAAAGAGTAGAAAAACAGCCCCCATGCCTTTGTGAAGATTAAGATAATTAACACAACAGGATACAAAGGTGAATCAAACATTCACTTACTGACCAGAGGCTATGAATTGACTTAGAAGAGAAGATTGGTACCTGAGAACCATCAGCACCAGGAATGGTCAGAAAGCATGTCAATGTTGTTTCACCGTAGCATTTTTTCAGACAGATTTTTGCTTCCCTTGTTTCTCTTCCTTTTTTTCCCTTCTCATCCATTGGCTCCCTTCCCATTTTCATGTTACATATATCCCTTTGCCTGCCCCCTCCTTTCCTCAACATCTCTTTCCCTTCTGTGGTCTCTTACCTACTGTGGTGGTTTGAATATGCTTGGCCCAGGGAGTGGCACTATTAGAAGGTGTGGTCTTGTTGGAGGAAATGTGTCACTATGGGGGTAGACTTTGAAATCCTCCTCTTAGCTGCCTGGAAGCCAGTCTTTTCCTGTTTGCCTTCAGAACAAGATATAGAACTCAGCTCCTCCAGCACCATGCCTGTCTGGAAGCTGCCATGTTTCCCGCCATGATGATAATGGACTGAACCTCAGAAGCTGTAAGCCAGCCCCAATTAAATATTGTCCGTTATAAGAGTTGCCTTGGTCATGGTGTCTCTTTACAGCAGTGGGAACCCCAACTAAGACACATATTTCTTTAACTGTGTTCACCTTCCCCATTATCTAGATACACACTAACATTCGAAGTTAGACTCTGAGTGCAAGAGGGTATCTGTATTTTTTTTTTTCTGAGTTTCCCTCACCCAACAATGTAAGGCTTTTCAGATCTTTCTATTTTCCTTGTAATTCCATAATTTCATTTTCATTTACAGTTAAGCATAATTCAATTGTGTCTGTGCGCCATGTTTTATTATCTATTCTTTAATTGATCAACATACAGCTTGCAATGTGAATAATTCACCAATAAACCTGGATGTGCAGGTATCTCTGTGAGAGGATACAGAGTTCTCTGGAGTTCAGGATTTGGTATAGTTGAGCCATGTGGTAGCTTTAAGTCTTCTGAAAGTTTCATACAGATTTCCATAAAGGCTTCACCAGTCCTGTCAGCAGTCAGTAAAGTTCTTTGCCATATCCTCTCTAGTATTTATTTTCTTGATATTAGACATTCTGACACAGAGAAATGGCATCCCAAGTGATTTAAGTTTGCATTTCCTGGTGGCTAAGGATGACGAACATTCAACTAATAACTAAAGTAACTGATGGTTTGCATTCCTCCTTTTCAGAACTGTCTGTTCATCTCATCAGCCCACTTATTGGTTGGCTCTCAGGGCTGTCTTCTTGTTGTTGTTGTTTAACTTTTGGAGTTCTTTATATATTTCTGATAACAACTCTCTCTGTCTGAGGTTTAGCTGGTAAAGAGTCTTCTCCCATTCTGTAGACCATCTCTGCTGGTATATTCCCTTGCTGTGCAGAAAGTTTTAACTCCATGTAGTCCTGTTTGTTGATTCTGGGGACCATGTCCTATGCTTTATGAGTGCCATACCTATACTTTGAATTGTATTTTGCATGTTTTCCTCTAACAGTTTCAGGTTTTATTTCTCTTTTTTTGGGGGGGGGGTGGTTTAGACAGGGTCCTACTATGTCACCTGGAATTTACTATGTAGTGACTAGGCTGGCTTTGAACTGATAGAAATCCACCTGCCTTGCCACCCAAATGCTGGGATTAAATACATGTGCTACCATGCTTGACAATGACTTCTTCTTTTAATGAGATTAGTTTTTAAAAGAGATTTGTTTTTAATTTGTGTGTGTGTATGTGTGTGTTTGTGTATTTGTGTGTAGGTTTGTGTATTTGGGTGCATGAGTGCAGATGCTTGCAGAGGCCAGAAGCATTGCATCCCCCTAAAGCTGGAGTTACAGCAGCTATGAGCTGCTCGCCATATGTGCTAGGCATTCTACAGGACCAGTATGTGCTCTTAGTTACTGAACCATCTCACTAGCCCCCATTTTTAGGTTTTAAGTTGGGGTGTTTAATCCATTTGGAACAATTTGGGGGGGGGGGGTGGATCTAATTTCATTCTTCTGCAGATAGAATTTCCAACACCATTAATTACTGGTTTTTGTTCTTTAAAACATTGACTTATGTAGCCCAGGATAGCCTCAAACTTGAAATAGCATTCCTGCCTTAACCTTCCAACAGCTGGGATTATAGGTGTAGGCCCAGCTAATTGTAGGAGGTTAGCATGACACTGCTTAGCTCTGGGTGGGGCCTGTCTTTTAGCATCCATGTTGAAAAATCTGTAAATGCCTCAAGAGAGCCATGAAAGAGCAGGACTGCCTTCGTTGGCCTATGATAAGTGTAGAGTCACAAAGAGCTGCTCAAGCTCTTTGTGGTGTCGGGTAGGGAGGGGTGTTAACAGCTCTGTCACTGTCTTGAATTCTTAATAATTGCTCTTTTAACTTGTGGTTTGCATGTGGTACCTAATGTGGTCGTGGAGCAGGGTTCACATATAAGCAGAGGAGTCCATATGCCTATCCCACACTTCTGCTTGCACGATGCACTTGATCTTGTGTCTTGTCCAACTCCCCTCTGTGGATCCATCCGAATTCTGTGTGCTGTAACTCTGCCATCGGAACACGTGCTTAACCTACAGTGCTCCTTGTTTATTGACACCCGTTCCATGTGCACACATGAACAGCATGTCAACAGCAGGGGCTGACAGGCCACAGGAAACCACACTTTCCAGAAGAAGCAGCACTTTCCTCAAACATAGAAGAAGATATTGATAATGATACAAATCAGAAAATCTACTGGCTTATCGAAGTCATTCTTATTTTTGCAACTTCTATTTGTGACCCAATCACTTACACTGAAATTTCAATAGAAGGACCAGGGAAGATAGGTATATCTATAGTTTTTATGTTACAAGGAGTGCCTTTGCATACTCATCACCAAGCCAAAGACAGGATGCATGAATACAAAAGGTGAAATAAGGTGTGTACAGCATTATCAATGTTCTGATAATGAACACCTCAACATTTTTTTAACTAAAAAGCACAAAAAAAGTTCTCGTAATTTGTCCTTAAAATTGATGGATGCTAAAATTTATTTCATTGTAAGTAAAAAAATTTTAAAATTTTCCTCTACTTACAATGATAATTACTCTTGTAAAACCATTAAAAATTCCTGTTGTTGAGGCTGGAGAGATGGCACGGAGGCTAGGAGCAGGTACTGTTCTTGCAGAGGACGCAGGTTAAGTTCCTAGCACCCAGATGGAGGCTCATAACTATCCATAACTCCTGGCTCAGGGGATCCGATGCCTTCTGCCCTCTGAGGGCACCAAACATGAACATGCTACACGTATACATGCAGGCAAAACAGTCATACAAATAAAATAAAATCTTTAAACAATTATTACTGTTAGCTAAGGTAGAACTGACACAACAAGATTGTCATTTTCACCATGAACTGTAGTTTGTGGCGTTACCACTTATTGTGCAGCCTTCACAACCATCCACCATCCATTCTCCTAAATACCATCCTTCAGAACTGAAATTCTGTGCCCGTCTGAACCAACCTTCCCACCAGTCATTGGTAACCACAGTGCTGCTTTCTGCTGAGTCTGAGTAGTCTAGATTCCTCATAGGACTTAGGTCTTATGTATTTTCCTTCTTATAGCTGGCTTATAGCACTTTACATAAAGTCCTCAAGATACATCATGTGGTTATGTGTTAAGAGTTCCCCTGCCCTGCTTACAGGCAGCTCCACTCTCAACTCCTCTCTGCAGCAATTGTCATGGTCATATAACCTCATAGGGCAGGGCCCTATGAACCTTAGAATATTCCTGAGCCTCTTTTGTTTCAGGGGCTTCCTGGGTTCTATGAGCCTCTCCACTTCCTCCCAGAGGGGACATTTTAGCTTTATGTGTATGGGTGTCTTGCTTGCATGTGTGTATATGTACCATGTGCACGCCTGGTGCCCACAGAGGCCAGAAAATGGCAACAGTTCTAGAGTTACAGATGGTTGTGAGCCACTATGTGGGTGCTGGGAATTGAACCTGGGTCCCCTGGAAAAGCAGCAAGTGCTCTTAAGCACTGAGCTACCTCTACAGCTCCAGGGAGAATTATTTTAATTCAGGAGAAATAGCTACACAATTAGATCATATGGTAATTCTATTTTTAATTTTATGAGAATTGATTTAGTGTTCTATTTTTCATAATCACTATTGTCAATTTGCATTCCCATTAGCAGGGTACAAAGGTTTAATTCTTCAATGTCTCACTAACATGTGTTGTTGCTTTATGCTCATAGTTTATTATGGTTTCGTGTTTCCCTAGGGATTATTATTGATGAGCCTGGTATAATTTATAACTAATAACTAATAAAGAAAATGTTTTATATATTAGTACCTTAAGGTCCCTCTCTCCTTGCTCCTTGAGCAAAGTCCTCCCCATTTTAATTTCACACTGGGTGCTTGAAATGCTGTAGCCAGCTTTGCTAACAGGAATGCAGGAGCAAGATGAAAAGGTCCATGACCTGATCATTTGAACTTGTGATCGTCCTCAGAGATAGGGATATAATAGTGGTACCATGATTAGAATGTATAAGGTCCTGGGTTCAAGCCTTAGCACCACAAAAACAAAGGATAGAATGTAAAGAAATAAATGTGTGATCTAATGACACTTCTCCATCAGGTGATAGTTACCATCTGTTCCTCATCTCTACCGACAACAGAAATAGGTACCGAGAGAATCTGTGATTTATATGGGCAGCTGATCAGCCCATGTAAGTTGCAGCGTGAGGGAGCTGATGCTTGCCTCCATTTTAGGTTTCAGTTTCACCTGGCATGCATCACACATGCAAGTGCTGGGAACATTGTTCAGTCTCTTGAACTTTGATTCCCAGTGATATCTTGGAAGGCATTTGCCTTGTTTGAGGCTTCTGCAGAGCTTTTTAATAAGCCAGAGGCAGGTGGAAAGTGGGACTTTCTTTTCAGTAAGAGGGAGTTGAGCCAGTTGTACAGACTCTGGGGTTCTGAGAATACGAGGAGTCAAAATTCTCAGGGCCTTCTATTCAGATGTCCCTAGATTCCATTCTTGTCATTCTTGAACCCTGCCTGCTCCTTCATTAAGGTGTATAGTAGGTGAGGTGAAAGCTAACAAGAGAGCTGACCACAACTGAGGGAAACAAGACCGAAAGCCTAGTTTTACCATATGTACAATAAGAATCCATTTAAGGATTTTCTACAGAATAAAATGATTGTAACTATGTTTTTATCTCCCTTTTCCTGTAGCTACCATTTTTCAAGTTTTTTTTTTTCCCAAGGACAAAGACAGAATATTTCCTATTTTTGAACTTTTCTTTTTGTAGTCAGGATATGTGTATGAAATTCCATAGTGAGATCTTCTGAAAGCTCTATAGATGATAGCCCAGTGATGTGTTGTCTAGAGACAGCTAAGACTTCAAGTTTCCTATCTGTGTTCTTGTAGGTACCCTCAGTGCTTATGGGATTTTCTCTTTGATGCTGAGACTCAGGACCTCACACGTGGCCAGTAAGTGCTCTTCCACTGAGCTACATGTATTTGAAAAAAATCTTTTTATTTTGGATGATTTTCTCAAAATGAAGCTTTACTCAAAGGCAAACATGAAGCTCTCTTTTATTCTGCTAGTTTTAGAATACTATATTATTCTCAGTAATTTTAAAGATCCAATTAGCCCCTTTCCATTTAGTTTTGATGTTTGTGGGAGCTTCTAGAACCCCTCTCTCACACCACTTTCTCAAGCAATTCTATCCCCAGCAGCTTTCGTGAAGGGCTTACTGTGCACCTTGCAGTTTGCTTTCTAACAAATGACTATTAGTGCATTGTCTGGCATGCATGTACTTGGTGTGTGTGCACATTGGGTGTTTTTCTTTTTTGTTCTCCAAGTTATTTCAGACATGGCTTATTCAGGCTAGGCTGATGGACCAGTGAACTGTGGGGGCGTCCACTTGTCATTGCAATGCTGGGTTGTAAGTACTCATGTTTCCTGGCTTTTTTACATGGTTACTGGGGATTTGAACTTAGATCCTCATGATTGCAGGGTAGGTCTTCTTACTGAGACACCTCTCCAGCACCCTCTACCAAGTTATTTTGTTTCTCTTGTAGCTGACATGAGTTGCCTTCATCGTGTATTTAATTATATTTTTCCCTCTGCCTTTCTCTCTGACTTTCTGAGTCACGGAGACCACATCTTTCATCCTATTACTGACATACTCTAAAAGTCAATTAGACTCCTGTAGTATATCATCTTCAAAATTATGGCCTTCCTTTGTATCTTCAGGACAATGGAGCCATTCAGTCCAGCTATTACTGCTGTTATAGCAAATGATTTGGGAGATATTAGTGAACAAGAGACAATAATCTTTTTTTTTACGAAGGTTACATTTGGAATGAGGGGAAGAGAGGTAACAAGCATAAATAATTAGCTTCTACAAAATGTTAGATGAGTTAGAAGAATGGAGAGGTTCAGAGAATTGATGACACACTGAAGGCAGCCTTGAGATTATGGGCATGTGCTAACACAATCGGCATCAGAATTGCACTTTGGGCATGTGCAAGGAAATGTACAAGAAGGAAAGATGCCAAATGGATTACTCCATGAGTCCAACTTCAAGAGGAAAAGGAGACATGAACTTGCGATATGTCAGAACAAAAATGTTTCATGATAATATTAGGTAAGGTTACTAAGGGCATGTGTTCAGAGAGGAGCAAGAGTTTGATCCAGTATTATTACAATGTTAAGAGTTGCGGAGATGAGTATCAACAGTAAAATTAAAAGGACTTTCAGAAATGGAGCCACAAACTGTATTTCTTACATGCTGATATGCAAACATAAAGGTGGAATAGGGACCTCTGAATTTGTCAGCACAGAGGTCATTGGTGACCTTCATGAAACTAAGACTAGGTGGGTATGTGCATAAAACTTGACTTAAGTACTTTAAGAGAATAAACAAAAGGCTCCACACAGAGAGAAGTTTTGGGTAGAAAGTGACAAGAGGGTTACAAAAATGATGGGGTTATGTATTTGTGTGGTGCCAAGATGTCAGTATGTGGTTGCATGTGTACACAGTGGTCAGAGAAGACCTCAGGTATCGTTCTCTGGTGTTACCTTATTATTTTGAGACAGGATCTCTCAATAAACTTGAAGATGATCGTTCTGTTTAGAGTGGCTGGCTAGTGAGCTTTTAGACCCATGTGCCTTTGTCCCCCAATGCAGGGGTTATAGATACATGTAGTAGTGCCTGCTTTTTATGTGGGTCCTGCGGATGTGAATTCAGGTCCTCACGCTTGTAGGGCAAGCACTCTTACCCAATGAACAAATTCTCTGGCCCCAGTTTTTAAATGAAGTGAACAGCAAGCCTTTATGTTACAAGGATCAGTCTAGCACATCCTTCCTCGCAAGTTCAATGTTACTTGTAGGCTTCATGTGCACCTCTTTATATAAATACTTCAGTGAGATCTGGTCCACTCACACAACCGCCGAAGTGTGCTACCTTCGAGGACCTACAGCAGGAAAGTAGAGTGAATGCTGCCCAGCAGTGCTTAGCATCAAAGGGCATGTCTAAGTGACTGTTAGATTTACAGAAGACCTTCTGCACTGGCTCTCCCATAAGGTGAAATATTATATTATATTAAATAGTGTCATTCTTAGAATGTACTTACAGTGAGTGTTCCTTATCTCTATTCCTGACCACAGCACTTTATAACCCTCTTTGGAATAGTAAAGAGAAGACATTTAGGGTCTGGAGGGAGGCTGGAAACAATGGTCACTATTCAGACTGCTTGTAAAGAATAGCACCACACAGCTGAGGGACAGGTGCCAGGTGTTCTTGTTTGGAACATTGTGTGTGTGTGTGCGCGCGCGCGCGTGTGTTCTTGTAGCCCAGGCAGACCTCAAGCTATGCAGTTCTTGAACTACTTCCTGATAGTCTGTCTCCACTTTCTGAGTCCTGGGATTAAAAGCATATATACCACCATGCCCAGCTCTGACTAGGACTGGAGTATTAAAATTAAGTGGACTTTGTCCTGTTTTCTCTCTTTGAAATGGACACCATTGAGGATAAGCAAGAGTATCCCGATCGCTTCTCTGCAGCTGACACGGTGTTGTACTTGAGAAGTTCTTTCTAGATAGGTGCTACTTTCCTCCACATACTTTACTGGAAAAAAAGAGCGATGACATCGGGTGCTTGTATAGGTGCTTTGCCTTGAAGTTAGGTCAATAGGTAACACACTGAACAAGCCATAGTGCTTACTTTTTATTTTCTGCAAAACAGTTTATTTTGCTGTTTACTACGGAAAGGCTACAATACAGTTTCATATGAACACAAAGGACTGAACTTTGTAGCACTGTAAAACATATACCGTCACAAGGAATTGAGAAGCCAGGAAATGGGGTGTGGCACCTTCATTTGCTCATCTCCCATAATACTCCTTAAGTGTCAAAGGCACTTGCCGAAATGGTTAAATTAGGGATTATAGGATCTAAAATAATGACATACAACTACGATATAAAAGCAACGTTTGAATTTTCTTATAGACTGATCTCTGACAGTTTACTAAATCCTCAGACAGGCAATTTACAGCTTTAAAATATGTGATTTTATTTCGTAATCTTTCCAGTGAAAAGAAGCTAATGCGACGCTGTAAAGCCGGAGCTGCTCTACACTAATCCTAAGAACCCTTATCTCCAGTCCGCCTACTTCAATCCAGTTTCCTCAGCACACGCTGGAAATTAGACCTCACTTAGATACCACTAGCACAGCGTGACTTCTGGGGCACAGCCACACACACAGGAACTTGTAGCTGAGAGACACAACATGGTGTGGTCCTTGCTTTATAAGCTTATCCCAACTGGATTAGCAGTGTTTTTCTCCTCACCCCTGCACTTGTTCTAAGTAGCCTTGTAAGATAAAACAAGACAGAATAAAAGTGTGCTCCACCCTTATTCTGCTTGACATATGAAAATAAATATCCAAGTGAGACTAAGAGCAGGCTTAAAGAGAAGGCCCATCTGCACATGCTGGTGCCCACATGTAGTCTTAGCTACTTCTAAGGCTAAGTTGGAAAGATCACTTGAGCCCAGGAATTCTTTGATCAAAAAGAAAAAGTCTGCAGGGTGTGGTGGCACAAACCTCTAATCCCAGCACTTAGGAGGCCGATGGCTCTCTGTGCATCTGAGGCCAGTGTGGGTCACACAGTGAGAGCATGTCTCAAAAAAACCCCAAATCAAAACCCAAACCCAAACCAACCAACCAACCAAAAAAAAAACAAGAAACACAAGATAGACTCAGACTCTGTCAGTCTAAGGGAGGGTGTATTTGTGTGTACTAAGATGGCCCCTCCTGCTTCTTCTGCGCCATTGTCTTTATGCTGTTATTTGGCAAACGACCCCCACCCCACCCCACCCCATGTGTTTAGACTGACTCATGTGCTTACTATCACTCACAGAAAAGTAAAACTGACTGATAACATTTCTATGTAAGAACACAAAATCTGATTAGTAGTCCAGTCCCTAACTTAGTAACACTCAATACAACTAAGAACATCTAAATCACATTTGTTTTAAACACTAAAAAAAAATTCTTGCATATTTTCTAGACATAAAATATATATGAGATGTAAATACAAGTCTGTTTGGGCTACAGTGCTGACAGGACACAGAACAGGTGTTAAGTGACAAGGACAGAGGTCAGGCTCTTGTCACATACGAGTCTCACCCTGTGTGTGCATTCACATTTACAGGGCACCCACATGACATACAGAACAGAAAGGTGCTGGTTTCTGCTCTCAAAGCGCCAACATTACTTTCTAAGACAGAACCCAGTAGTAAACCGTAGTGATAATTCTGCAGGAACACCATCACAGGTACCTCCGTACCTCTGTGTGTTACCTTCCCTCCATTTTAAACAGTGTTCCATCATCAACACTGGACTTTCTCTTAATCAATAAATTTCCCAGTTTATAAGATTCTGGGATAATTCCCAATGAGTTTTGTTAGGAATCAAAAGACCACAAGCAACACTGGGTTACGATGGAGGAGGAACCCATTCATCACAACTGCTGCAAGGGAAGAGGCTTCTGTTACAGACAAACCACAAGGGCACGCATCAGGCACAGCAGTGGTGACCTGATTTCACTGGGCATCAACTAACATTAGCAAAGCTACTTGAAATTTTCTGTTGATCTTCACTGTTGTTAAATAATGATAGTTTTGATGGTGGTAAAACTTCATTTTTTCAAGTGCAGGATGATCTGAGCTGAATGAGAAAAAGAATGATTAAGGAGGGAATGAAGGCAGGCCTGGCATCAATCTGACAACTGTGTCTCTTCTGATTAATTTGCTTGGTTGGCTTTTTTTGTTTTTTTTTTTGTTTGTTTGTTTTGTTTTTTTTGAGACAGGTTCTTACACTATAGCCCAGGCTGGTCCAGAACACACCATGAAGCCCAGGATGGCTTCAAAATCAGGAAAACCTTCCTAATTCAGTATTCATAGAGCGGGGATTACAGGTATGACCCATCACACCTGGCTCTTCTCAGCTTCTTATTGTAGAAGCACCCACATTTCCAGTATTTCACACTAATGTCATTTTAAGTTTCAGGATTATATAAGATCAAAAAGGACAAAGCGATTAACTGTGATTGAAGCAATCACTGCTGTAAAATCCTCAGTCCCATGTCAACAGGGCTTCCTCAGAAGCAATAAATTTAAATACAAACAACTACATATATAAGCAGTTAAATAATATAAATTTTTATACTTAATGTCTTAAGATTAATTTTAGAATTCTATGGTTTATAATTGTTTCTTTAAAAGTGGAATACTTTATTAAAAGAAGATTGGAAATTTGGAGTCTTTTTAAGAAAAACCCCAACACTTCACCTTCACTAACAGATGCTGACTGAAAGTAGACTTCCACACCAAGCAGTGGAGCTAATGATCTGAGTACAGTTATAAGACAAACACACTGGGATCAGCTTTGCTGATTCAAGGAAACACCTCCATCCCTGAACCACCAGCTGCTGGGATTGAGAACACTCCTTGACCCTTCTTTTTCAAAAGGATGTATCATCAGTTCAGATGCTGTGCACAGGAACCGATGAGCAGAGTGAAAAGGCAAGAGTTGATTCTTCATAGTATGCAACAAACTGTAAACTCCAGCAATTATATTTAGTCTAAGATATCGCTCAACCTTGCTTCCACTTTTTCAAATTTCTTTCCGTTCTAAACATTTTGTCTGTTAGTATTCACCATTGTAGAACTAATTAAACAAAGAAAAATCCAAATTGTTTCACACATTTTGAATTAAAATGATCACAAAAAGTAATATCTGTTATACAAAACTATTGCCTCCCACGCCCACCAGCAAATACTGGCCACCCCCGTGAACTCTATTTCTAGCTTGAGATGTCCATATGAACAAGTTCCTGTGGTCTGTCTTCCCGCCTGCACATCAGGAGGCATCTTCACTTTGACTTGTTTAAACAATAGTAAGAAGCCGGCACTCTTTACAATGAACATATCTTGTTCTAAGACCAGGCTGGGGTCAAGGGTGGTTCCTAAGCATCAGCTACTGAGTGATTGTGTGAGGTCACCTATGCTCCTGACAGTTGGCTACTGCCCCTGGCTGTTGAACATTGTAACATTCATCTCCTCAAGAGTGTCAGAGAACACCAGAATACATTAGAAGCACATGACTATGCTAACTTCAGCACTTCTGGCACAGGGTTAGTTAAAATTGAAGAGGGAAAACCACTCACAAAAATTAAGTCAAGAAAAAAATTACCTGCACATTACACTTACTCGCATCAGAATTAGTCCCTTTTTATTGTAGTTTAGCCAACAACCAAGTGGACCCAGACTGAGAGCTACATACTGCTCGGTTTCAAACACTCCAATCATATTCTCCAATAATTTTATCATCTCCAGTTTTATGGTATCATATTATGATTTTCACACTATTTAAATTTCCCATTTTCAAAATTCAAATACCAAAAAATTACCATGTATTTTCTTATACAGTCAGAATAGATTTACTGGAATGTTTTTCAGGTAGAGCTGAAGGCAGAAACATTTACAATGCTTAGCTTTTGTTAATCCATAAATATGGAAATTGCCTGCAAAGCAACTACAATATGAAAAGAATGACATTCTTGCAAATACTAATAGGATGGTTATGCATCTCTTTCAGCAGAGTCAGGACTCTACACAGGCTTCCTGATCACCAGACTGACTCTCACTTTGATGTAATAATGTTTTTAATGCCACTAAAACACAAGTACGGGGTATTGTCATCAGTATTTAACTATATATACAAATAACAAACTGGCAAGTATCTAGTTTCAAATTAGATCCTTGGAATAAAGCAAAATAGAGTTATTTTTGCATCAAATATAATCATTCAAAACACATTTTGATAGTTGGAAAGAGGATAATTAGATATTCTCAATGCTCCAATTTGAATTGGTACTTGCCTTTTAGTTTCTTGAAAAAGAAAATTTGAAAGTTATATACATAGGTTTCATTTAAATTATGCAGCAATCTTTAAATATTATTGTCCCAGATCTTGTTTAATGAGGATGTCTGTCATCAAATCAAGTACGGAATTTCACAACTATAAGAACTGTAAGAGAAAAAAGTAAAACAAAAAAAGAAAATAGAAAAGAAAAAAGAAAAAGAATGCATCAAAATTAGAACCATATCACAGCTAAGTTAGAAGCACAACCCTAAGTGTAGGTTTTGGTCACTAAAGGAGAAATGAGGGCCAGACTCTAATCTAAAATAACAACTATGAAATAAGAAGAATGCAAAGATATCATAAACAACCTGGGTGTCTAGCACTGACCTCTTGAGCAAATAAACCATGACAAAATAGTAGCCCATAGCTTCTAAAATATTATTACCATATTTAATGACATAGGAACATAATGCATAAAATATTTATTAGAAATACTGATATGATCTTGGCTTTTGAAAATCATGCTTACATATCAATAGAAAAAGACCAAAAGCATATACTTTTATTAATCTAGTTATATTAGTATGACAATTACATTGACAGCAGCTAGCGCCATAGTGAGAGTCCAGTGGACCTTACAGTCCTTTTTATGTTCATCTGTATTTTGCATGCTATCCACCTTGTTATCTGTTCTACAAAGTTATCATCAACACTGAGTTGTGAATACTGAACCACACTACTCCTAGGAAAAATACAGGGTTAAGTTCCCATGAGTCTTACTACACTTAATTCATACATAATCTTGTTTTAAGTGTTTCTGCTAAAAGACATCATGTTTAATAGATATCATTAATTAAAAGATCACTATGAAGTCAAGGCCAGTAGCACTGTAGCTCATTCTTGAACACAGAAGCTAGCCTCCATATTTTCTGCTAAGGTGTATCACAGCCATCTGACACTTAGTAATGGGGACAGCATTTCTAGACTATCCTTGAAGTCCATTTCAAACCATAAAGTCAGCATATGTGTGGACCACACAGTCTAGGAAAAAGACATTGGTTATGTAATGAAAGCTGAAATCAAAAGGCAGATCTCCATTTGACCCCAGCTAGAAACTGCTGGGTCAAGGGAGTCAAAACTCCTCTTGCTCTGAACGCATCTGCACGTGACTATGGCAGTAACATGAGCATTCATTCAGGGCTAACAAATATACTTCCCCTAGAAAGCAAATCCATACGACAGCCTAGGTAATGAGACTAGATTGTATTTCTTTATAAAATTCTTTTTAAGTTTTAAAAAAAGTCATAAAAATTTTCAATTTTTTTTGAGACCCTTTCTAGTTCTTCATAAAACCTCTGTAAACATAAGAGACCCTGAAGAAAGGTCCTTACAAAAAATGATCTGACTTTGAAAAGAATATTAAAACCAGAAAATGAGTTATACTTTCAGATCTAAACTTAAGTTCAAATCTAAACGCACACATATAAAATCATCTGGAGAAATTAACTGGGTTTGTCTCTCAAATACAATAATAAACAGAAAATTATATTCTGGTCCTAAGTATAACACCAGATTTAGCCAAAAAAAAACAACAAAAAAAAACAAAACAAAAAAAAACCCAACCACAAAAGCAGCTGAGTCCTATGCTGTGTCTGAGGGGAAGGAGAGGGAGTAGCTTTTGAGAATTTAACAAAAGATATAGACTCCCCACAGAAATGTACACATGTATAATCACACAGAAGGTTAGACATTTTAAAAGCATTATTCAGAGATTGACAGATTCTAGGTAAAGGTTGGCTCCTTATTTAAGTCATGCCATTATTCAATGTTGACATTTCATACATTAGGTTAACTAAAATAAAACTGATTTTAACATAATACCCTAGCCAGAGGCCAACCTCAGCTACACAGTGGCATTTAGGACAGCCTGGGCTACATAGTGAGACTATGTCTCTGAAAAAAAAATCAAGACCAAATCAAACCCTAAGCCTTACAAAACACAATAGCCCAAGAAACAGTGATCCAATAAATACTTACTGATAATCATTAGCAAAAGGATAGCTGCAGCCAAAGCCATGATGGCTTTTATCTAGAACACACAAAAGGCAAATGAAAGATTTGACTTGTTAATAAATACAAGACGATCTGTTCTGATATTAACTATTCTATACTACCTCATTAATAAACAGGCACATTCACTGAAGGGTGTCCAATTTGCTATTTCTCACATGCACAGGATGGCTGTTCTGTGCTCTTGTGTAAACAGCCAAAACGGTTGTGTTGGATGTCACTATCTAAGGCTGTACTATGCAGTAAGCAGCCACAATTGAAGCCTTCCCAGGGCTGGGCCTATTTCTAATGTGAGACACAAAACTGTACTTTCTGCAACTCTGTTCAGGACTGGATGAAAAACCACAGGCAGCTAGTCCATGTATTATTTATGTAAATGGTCCTATCTTATCTACAGAGTTATGTCCTTATAAATGTGCTCTAGCCCCATGAATGCCTGAACCCATGGATCATACCAAATCCTCTACATGGAGTTATCCCTATAAAGGCAACCTATGATAATAAATTGATGAATTATATACAAGAGACTAATAACTGCCAGGCGGTAGTGGCACACGCCTTTAATCCCAGCACTTCGGAGGCAGAGGCAGGGAGATTTCTGAGTTCAAGGCCAGCCTGGTCTACAGAGTGAGTTCCAGGACAGCCAGGACAATACAGAGAAACCCTGTCTCAAAAAAACCAAAAAAAAAAAAAAAAAA
>JANHMN010000009.1:59281611-59298671 GCA_030674055.1 Rhabdomys pumilio | reverse complement strand
TGTGTGTGTGTGTGTGTGTGTGTGTGTGTGTAAGAGAGAGCGAGAGAGAGAGAGAGAGAGAGAGAGAGAGAGAGAGAGAGAGAGCGAGCAATAACCAACAGCAAAATGGAACGCATGTATAGCAAGGCAAAGTGAATTTGGTGTTTCTCTTCCAAGAGCCATAATAAATAGTCGGTTTCCCCAACTGCAGCTCACTGTGGACAAGCAACAATATGGACAATATGGAAAACAACCATGGACCAGGGACTGCTATCAATATGGTGGCAGGCACCATGGCAGTTTTCCCAGAGTACTCAAGAGTTGTTTTCTCACCTTACTTCCTTCACAATATTTGAATCTCCATTTTTAGAACTACATTTTCTTTATGAATAACGTAATTTGAGAGTATTGTACAGTTTCAAGTGACAAAGAGAAGCCTTAAGATCATGCTTCAGTCAGCTGCCTGACACTTTAAGCTCATGTTATCTTTCTACATGGAATTGCTACAATCAGCATTCTATCACCTTTTAAATTTATAATTATATAAACTAATTTTATTGCCTTGATGAATCAAAAGCCTTGCTTTCATCAAACATTTTCATCATGCATAACTAAAAATGGCTGACTGCCAGGCATGAGTGAGCATGCCTTTAATCCCAACACTAGGGAGGCAGAGAACTCACTAGAAATCTCTGTGGGTTCGGGCCAGCCAGTCTTTAAAAAAAAAAAAAAATCTCTGTAGCTACTGGATCAGTGCATAAAAATACACTAGACCATGAACGTGTACAGTCCAGTATGAGCCTCCCCAGCATCAGAGCAGCTGTTCTAACTACACAGAAGGCCATCAAGATATATTGGTTAATTTTGGTGTGTGATTTTTTTTTTTTTATTTACAAGATTCATTTCAAAAATTAAAAAAATCAGTATATTCAATATTATAAAGGGCTGATTCATTCTAGTGACAATTATAAATAGAAACAGGAATTAAATATTTTAAACATAGAATGGCTGCTGACACTTCATGACATTGCAGCCATGATACCAACAAAGCCCAAGGAATATATAAAAAACTTTGCAAGTTGAACATAAAAGCCCAGGTCTTTAATTATGATAACTTAAAAATATAAAAATAGTCTTGAACCTGTACTAAAAAGAACATCAATTCTTTATTTCACCTAAAAATATTTTCTAAATAATATGGAATTTAAGAGAAGCTTTCCTAAAACATGTATTAATTTGTCCTATTAATATAAAATTAGGCTGAAATTTACAAAATTTAAATGGAAATATCAACAAAAGTGTAAAGAACCTGTATTGAAGAGAGCTTTCTTCCTTGGGTTTCCAATTTGGGGCAGGAACCATCTACCTAAAACTGTCACAGCCAAACACATTTCCATGGCTGCTCAAAGCTCCTTCATCATCAACTGCAGCCTGTCACCATCCTACACCCTTCCAGCCAGGGGCAGCTTCCTTTTTAAACAGCCTTCCTGAATCACGACGATGAAACTCAATCCAGAAAGTGGGGGGGGTATGAGAACCTCCCAAACACCGGGACACGATGTGGGACTAACAGTGTAGGAAGAGAGGGAGAGACAGGACTCTGAGAAAGGGATAAGTAGGAGGAGAGGGAGAGACAGGACTCTGAGAAAGGGATAAGTAGGAGGAGAGGGAGAGACAGGACTCTGAGGAAGAGATAAGTAGGAGGAGAGGGAGAGACAGGACTCTGAGGAAAGGATAAGTAGGAGGCACTTGCTACTCACACAGCAGCCTTGTTTATCAGACGCTTGATGCTATTAGTGGTCCACAAAGTTAACTGAGTCCTAGCCTCTTTAAAATACAATCCTATGTATTTTTAAATCTCTTTAAGACATTAGAGGAAGAGGTAAAGAAGAAGAAATTAAAGAAAACACAAAATTTATTCTCTGAAGCAAACAAAAATAAATGGAAATAAGTTCCTTATGAAGGGGACAATGAAACTCATCTTTCTTCTATTTCCAGGAACAGAGTATTTAACAGGAAATTAAACAAAACTCAGTAAACCAAGACATCTCTTGGAAGAATCCTTAACATATAGCCAAGTTGGCTTTAGAAAATTATTGCTGAACCCTAAAATGAGGGGTTGAAAACAGTAAGTCCATGTTTGAGGATTTTGGCAAAATAAAAACACACCAAGATTCAAGAGGAAAAAGGAAATACTTACTCTCATAACAATTTTTTTGTAAAATCTTAAAAAATATTTTTCATGATTGCTCATCTTTGACTTAAGAGAAAAATTCATTTCTGCAGAAATATTAGTATGCAGTGATTCCATTATTTGTCCTTATTAAAATTTAATAATGAAGGAATAAAATGGGATTTTTTTCCTTAATCTTTTGTTAGGAGAGTCTCTGGCATACAAACTGCTACTGTTGTTCCCACTATGAAAAAAAATCACACTTTTTTTCTAGTTTTTATTCTATTAGGAAAACAAAAAGCAAACCCCAAACCTACTCTGTACACAGTGAACTAACTGTTCTCCAAGTGCTAGGGAGAAGTGGCAGTGGGTCTAAGAAGGGCAGCATGTTTGTCCACGTTTGTCCAGATGTGTCCAGATGCTGACTCGCTGGCAATGTGGGCACTTTCATGGAGACAGCTGAGCGCATCCTTTCACTCTGTTCCTTTAGATTTCCCAGGCGGAGGAAATCTTTAAGCAAGGTACTTAACAGGGTTTGTCCTCACAAGCTCAGAGACTAGCTGCCTCCTCTCTTCCCATCTTTCTCTGCCCCTCCCCCCACCCCTCATATACTTACTTTGCATCCACGCCACCACATTTGTCTTCGAAGCTGTTTGGATCTGTTGCTGAAAGCGGTTGCATTATCCGATAAGCTTTCTATATCACACAGAGGGTGGAGAGAAGGAATAAATGACACAGCAGAATTCTTTTACATAGTCATACAAAGATATACATTAATTTCTACTTCTTAAAATTTGTTCCCACAAGTCTGTTAGTCTACATTAAAAAACAAAACAAAGGAAAACACAGCGGAAGGTCAGTTTGTCCAACCGATCCCACCCCACCCTGACACCCACTCAAGATTTCAAGAACCCATCTTAGGGTCTCAATGCTTATACACAAACTTAATCCTGGTAAGAAAACAGAGTTTAAGAATAGATAGTCTCAGGGAGGCAGGATGGACATGAAGCCTAAGGACCTAAGTGGGATGCACAGGGACCCACGTGATGGAAGGGGAGAGCCCCCATGTATACATGTATGTGTGCTCCACACAAACACATACACACAAATTAATGTAATAAAAGTTTTTAAAATTAGGGGCTGGGCTTGCTGCTCATGGGCAGATCCCTGATGGTACACATTAAATCCCAGCACCAGAAACAAAATAAATACTTTGGCACATCTTTAGAAAAAACTTTCACATGGAAAAATTTAATTTTTAGAAAACAAAGATAACTGGTTTTGAGTGAAAAAATATCAAGCAAATCTATCAAGAATGAATCTGGCATGCTATTCACCATTCACGTAGCATGAATATGTGCCAAAAACCATTACAGACTCAAAGACCAACATCTGCCTGTAAACAAAAGTTGCTAAGTTTCTGGGGAAAGCTTAAGTCATTATTCAAACAATACTTGGTGTCCAAATATGTGCTAGGAATCATGGACACAGAGACTAAGATCTGTTGCAAAATAAAGACTACCTAAGTACCAGAGAAGACAAAATAAAAATAGCAGGCAAGTTTGAAAGGAATACTAAAAAATGGATTAGATTTTAACATCTTGATATCCTAAAAAACACAAAGCCTATCAATATGACAGGGCAAGAGAAAAGAGAGGATTTAACTTTTCAGCAACATTGTTTTAAATTCTCAATCCTTAACTGAGTAAGAAGTAAACAGTAGAGTAAGACCATTCACATTAATAGGCAGAGACTAGGCCAAGGAAATCAAGCTTAAGAACTGAATGTTAATCTCAGAAGCCAGGATTTCTAGACAATGATGAGACAAACGGAAGGCATGCATTAGCTATATACACAGTCACAACATCAAGAAACAAGCAAGTGGCTGTACCTGATTTGTCCTGGAGTTCATCTAGCCGCTCTCCTCTTTCAATTACCTTTGTAATATTCTCTTGCATTACATCAATAACTTCATCCACCTGATTCTGAACACTAGTTTGAAAAAAGATAACATTTATTCTTCTTTTAGAAATACCCACACTTTTAGAACTTTTATTAGTTGTAGCAAATTCTAAGAGAACTATGACATGTCATTAAACTATAAAATTAAGCATTGTTCTTCCATTTCTGGGTCTGAATACCCAAGTAATTAAGGACAATGGATACACTTTAAAGTAATACTTAACTGAAATCTTATTTTTAGTCTTGATTCTATCTTCAATGTAGCTCACAAGCAAACGAAACACTGACAGAATGCCCAGTGTGACTCTAAATGCTTCATCTTCTTTTCAGTAGAGTGATGAAACAGCAGGTACCACTAGTAATCACAGTCCACCTTCCTCTGCAATGCATTTCAACCAGCAGAGTCACCACGGTGCTGATTAGGTGACTGCAGGCAATGAAAAATACGTTTCCAAAATGGAAATGTGCAGCACCCCTGTGAGGCACTAGTCACCCAATGGATGTAACTCTTCAGTGCTCGTTAGTTTTCTCTTGAGCATAGGCAAGATTCAAGACAACTTGGAACACCCAGGAATACTGGGAAATGCCCACCAATAAGCAACAATTTAAAAAAGCAATTCAGTCTTTAAATGAAGATGTTTTCCTCCTTATGTGATGGGAGCCTCTTCTAATCAAACTCAGACTGTTCAATGAAAACTGAAGCTTAAGAATTAGTCAAATGTTCTCAGCTATCTACTGTCATTTAGAAATTACCTCCTATAAAAAAACAGAAATACTTGCATGTCTAGTATTCCTCTGATGTTCTAACAACAGACAAATACCTATCTTAAATTACTTTATATAATAACTAATATTTAAATAAATATTAAATAAGAAATATTTAAAAGGAGAAATAAAGTGAATCTCTGGTCCTTATAACTCAAAAAACGTTTAAAGCACAATGACTATTAGCAACTATATACACACAGGAACCCATGTATATTTAAGTAAATAAGAATATACACTTGTCTTTGTGTGTGTGTATGTGTGTGTGTGTGTATGTAAGAGAGAGAGAGAGAGAGAGAGACAGAGACAGAGACAGAGACAGAGAAATCATCTGGGCTTTAAAAAAAAATCCTAATACACACTTCTTTTCCTACACTATTTCCCACAAATTAACTGAGTCATGTGCAATTATGAAAAAGAGTCCTAACCTTTATTTGAGCTAGTCAAAGTGGGTGCTTTAAACAAGGTGAGGCCCACTGAGATATAGGTGACTTAGAGGCAGTGTCATCGAATTTAGAAGCAATTACCATGTCTGATGAGCTCGCCCTTCACCTGCCTTAGAGACAGTGCACAGACCCGTGGATTATTACAGTCTCCAGGACTCATCAGTTTCTCAGTTTCTCCATCCACAGAGTATTCTACTGAAGGCTCTAGGACTGACTAACTCAACCAAGCACGGATATGCACAAAGATCTGACATGGCTGCTGAATCTCCAAGAGATGTTTTACTGTTAAGTCCTAATTATCTAAGCAGAGGGCTAAAGATGTTTATCCTACTAAAGAACAGTGCATAAATATTTATATAACTACTCATATGTACAATTAACACACCTTATTAATCCTAAAGCTAAAATATAGCCAGCTCGGTCACACTTGCTTTTTCATTTAGGGACTGAACAGGAAGGGAGAGTGACTATAGATTTACCTACAACAGGCTTATGGCAGAGTATTGTAACTGTTTGTGATAGGTAAGTTAACAATTAGGTTGTGTAAAGATGACCTAGTATCTAGAGAGCTATAAAGCAATGACAAAAAACCCCTCTAACCATTAAAAATAAAAGCAAGTCTATGTCACAACAAATGTTGGTGAGAATGGAGTAAGGCAAACCCTTATACTGTTGGTGGGAATGTAAATTAACACAGCCAATACAGAAATCAACGTGGAAGTTCCTGAAAACAATGAAAAATATTCACAGGTGTTGCTGTCCACCTATACCTAATACTTGAGTGGCAGAGGAAGATCAGGAGTTGAGGGCTGTCCTTAGCTACATAATGAGTCTGGGGCAAGCCTGGACAGTCTTAACATTTTCAAGTAGTCATCTGTATGTTACACAAATGTTGACTGGCAGGACAGAAATGAATAAATGTACTATGGCTGCTACATACAATCGGACAGATTATAGTTATTATGGATATTAATATGCCATACTACACATGCTTTTAATATAAAGCCAAAAGGTTTGAAGAAATAGTCATGTGTCCAAATTGCTATAAGCAAGACTCCATGGGTCAAGGCAGACTGGAGCAATCCTCTGCCGGCCCCCCTGGGTCCCCCCTGCGCCCCCCACACACAGAGTGAAATAGGTTTGGTTATGACAATCCCATCAGTGTACTTTGGGCATATCCATCCCCAGTACTGTCTGCTCTCAATCCCTCTCCCTGCCTTCTCTCATTCTGTATCCTCCTCCTACCTATATTCCTTTCACCTACTCCTCCCCCTACCCGACATCACGTGAGAGAAAACATTTGGCATTGTCTTTAAAAGGCTAGATGACAAGCAACCAGCCTGGGAGCACAAAGGGAGGCACCCATGTCTTCAGCTGTATACTTAGGGGAGGATGACCTTGTCGGGCATGGGTGGGAGAAGAGATCCTTGATCCCATGAAGGCTGAACACCAATTGGGGAGGAATTCGAGGGTGGGGAGGGGAGAGGGGAGTGGGGGGTAGGTGGGGGCACACCCTTGTGGAGGCAGGAGGGGGGAATGGGATGGGGGTTCCTGGGTGGTGGGGGGAATGGGGTGAGGGGATAAAATCTGAAATGTAAACATAATATCCAATAAAAAAAATCACTTTAGTTAATAATAATAAAGGCTAGATGACTTTACTTAACATAACAATCTCCAGTTCCTCCCACCTTTCCATAAATGTAATTTGTTCTTCTTGACATCTGCATAAAAATTCATTTGCTGCCAGGTGTGGTGGCATGTGCCTTTAGTCCCAAGGCAGCAATAGGAGGGTCTCTGTGAATTCAGGCCAGCCTGGTCTACAGAGTGCATATCCAGCACAGCCAAGGCTACACAAAGGAACTCTGCAAATCCACTTGCTGATGGGCACCTAGGCTGGTTCTAACTTTGCTCTTATGAAGGTTGTGATGAACCACATACCTCTGTGCTAAGCTGCCTTTGATTCTTTTCTTGGGAGAGGAGGGGAATTCATACCCAGAAGCACTATAGCTAGATCATAGATTTTTTCATAAAATTTTCAATTTTTTAATTTTTTTTGAGATAGGATCTTAGGCAATCCAAGCTTGCCTCAAACTCAGAACTTATGTAGCTAAGGACAAGCCTGATGAACTCTGAGTCTCCTGTCCTCACCTGCCCACTACTGGGTTGCCAGATGTATAGGGTTACTTTTAACCCCCCCACCCCAGGAACTTCCACAGTGGTCTCTGTATTGGCTGGAGTAATTTACATTTCTACCAGCAGAACAGTCAGGATCCTTTTTTCTGAATCCTCTTAAAATATTTGTTGTTTTCCTTTGCAACAGCTATTCTGGGTAGTGTGAAGGAATTCCCTCCACCCCCTCCCCGCCCCCCTGCTGTTGAGAGCCAAAGTCCTAGCAGAAAGCAGCTATCATCTTTGCAACCATCTCAGACCATACACCCTGACAAGAGACTTGTTTTTCATCAGCCTATAACAGTTGAGCACACTCTGATAAACAACTTGTTTTTCCCACATATTTTGTTTTGTTGTTTAGTGCCCCCAGCTGCAAGGCACACGTGGTAAAGTGTCTTCAGCTGTGTTCCCCTGCTTGTGCTTATAAATACCCAGGATTTCCTTTCAATCAATGGGACTTGGTCAGACTCTCTGTCTTGTCTCCCCCCCCCCCACCCCCCTTGCAAACCCTGTTGACTGACTCAAGGACTGGAGCACTTGGCCCCCAAACGTGGGGTAGCTGGGACTGGGTCAACTGCTGACCCCCCAAGCCCTCTCCACACCCCCAGACAAGGCTTCTCTGAGCACTCCTGACCATCCCAGAGCTCATTCTGTAGTCCAGGCTGGCCTCTAACTCAGTGATCTACCTGCTTCTACCTCCCAAGAGTTGGGATAATCACAAGTGCCACCACTGCTCAGCTGAGGTAAAATCTTAATGTAGTCTTAATTTACATTTCCTTGACGGTGGAAGATGGTATACATTCATTTTGGGAAAGTACTAGCTATGTGCCCTTCTTCACACGTGTCCTTTAGTAACTAGCTTACCTGCCTTTCGCTATTCCTTCTTTATTTACTGTGGATACTAATCCCATACTGGAGGAGCAACTGGCAAAGATCTTCTCCCATTCTGTTCTTTCTCATCTCTGCTGCGCGGCTCTTTGCTCTGATGCAAAGCCTAGTCCTAGCTTGCTCTGCACATGCTCCCACTGTACTTTTCTCTAGCAGTTCCAAAGTCTCGGGTCTTACACACCAAGGTCTATAGACTCATTTTTGAACTGACTTTTGTGCACAGTGGGAAAAGCGGATCTAGTTTCAGTCTAGCTATCAGGTTCCCCAGCATCACTTATTAAAGAGGCAGCCATATCTCCAGTCCATGTTTTGACACCTTTATTAAGAATGGGAGAAATGTGATTGTGTGGGGTTATTTTCTCTCTGGGTCTTCTGTTCCATTGGTATCTATGTGTCTGATTTTGTGTCAGCACAACGGTGTTCGATTATTGTGACTCTGTAGTACGACTTGAAGTCACGAACTCATCAACTTAACTAAAGATGGGAAAGACCCTATGAAACTCTAAAGCATGGAAGAACAGCTGAAGAAAACACCATACAAAAAGACTTCCTGTGTTCAGAGATTATTTGCCGTATTACCAAAGGCGATATACAGAGCCAGTACAATCAATCCCCATCAAAATTCCAATGACATTCTTCATAAAAATAGAAAAAACATTTCTAAATTCATATGGAAATAAAGAAGCTAAATATCCAAAGCAATTTTGAGGTGTAAAGAAAAATTGGGGGTGGGTGTAGGGGTGGCAGCTGATGAGATGGCTCAGCAGTTATGAGCACTTGTTATTTTTGCAAAGGACCACATTTGGTTCCCAGTACCAATCTAGTGGATCACAACTGTCCCTAACTTAAGTTCCAGGGGATCTAACGCCCTCTTCAGAATTCTGCAGGCACTAGGTATGCATATGGTACATACACATCCATGCAGGCAAAACACCCATACACATAACATATATTTTTAAATATATATAAAATTTTTAGAAAAGAATGAGTTGGGCATAGTAAAGACGTACTAGATTTATTTGGAGAATGTATGTAAGAGGAAGGGTTATTTCAAGAACTAGGTGAACTAGATGTGGCTCAAAGAACTTGGGACAGCAAAGGGAAGAGGACTGTTAGATCAAGGATCTATGCAGCTGAGTGGGAGAAAGATATGGCCACAGCTGAAAGAAAATTCAGAAATGAAACAGCTCACAGGAGAGGTGAAACAGCTTCATGGCCTTAGGATTATATGGAACTAGAAAAGGACACAGAGAGGAAGAGGGCTTGACATTTTAAGCTGTCTGAAGCACCTGTGTTCTTCGAGGTCTCTATTTTAATGCTTGCCAGGGATGCAGATGGTGAACAGAGGGCTCAGGTTCTACATCCAGGAAGAGCTGCCTTGCAGTTTACCTGTCACTTACTATGAATGTATGCTACTTGCAAGGAAGGCTCTTTCAGCCTTGTATTTTCGCACCTTTAAAATGAGGATGATAACTTGTCTCACTTGTGACAATTAAATGGGATAGTCTTTCAAACACCTTACATGGTGCGCAATGCTTAGCCATGTACTTGATAATGTCAATGCTCTTCCATTTAAAAAAAAAAAAAATCCATGTTCTGTAACACACACAATCTTCCTTATTTTAGAGAAAACACTAATTTTCCATTAATACCCCCATCTTGTGGTCTTTTAAGGTACTGTTGACAAAAAGAGGGTTCTTTCGTTGTTTGTTTGTTTTTGGTTGCTTTAATTATGTATTTTATGTATATCCAAACAATTACATAAATCTGAACAATGTTGCTGATCTATATAGCTGAAAATACTCCACTGAATTATTATAAATTAAACGATAACAATGCATCTTAGTTGAATAAAGTGACCGATTTGGTGTACTAGTGTCAGGGAGTTTTCCTTAAGCATGCACATGGCAGTGTGTCCCGTTGTACACACTGAATCCTGTCATGTGAGGTTAGTATTCATGAGGCTCAGCGTTCAACTTCCAATTGCTCATTTGATGACTGACTTCTCACTAAATCCGGCCAGACTTCGGCTCTACAGTAAGAACCACTACATCACTCAGTCATTTCTGTTTATTCAAAAATTCTGTGATTGTCAAAATTACAGTAACAGTTTCCATATACATGTCATTTGTGTGTGGCTCTAAAGACACGCTGGGCCATACTCTATATTAGGCTCACTCTGTAGAAGCATTTCAGATGGAAACAAAGTATACTGGCTGAACAACACACCCAGATGTGTCTCTAGATTCCTCCACTCCAGTGACACTTCAGACATGAGAGATGGATAGATGATGTGGATGGTAGAGTCACTGACTCAGCAATTACACACAGACACTGTTGCAGACATACTTATATGCAGAATGTCCTGGGAATCCACTAAAAGCTTGAGATAATGGCTTGTGAGGCCAGCTTCACTCCACTCCACATGTACTTTACAAGACCACCATTAGACAGTGTCTTAACACTTTCAGGCACTGATGAAGTATGCCATTTCTGCTGGCTACGTATGTAGACTATAAAATCCACTTAGCTGAAGTCTAGTAACAATTCCCTTGTAACACAGTATTCTACAACTGGAATTGAAGTTTCTGGTGCCTTTTGTTATTATGGCTGCAGTGCGAGACAATGGTGTGGGACACTAGCACCTTTGGCCACTCTTTCTTTTCTATATAATATGAATCTAAAGGCATTTTGGGCTATATGATCTCTGATATTGTAGTTAAAAAACAGCAATGGAGAAACACAAATGGATATAGCCTTGGTTCTAATAAAAAAAAAACTTTGTTTATAAAAACAATAGGCAATCTTTTCACAGACTATAGTCTGATAGCTGTGGTCCACATAGAATCATGACAATCATTTAAACAAATGAGTATCTAGAAACTTACTGCTTAATTTTATCATTTCTAGGTCCAAATCTTGGTCCAGATGGTCCCCGTCTGAAAATAAAACATGCAGTACACATTTTTAATAACAGTAGTTCACAAATATGAGCACAAGAATTACATCTATGTGTGCAGTCAAGCTGGATTCTAAATATGGATCCTCATTAACCATACAAAGCTTTATTTTACAGGTGTTAGTAGAGCTGAATGCTACATAACCATGTATGGACTTCATGGTATATATCATTGGCCATAATCTAACTCTTCCAAGTGTTAGAACTTCCTGAGAAGGTACAGATTGCATAATCCTAATCTGCTTGTTTGTTTGTTTGAGATAGGGTTTCTCTGTGTAGCCTTGTCTGTCCTGCAACTTGCTCTGTAGTGCTGGATGTATGGAATATTCATAGCAGACTATGGGATATATGGTCTGGACCCATGGCGGGTGCCTGTTCACTGCAGCCATGAGTAGTATTCAGTGAAGACCTGCCCAGGGATCAGGAGGAAGCAGCCTTTTAAAGTATCAGTGAAACTAAGTGAACAACTGGATGAATTCCAAATTAAGTTCTTTCAGTAGGGCTGAAGATGGTCAGCTTGTCTTCTGTCTGTCTATCACTCTGTCTTTTTCTTACTCTTTCCCTCCCTTAGCTTCTCCCTCTCTTCCCTCTCTGAACTCGAGGAACACACTGTACCAGGGACCTTAAGAGGACCTTAAGAGTCACCCTGGGCGGCCTTGATATCCTCCTTACCCAGGAGATTTGAACCAGGAGGCAGAGACTCCAAGTGCTGGATATATGTATGTGACTCTTAAGGTCCCCCAGTAGTGTTTTCCTCAGAGCCCTAGAAGTTCACTGAGGGAGGAGAGGGAGAAGGAAAGGGAGGGAAAAAGTGAGAAAGAAAAAGAGTGATAGCCAGGCAGCAGTGGTGCACGCCTTTAATCCCAGCACTTGGGAGGCAGAGGCAGGTGGATTTCTGAGTTCGAGGCCAGCCTGGTCTACTGAATGAGTTCCAGGACAGCCAGGGCTACACAGAGAAACCCTGTCTCGAAAAACAAAAAAAAAAAAAGAAAGAAAGAAAAAGTGATAGACAGACAGAAGACAAGGTGACCATCTTGACCATGTATCTTTACACCACCCTGGCCAGAAGACTCCTACAGCAAAGCTGTCCTTCCTCAACACATACCTAGCCCTGAATGAGCAGTCTTCCTCACAACTACAGCAGGATACCAAGGTAACTCATTAGGAAAAAATAATCTCTTAATTAAATGGTTCTGGAATGATCAGATGGTCATATGCCAGGAAAAAAAATCCTTTATTCTTACTTCAGCAATGTACAAAGCTTAATTTAAAATGCCTAAAGGGTCAAAACTCAAAAGTCCATAGTATAATGCTTCTACAAGAAAACATAAATTAAATCTACTATACTGACATTATTTCTTCACTATAATATTTATGATAAAAGAAGTAATGAGGAAATAAAAGAAAGAGAGGGGGAAAGAAAGAATAAGAAAAGGAAGAAGAAATGATAGATAGGCAGACAGGTAATGACACACATCTATAATCCCAACATTTGGGAAACAGAGGCAAGGTGATAATTGAGTTTGAGGCCAGCCTGGGTTACAGGGTAAGACCCTGTTGGAAGGATGGGGAAGCAGGGAAGATACGTAAAAAAAATTGATTTCAATTAAACCAAAGCTCTGATCGTCGTGTGGTCACCTTGGAACACAGATACAAGAGTGCAGCAGCCTTCACGCCTAGGGGTTTGGCCAAGAGAGACTAAGCCTTGTGTTCTCATAAACACTGCCACACAAGCATTTACAACACTTTTATATGTATGAGCAAAACTCTAGAAACCACTTAAAACCTTCACACACAAGTGAGTGGATACCTGACCTACTGTTCCACAGATGAATCTCAAAATAAGCAGGTTGTATAAATGAAGCCAGTTTTAAACATATAAAAAGATGTGTGTGTGGGAGGGGGCACGACATATAGTTTCATTTCTATCAAACTCTAGGAAACAAAATCTGCAGTGACAGAAAGGAGTGTAGCCCAGGAGAGCAGCAGCTTACAAAGAGCTGCAGCAAAGCTCTAGGGCAACTCTGTGCTCGCTCTTTATTTTGATGATACTATAAAGATTTATTTTAGCACATGCCAAACTTACATGAACACTTTAACTAGATGCACTTCCTTGTATGTTAATTACAACTGGATAAAAAAAAATTAACTTACAGAAAAAAGTCTTCTTCTTCATCTGAATCATCTTCCAAAAGATTTCTCTGTCAAGAAATAAAAAGGCCTTGAGTGTTCAGATACAGAGGAATTGCAAAATCTCAGGGACAAGTTCTAGGCTGCTGACATTTTTTAAAAACAAGCTTCCAGAAAAAGGGAACAGTAAATTACAGATGCTTCCATGGCAGGTAGAAGAAATGAAGCATTGTTTGTTGATCTTCCAGAGAAAATGCTTTCAATCCCAGAATCCTATCATTCTTCCCATCTCCACCTTCTCTGTTGGCAGCACTGAATTGTGAGGTCCAAGGGGCTACCCCAGAAAAAGTACAGGGTTGACCTTAGAGCACAGATAAAGGCTTTTCTAGATACTTATCCTGAAATAGTCATGCTAATTTCTAAAAGGTAACTTTACAGTTTCACATTAACAAACTGAGTCTCCCTTGAAATGAAGATGGTGCTACATTCTCCCTAAAAGAAGAACATGATGTCCTAACAGGAGGTTAAAATAAAGCAAAATCTAGACCCTCACACACAGATAATATATATATTGTAGGCAGAGTAACGGTGCCCCAAAGATATCCAAGTCTCAATACCAAAACCTGTGACTGTTAACTTGTGAGGGAGGTGAAAGAGACTTGGCAGAGGTAACTGAGGAGTCTGAAGGTCCTTACTGATTACTCATTTAAGCCACAACTAAGGAAAATGGTTTTTCCAAGAGAGGCACGAGGCAAGAAAGAGACACTATGAGGCTGAGATTACAGATGGAGAAAGGGTATAAACCAAGAAAGGCAGGTAGCCTCTCTAGCAGCTTGTTTCAAAGAGCAATTTCCCCATAGAAGACTATAAAATAGTAGCTCTATCATGCTCTAACTTTGTGGTAATTTGCTTCTACAGAAATGGGAAATGAATCACGTATGTATCTTTTCTGAGGACATTGCTCCACCAGGAATTAGACCAGCCACAAAGAATAAGCCTTAAGACACAGATGGATCTAATCAAAGGATCTAATCAAATGTGTATCCAGATTTCAGTGTTTGATGAGGCCTGGGGAGGTGGCTCAGTAGGTAAAGAACTTGCTTCATAAGCATGAGGACCTGAATTTGGATTGTCAGCATCCATGTTAAAAAGCCAGGTGTGGCATCATGCATCCATCTGTATGCAGTGCTGAGGTATGGAAACAGGGGGACTCTTGGTGCTCTCTGGCCAGCAAGTGCCAGGGTCATCGAGAGACCTTGTCTCAAAAATGAGATGAAGGCAACAGAGGAAGAGACTCAATGTTCAACTGTAGTCTTCATACTTACACACACACACACACACACACACACACACACGCACACGCACACGCACAAACATACACACACATTAAAATAAACGATCATCACGTCATTATGAACAATAAATTAATAAAAAGTGTAACATAAAAGAAGTCTCCTAGAGAGCTTAAGACTGTCCTTTTAAAGTTCTGAGGTGGAGTGCGGGATGTGATGTGAGGAAGCAGGTGTGTACTGATGTGTTCATCCTGGTGAGTGGTGAGGGCAGGAAGAGGAAAAAAAGTAGACTAGTGAAGGTTGATCAGTTTATCTAAATATCACTGCTAAAATACTCAGTTAATATTTAAAAACACAGGGAAGAAAACGAAAGGGAATATACTCACTACGGTGCCTAGTGACCCCAAGGACAGGTAAAAGATGAGGGGAAAATAGCCAATCTGGCAAAAGTGTGAGGAGATAAAAGAAATGAAAATATGTATGATAGTTGTATGCCTATGTAAAATAATTAATATATAACACATACTAAAGAGTAAAAAAGGAAGGCTCTATGAAATGTTCATTAACAAATGCTTGTTAATACTGAGCATTTAGTATGTGAGCTGGGATATGTCTCAACTCTCGAAGTAACGGGTGATCCTGAGAAAAATGCCATGGAGAGAATTCACACAGCAATGGGGCAGAAAGTGACAGATGACTACTTGGGATTTAGATTGTTGTGGAAAATCATTCTGAAGAGGTGAAAACTTAAACTGAAGTTCACACGATAGTGAAGAGTCAGTCAGAAATCAAACAGGGCACTTGCTGCCCACAGAGAGTGGCCAGCACAGAGGAAGTCCAATGCTCTCACATTAAATACACGACCCTACTAAAAACAAAATCTTATACGACTGGAATGCCACAAAGTCTAGCCAATAGTTTTTTTTTTTTTTTCCCAAGAAATTCACCTAAAATAAATGCCAAATAAAGAATAAGGTGGAGTGTGGAGAAAAAATATACTGGTAAGTTCACACATTAAGAATATTAGTAATCTAAACTACTGAAAGACATAACCAAGTAAGACCTTTTATGAGACAATTATAAAACGTACCACCTACCAAGAAGCAATGAAAATGACAGAGGGACTGGTTAGATGGCACAGAGGTTAGAACACTGGCTGCTCTTCCAGAAAAGCCAGGCTTAATTCCCAGCACCTACATGATGGCTCATGATCATCTGTCACTCTAGTTCCAGGGGACCTAAAGCCCTCTATGGCTTTCTTGGGTACTGCACACACATGGTGCACAGACACCCATGCAGGCGAGACACCTACATACATAAAATATTTAGAAAAAAAGGAATATAAAGTACTAATATTCACAAATTTTGAAAACATATGAGTCAAAGAAACCAACCACAATAAGATACAAATCCTATGATTTCACTTGCAATGTTCAGACTAAGTAAAACTAGAGTTTTCATTGTCTGTGGCTGAAGGAATGAATGGAACATGGATGAGTGGCAGAGAGGACAAGGTCTCCTTCAGAGATATTGATATGTCTTAAAACTGACTGTGCTAGTAGCTGCCCAACTCTGAAATACCAAACTTCTCTGAACTGTATACAGCTAACTTAAATGGCCGTAAAACCTGAAAATATTGCCCAGATTGCCCCCTATCTTTCTACCTAGGAACTGATCATGAAAACATTCTCTGACCTACCCTGTTTGATGATAGGTCTTAAGACCCCCTACTCCAGAAGGTGTCTTCTGTACCATATCCAGCATGAAGGAACATAGAGGCCAAGGAGAAACAGGGAAACAGTTTCTTCCTCCTGTTTTCTCTATGCTATTAGATCACACCCTTTTGTCCAATCATGTTTCTACACAGTCGTCCATGCTTCATTAAACCTCAGCATAAAAAACGAGCCAGTTCATCCTGCTCTGGGGGTATTCAATCTAAAGGCCCACATGCCACATAAAACAAAACCATGATCAAATAAGTATGTTCTAGTTTGCCTCTGTTAACCTTTCTTTTATTATGGGGCATCATGAATGTGACCATGAAGGTGAACAGGAAAAGGATCGCCTCCTTTTCTGTTTCCAAACATTTCAGATGCTCTTCCATCATTTGCAGGGAATGCAACTTACATTCAATTTCTTTAAAGCTTAAGATTCTAAACTTACCCTCTCACTTTTCACAGACCCAGTGACGTCATCGTCATTTAGGTGGCGCTTGAACTTGGGAGGCATACTTTCAGCTCACAAATACTCTTGTATTTCCCAACAGAATAAGTATTCACCACCTTAAGGAAAAAAAA
>JANHMN010000009.1:59247503-59281601 GCA_030674055.1 Rhabdomys pumilio | reverse complement strand
GGCATCTTCTGCTAATATAGTCCTCCTAATTGAAGACTGTATAAGAGACCAAGGATTGCTGGTGCAGACAATGCCAACCAATTGGAAACTGCTGTTTAGAAGAGATGCTTTCTTGGGTGTCAGGGGCAGCCTTGCTTATACAGTGAAGGCCTAAAATCAGCAATAGGCCTAAGTCAGCTTGCTAACACAAAGTCTTGGTCTCTGTGGAAAAACACTGAACATCTAGATGGCTATAGGATCTTATAAACAAGCAGTCTTGGTGGAAATTTACCAGCCTGTATAGTCACAGACCTTGTGGATAGGTAGCCTTGGTGGATAGTACCAGCTTAGATAAGGACAAGTGAATCATAGGCATAGTCATAGTGGCCTGTTCCCTGAACCTTCACCCAGCCGATACCCTGTTCTGGAAGATATCTGTACTCCCGTGAACACCTGCGCTCCTGCGTCATCCCCTTCCCCACATCCTGCCTCTATGTGTATATAACCCCTGTGTGAAAAAAGTAAAATCAGCGGTTTGATCAGTCTATAGACAAGCCGTTTGTTCTTTGTGTTCGCCTGTTTCCCCCATTCTCTCTTTTAGGTGATCTCCCCGGACCCTGTTCAATGCCTTGCTGGACAGGACACTTGGGACCAATGGAGTGCAGATGGCGGGTATTAAAGGAGCTTGCAGCAGCATTCAGATGAGCTTGCTACAGCATTTCTCACCTGCTCCTGGCGTCTGTGTCATTGACTCTGAGCTACCTTACCTCCAACCCCTAAGGACAGGTAGAGTCCAGCTGCCAGTAGTCCAGGGCACAAGCAGCACACAGCAGTAAGCCATCAAACTCTTCGCTCCTTCCAAAGAATATTTCTCAGATCACTTCTTCCCAACTTTCACAATTCTGGTTCGTTGTTAGCCTCTTGTGACCTGATAGGCTTGAATTAAGGACTGAAATAGAAGATTCCTAAAGCTTGCTTTTAAACTCAGTTTCTAGTTTGACCTGCTGCTGCTTTCCTCCTGATGTAAGCCCTTGCCCGAGGCATACAAGTTTCTCCCTCTCATATTTATGCTCTGTACTAGTTTTTCATTGCCTCTGCAATGAATGACCAAAACATTTAGTGCGGTGGACAATGCCAATGTATTACCTTCCAGTTGCAAAGGTCAAAAACTTGACATGTATTTCTCTAGACCAGAAGAAAAGTCAGCAGGGCCTGTATTCCTTCTGCCCCCAACAGCCTAACTCTAAAGAGGATAAAGTCAATGCCTCTCCTCACAAGAGCTCAGGACTAAAGTCGCTTTGCTATGAGAATCTGTATTTGTGATCTGGTATGAGCATTGAGACAAGATTCAAATACTCTCAATGAAGCCCAATGCACGCTGTGATCGCCTATTCAGCAACAGTGAGCACTGCATTCAAAACTACCTCATCCCAGGAGTTAAATTAGGTCAGCCACATTCATGGGCATTCCCTCCACTTACTTGGCTCATGGATTCTTCTATGTTCAAAGCCAGACAGTGGACTAGGTCCTGTCATGTTACCAGCACTCTGTGCTTGCTCTTTTGCTTTAAAGGGACCTTAGTTATTACCCTGGACTCACATGGATAATCCAGGCTAACCTGATTTTAATATCAGCAGATTAGCAACCTTAATTGTGTCTACCATCTTAACTTCTCTGTGCCAAGTAACTGATTTGCAGGTTCTGGAGCATTAGGATGCAACCATCTTTAGGGGAACGTTATTCTGCCTGCTACATACTCATCTATCCTTTACCCACCCCACATCCAGACAGTCAGAAGCGCATTTAATTTATTTTTTACTTTTCAGTTAATTGCTATATGATCAAGTAGTTTTGAATATTGTCAGCAAATCCTCAAGTGTTTATTATAATTGAGTAAGAATAACATGCAAATTATATATCCAGATATCTTGACTCCTATTTTTGTAAGTAAGCTCTACAGAGCTGAATGTGTTCTTTTCTAAACCCAGTCTTTATTTTAACTTATTTTAGGTTTATTTATATCATATATCTTAGTGTTTTATCTGCATGTATGTATGTGTAAATATGTGCTTAGAGTCTATGAAGTCAGAAAAGGGCATCGGATCCCCTGGAACTGGAGATATGGATGGCTTAGAACTACCATGTGGGTTGCTGGGAACTGACCCTGGGTTCCCTGTGAAAGGAGCAGTCACTCTTAACCACTGAGCAATCTCTCCAGCCTTTCAGTTCTTATTTTAAGTCATTGAGGTAGTCAGTTTGGGAATCCTAATATAACGAAGCATTTTAGCATCTAACTTTAACTGTATTAATGATAGCACACACTTATTAATTATGTATCATAGTTAAATCTTGCAAGAAATATTTCAAATAAGTAAAGACTAGTCAGAGTCTGAGCTACAGAATATTCTAAAATTTTCCTGCATTAATGATCTTATTTTAGCAAATGTCTACTACTCTGGCTGCTATTGCTTTCTTTGGGCTAAAGAAGGGAGGCCAGCACAGATGGTGGTGGGTAAGCTGCTTATGTGTCTGGTGTGGAACATACTGTAAACAGTAATTCTCTTTTGGGGGAAGTGTGTAAAGATCCAAGAGTTATATCTGAATAGATAGTACTTGTATTGTTTTATATGATGCCATGCCCTTAACAGAAAGAATTGTAGAGTTACTGGGGAGAGAAGCAGCCAGAGTTTCTTAGAGAGGCCTCTAGATCAGTGTTTCTCAACCTATGGGTTTGTGACCCCTTTAGGGTTAAACAGTCAATTTAATGGTGTTGCCTAAGTCCATCGGACAACACAGATGTTTACATTTCGATTCATGACAGTAGCAAGATTACAGTTATGAAGTAGCAACAAAAATAATTTTATGGCCGGGGGTCACCACAACATGAGGAACTGTATTAAAGGTTGAGAAACACTGATATAGAGGGTAAGCTACCTCCTCCTCATAGTCCTCCTCTTTCTCCTTCTCCTCCTTTTCTTCCTTCTCCTCCTCTTCCTCTTCTTCTTCCTCCTCCTCCACCTATGGCATGCTTTTATTGAAATAAATCCAGTATGTAGCACAGACAAAGGCATCTTATAGGTTCTTCCCACCCCTTTCCCAGGAAAGCCTTCTTTGGCCTTCCTTAGACAAGAAAGATGTCTCAAAAGTATTTGCTATAAAATTGTTATATTTTTCCTTTTTCACTACCCTGATTGAAGATGTTTGCGACTGTTTAATGTCTTTCGCATGACTGTCATCTTGTTACTCATGTATATCTTTTTAAAATAGAGTTTTTTTTAATTTTATCTATATGAGTACACTGTAGCTATCTTCAGACACACCAGAAGAGGACATCAGATCCTGTTACAGATGGTTGTGAGCCACTGGGTGGCTGCTGGGAATGGAACTCAGTACCTCCAGAAGAGCAGCTAGTGCTCTTAACTGCTGAGCCATCTCCCCAGCCCACTCGTCTATATCTTAACCATGTCTACTATAAGTGATAGTTCACGTTAGACATTCCTCATACTTTGTGAACTGATGAGGCCTCATGCTGGTTGGTGCTGTATGTTTTGCTTCTTTGCAGTCTCATAGTATTTCAAGTATGACTGATGTCTTTGATTCCTAATAAGGGCTTTATGAAAAGCCCCACATCTCCCTTATTGGGAGCCTTGTGTGACAAAGTAGATAAAGTCATATCAAAGACTCTTCAGTTTTTAGTTTGGGTAGAGAGGGAGCGACTCAAGAATGTGAAACAGGAGACAAATAGTCCTTCATGATCCTTGTAGGGGATTTTTGGGTTAACCTTTTAAAATTGTGGAGCTAAAACTATCAGCAGCAGTGAGGAGACACATCCTGGGACTGCCACCAGTGGTCTGAGGAGTTTTGATCCTTAGGGACCCCCACCCAGGTAACACAAATTCTTGACTGCTCTGAAGAAAAGAATGCCAAGACAAGTCAGAGTGAGGCCAAATTAGTGCACTTATTATGCATAAGTGATAGAGAGTGCACAAGTTAGATTTGAGTGCTTGTTTTTAGAAAGAGATACCTAAGAAAAGACAAAATATACCTAAGTGTGGGTGTGACCTTCTCAAGAGAGTACCACTCAGTGTCTTTACAATGGCTACACAATGTGACTTTATGGCAGCATTTCATTGCTCAGAGAATGTAATTTACAACAGGATCAACAATTAAACAAAGCCATAGAATTATGTACAGAAATATAGGCTAGTTTGTTTATTCTCTTCATCTTAAACTTTTTTTTTCAAATAAATGAAATTGTTTTTGTTTTTTTTGGGTTTTTTTTGTTTTTTTTTTTTTGTTTTGTTTTTGTTTTGTTTTTGTTTTTTTTTTTTTTTTTGTTTTTTGAGACAGGGTTTCTCTGTGTAGCCCTGGCTGTCCTGGAACTCACTCTGTAGACCAGGCTGGCCTTGAACTCAGAAATCTGCCTGCCTCTGCCTCCCAAGAGCTGGGATTAAAGGCGTGTGCCACCACTGCCCGGCTATAAATGAAATTGTTAAGGTAGCTTTATATGGTGTATTGTTTGGGCTTAGAGAAGAGAGAGGATCGCTGACACGTTAAATCCAAGGCCCTGTGTGAGCAGTTTGTTGTTTTTCCGCATTGTTCGTTGTTTGGCATTTTAAATGAAACATCTTTGTTTGATATATTTTTAGGAAAACTAGCACAATCTCTGTAGTCAATTCTGGACTTATCAGCTGTGTTAAGGTTGTTGTTGTTTTGTGTTGACTTTCAACTAGTGGGAAACAGAACTACTTGCTAAGGGGTGGGGCTTCTTTTCCTTCTCATGTCCCCTTCATTTGTCCTGTCTTTCTATCCTGTCTCACACCAGATCCATTTTCACTCATGACTCAATTACATTTTATAGCAGTGGTTTTCAAAATGCAGTCTTGGAGCAATATGACCACAAGGGACATGCCTGCAAGGATCTGACAGATGCTCAGGGGTGGCATCAGTAAAGCATCACTTGGCGACATGTTAAAAGCAGACCTCTGGGTCCCAGCACTGAACTAAAGAATCAAAACTTTGCTAGGGACTGGGGATAGAGCATCTGTGATGGTTTGTATATGCTTGGCCCAGTGACTGGCACTATTATGTGCGGCCCTGTTAGAGTAGGTGTGTCACTAGAGTAGGTGGATGTGGGCTTTAAGACTGTTATCCTAGCTGTCTTGAAGCCAGTATTCTGTTAGCAGCCTTCAAATGAAGATATAGAACTCTCAGCTCTGCCTGCACCATGTCTGCCTGGATGCTGCCATGCTCCTGCCTTGATGATAATAGACTGAACCTCTGAATCTGTAAGCCAGCCCCAATTAAACGTTGTTCTTTATAAGACTTGCATTTGTCATGGTGTCTGTTCACAGAAGTAAAACCCTAACTAAGACATCATCAATCTACTGTTTTAAGAAGTCTTATAGGGAGCCATCACCCCAACTGACTAATGTTTATGGTACTTGAAGGTACTCTGCACGCTGCTAGAGGAGAAAGGTAACCATCAACCCAGCTACAAACCCTACAATCTACAAGGTGACCTGCTTGCAGAATATGCTAGTGCACAAATGTGAGAGAAACCAATCACTCTGTGATTAGATTTAAGGTCTACTTCATGAGAGGAAACCCATGCCTGACACTGCTGGCGGCAATGAACCTTAGACTGGACAGGTCATGGACCTAAAGGAAAGCTAAATTCAAGTTGTTCTGCTAAAGTAGCATAGCAATAAAAATAAAATGATTCCTACAGACATTCTGCTATAGCCATAGATCAGTGCTTTGCTCAGCCACTGTCAGAGAAGCTCCCTCTTACAGTATATGGGAACTAACACAGAGACGCACAACTGGACAATGAGCAGAGACAGAGATTTTGGACACTGAGGTGGTTTGAATAGGAACAGCTCTCATAGACACATGTGCACTTGAGCCAATTCTTGGTGCAAGGAGAATGCACTATTAGGAGGCGTGGCTTTGTTGGAGTAGATGTGGCCTTTTGGAAGAAGTATGTCACTGTACTGGTGGACTTTGATATCTCATATACCCTAGCTATGCTCAGTGTTGCACACAGTCTTCTTTTGCTGCCTTCAGATCAAGATGTAGAACTCTCAGCTACTTCTCTAGCACCATGTCTTCCTGCATATTGCCATGTTTCCTGCCGTGGTGACAATGGACTAAACCTCTGAAACTGTAAGCCAGCCCAGTTAAATATTTTTCTTTATAAGAGTTGCTGTGGTCATGGTGTCTCTTCACAGCAAGAAAATCCTAAGTAACACACAGACACTGAGTCCTAAATGGGATGGCTTTATCAAACACTTCCCCTGAAGAGTCAGGGAGCTAGGCAGAAGAGAAGGCAGACAGAATCTAAGGGGAGAAGGGATGGATGAGTCTAAGGAAGCAGTGTATTCCAGACATAATACAACTGATGTACATGTGAATGACCTCACAGAGACTGTGGTAGCATGCACAGAGCCTGCACAGGTCCGAGCCATGGGGGAGCCCAGTCCTGAAGGTGAGAGTGGACACTGGCATCAATACCTAACCTAGAAGATACTTGTAATTGACAGCAGCTTGCAAATGAAAAATTAATTTTCTTTCAAATAAATAACCACATTTAAGGTTAGGCCCCATGCTCAGCTATAGATGGCTAACACAAAACAAACTCAAGGATATTTTTGTAGACTTTTAGTCTCATATTGCTTAGTTTGGACATGTTAGCCTTAATGGTCTTTTGCTTGTATATTATGGTTTTTAATCTTAATCTTGTTTTTTGTTTTGTTTTTTTTGTTTTTGTTTTTTTGGTAGAAGTGATTTTTTTAAAAAGATATTTATTTATTTATTTATTTACTTATTTATTTATTGTATATGAGTACACTGCTGCTGTCTTCAGACACACCAGAAGAGGGCATCAGATTCCCATTACAGATGGTTGTGAGACACCATGTGGTTGTTGGGAATTGAACTCAAGACCTCTGGAAGAGTAGTCAGTGCTCTTAACCATTGAGCCATCTCTCCAGTCCTAACCTTGTGTTTTGATGGGTAGTTTCTCTCTGTGTGTTTTTTTCTTCGTTCATTCATTTTTAAATTCTGTGTGTTTTGGTCTGGAGAGATGGCTCAGAGGTTAAGAGCACAGGGTGCTTTTCCGGAGGTCCTGAGTGTTCAATCGCCAACAACCACATGGTGGCTCATAACTATCTATAATGAAATCTGCTGCTCTCTTCTGGCATGTAGGCATACATGCAGGCAGAACTCTGTCAATAATAATACTAATAGTAATAATAATAATAATGTTGTTATTATTATTTGTTTTTTGGTTTTTTTTTTTGACACAGGGTTTTTCTGTGTAATAAGCCCCATCTGGTCTGGACTCACTTTGTAGACTAGACTGGCCTCGAACTCAGAAATCCACCCGCTTCTCCTTCCCAAGTGCGGGTATTAAAGGTATGAGCCCCCGTAACTGGCACAAATAAATAAATCTTAAAAAAAAAATACTGTGTGTTTTATTTAGAGAGAAAGGTCATGGGGTTGAGGAGGTGGGGAAGAGCAGGGACAAGTTGGGAGAGGAGAAACCACGATTAGACTATATCACATGAAACTTTTCTCCGTAAAAAGAAGTCCAATAGATGATTCTGAAATGTTTGAGGATTACTTTAAAACTTATGTCTGTTCAGTGTCTGTGCTAGCACTGTGTGTGTAGACTGTGAAAAAGAATCTCTGGAAAGGAGCCATGTCCTCAAAGTCTCATTGATTGCAACTCCAATGATGTGAAGAGGTTGAAAGGTTGCAATTCCAGAGCCAAATTATCCTAGGACGTCTTCAGGCCCCTTAATAGTTATTTAGTGTCCTCCTCGGTACTTGGCAACATCTTTTGTGATCCTTAGGTAAGACCTTTGGAAAGTATGAATAGACCTCTAGTTTTTCCTGCTTGGTTGTAATCATCTTACAATATACTCACCAATGGATTTACTAGTGTCCCATTTTACTACTTTCTGTGTTGTTACTGAAGACCCCCAAATTCGGGAGACCCTTACTCAAGTCTCAGGAAGTCTCGAACACCCACAAACTCCAAGACACCGTACCTGGATGCAATCAGCAGAGGTTTATTAGGGAAAAGAGCTGACAGCCAGCGTTCAAACTGCACACTTGTGCAGGAGTACAGTTTGACAAAGCCACTCAGTCTGAGGAGGGTTTTTAAAGGGGTAAACCACAAACCAGGGGAGTGAGAAGGAGGGTGAGGAGTTGTCAAGGATACATGATCATAAAAATAGTGGAACATTTCAGAGGAACCCACCCTAAATGATTTAGTCATGTGAAAATCACTCTGCACACTCATTCTTCTCAAGAATGTAGTTTTTACCAAGTCACTGTACCTCACCCTGTCATTACCAATTATTTCAGGTTAAACTATTTCTCACTCACTCCGTCACCATCCCACCTAGATAACTTGCATTTTTTTTTTTTTTTTTTTTTTTATGGTCAGGAATGTGTCTTCCTGTTTTGGGCTTTCCCCACCCACAGGTGAGTTCTTTTTCCTGAGGCTTGAGGAATGTTAATACTCTTCCCAGGATGTATCCCAGGGCAGTGAAGGCCTGAAATCCTACATTCAGTTCCGCCTTCTTGGAACTAATGAGCCTGTATATATTTTATAAAATGGCCTTTATAATTTTTCACTCTACAGTTACTATAAAAAGTTCATGCAGTTGCTACCTCATGGGTACATGGTATTTCAGGAACCTAAATCTGTGTTCCTGGGCTATGGTCACTCATATGTGGGCTCTATCTCTTATTCCTTTATCATGAGAACTATTTCTTTCATAGTCTTTTCAAAAGCAGTTCTTCACTAGGAACTTCCTTGGGATATTTTCATAAAACAAACAATTAAAAGGATGGTATTGTTCATCGGACACATAAAATGTGTCTTTACAACTGACATCAGAATGATAATTTGAGGAAGGCAATGATAAAATGAGCATCTTCATAATGGTTACTGTGTTTTGAGGGGCGAGGGAAGGGGAAAAGAGAGGAACTTAATTATCCGTTAAGTCTTTCCTGCTGAAATTCACCGTTGTTCCTGTATTGATAGCAGAGCCCTTGGAGCAGAAAAAGCAGTCAAGTCATTTTCCTCTGAATTGACCAAGAATGTTGGCAAAGTAAGTCCAGGGAGAGGAGATGAGCTCACGTTTTCCTGAACAAGAGATTCGGAAACCCCTGTTCTTGCTCAGGTCAGCTCCTATTGTCTACACGCCCTCATCTGGGGATAGAGCGCGGCACACAGAGGCTGCGCGCGCAGTCGCTCCCGGCTCCCGGAAGTCATCGGCTTCCGCCTAGAGTCCGGTAGGACGTCCCGCCCACTCCTACCTCTTGGGTAGAGCGCAGCTCCTATGATCAAACCCCAGCCAATGAAGTGCCAGGAATGAGACGCAGTGCCCAATGAGTTGCTGGCTTGGTTTGGGCGCCTGACCAATCACAAGACGTCTGGCCCGGATATGGTTTCTGGGTTCTGAGAGTAGCTGCCGGAGCGTGGGTCTACTACACGTGGGGCGCAGACTGAGGGTGCAAAAAGAGGGCGGCGCGTGGCAAGCTCAGTGGTACGTTCGTGCGTGCGTATGCTGCACAGGGCCGTTCGGTTGGGATTTGAGTGCAGAACGAATCTATGGTGTCTGTAGTGGATAAGATTCCCGCTGCTGCATCCCGGTGCTTCCTGGGGTGATCTGTCACCAGGAGCAGTCTCGAAGACGCCGCTCACGGTAGGAACATGAATCTCTTACCTAAAAGCTCCAAGGAGTTTGGCTCTGCTGACTACTGGGAGAAGTTCTTCCAGCAGCGAGGAAAGAAAGCTTTCGAATGGTACGGAACCTATCTGGAGCTGTGCGAGGTGCTGCACAAATACATCAAGCCCAAGGAAAAGGTAAGGCGTGCGACCATGCGGCCCTCTGTCGGGAAAGCAATCCTAAATTTAGGAGACAGGCAGGCGTCGGGACCCTACTCGGATCCATAATTTTAGGATTCTGACTAGCATTTTGGCTAAATGGCAACCTTAAAAATAGCCTTTTAAAATTTTTCAGTTAAAATTTCATCCTTAATCCGTTTGGAATGGTGACTTCGTCAGTAGACTGAAAGGGTGTTGTGTCATGGTGCACAAGTGTGGAATAGGCAGCGTTGTGGGGCTTAATTGGTGTATATGTTTATTAAGTCACTGCAGAGTGCTCATCAAATGTCATGCATAAACCTCACACACTCTGAAAGTGAAAAGTTTCAAGTTAAATTCCAAGTTAAATAGTAGGTGTGAGGGAGTTGTAGCAGCGGTAGGGAAGTCTGTTATGCGCAGGCCTTTATTCAGGTGGGTAGTTGTGCATATATTTTTTTTTTAGGTGAATATTGGAGGCCACACATGTAGTAGGTGGTCAAATGGAGATTTAAAAGCAGGTCTGTCTGGCACCAGAGCTTACTTCTCACAGAACTATGTTTTTCCTTCTAGAGATGGTAACAACAAAATTTTTGAAGGATAAATGGAAGAATGTGCCACAAAGAGAGATAACAATTTATATTTTAGGTTTGGCTTCAGAAAAATAGCTAAGTAGCATGAGATGGAGTCTGGGATGGGAGCAGGTTCCGAATCCTCACAGACTGTTGTTTTTTGTCTGTGGAAATAGGAAGTCTGAGTGGTTGGAAACAGTTCTGTCAGCCTACATTTTTAATGGTAAAAAACTAGGTTGCAATGTGGGTTTTGGATTTTGCAACTTCCTACAAACTTCAAAACAAAGATTCCTTTATTTTATTTTGTAGATGTGTGTTTGCCTGCCTAGGTTTATGTGCATCATGTGAGTACAGGAGGTTGTGGAGGCCAGAAGAGGCTACCAAATTCCTTGGAAATGGAGTTATAGGCAATCGTGAGCTGCGTCACGTGGGTGCTAAGAACTGAACTTGGGTCCTCTGCAAGAGCAGAAGCTGCTCTAACCTCCTGAGCCATCTCCCAAGCGGCACATTAAAGCTTTAAATAGTGCACATCACACAGCCTGTTCCCACATGATCTTTACTGTGGCAAAATAACCGTTTGGAGTAGAGAATTCCTCCCAGGTGTGTCTAGCTTTTGACATTGTAAGAAGAGGTTGTCACCTACAAGACTCATGCAACCAAGTAACACACACACACACACACACACACACACACACACACACAAAAGATTATCAAAATAAAAAAGCCCACAGTATTTTAAGAACGTTTATAGTTTTGTTTTGGACTCCAGGATTGTGTGCGCCTGCATGGCACCTAGAGTTAACTGGAGTGCTTCTTTCTCCTCACAGTAGTACCTCCATCTTTGAAGAATATGAAATAGCCAAAGTGAGACTCTAGTCGTTGAGGTATCTGAAGCACATTTCTTTGCCTTGGTCACTTTAATATTGTTTTTCCTCCAGGTGCTTGTGATCGGATGTGGCAACTCAGAGCTCAGTGAACAGCTGTATGACGTGGGCTATCAGGATATAGTGAACATCGACATCAGCGAGGTTGTCATCAAGCAAATGAAAGAACGCAATGCCAGCCGACGGCCGCACATGAGTTTCTTGAAGATGGACATGACCCAGATGGAGTTTCCTGATGCCACGTTCCAGGTGGTGTTGGACAAGGGCACGCTGGACGCTGTCCTGACAGATGAGGAGGAGAAGACCCTGCGTCAGGTGGACAGGATGCTGGCTGAGGTTGGCCGTGTCCTGCAGGTGGGCGGTCGCTACCTCTGCATCTCCCTGGCTCAGGCTCACATCCTGAAGAAAGCAGTGGGTCACTTCTCTCGGGAGGGGTGGATGGTGAGGGTGCACCAAGTGGCCAACAGCCAGGACCAGGTGTCTGAAGCAGAGCCTCGGTTCTCCCTGCCTGTCTTTGCCTTCATCATGACCAAGTTCAGGCCAGTCCCTGGCTCTGCCCTTCAGATCTTTGAGCTATGTACTCAGGAGCAGGGCAAGCCTGTACGGCTGGAGAGTGCTGATCGGCTGGCTGAGGCTGTGCAGGAGAGGCAGCACTATGCTTGGCTGTGTAGTCAGCTGCGCCGCAAAGCCGGGCTGGGGAGTGTGTCTCTGGACTTGTGCAGTGGGGACACGGGGGAGCCACGCTACACCCTCCATGTGGTGGACAACCCCACTGTGAAACCATCGCGGGACAATCATTTTGCCATTTTCATCAGTGAGTTGGGATTGCTCCGCCTCTTTCCCTGGAAGGGCTGTCTTACTGGGGCTGGGGCTTGCTCCGCTTCTTTTCTCGCTGAAGGGCTGGCTTGCTGGGGCTGGGCTTGGGTATTGGTGAATGGGTATATCATTCCTGTTTTTATCTTAAGGTTAGATTAGCCAAGGCTTAATGAAGAGGGAGTAATAGCTCTCTGGAACCAACTTAGACTTGAACTTGTTCTTATAGTCCATTCTAAAAGCTTAATGAAGCTTGAGAATGGAGGTTGTAGGCAGGAGATAGTAAGTATAAATTTAGACCCATTACACATTGCATAGCAAGGTTAGTTCCTTGGTGAAGTGGATTGATGGAGGCAAGGCTGGGCTGGTTGGTGCCAGCTGGGATATCTTGGCTGAGTTCTAGCTAGCATGTGTTCTGTTGGACTCCAGAAGGAAAGCCACTCTGCAGACTTAAGGAGGCAGTACGAGGTAGCAGACAGGATGGAACTCTGTGGCAGACTCTTGGGATCCAGTCCCAGCTTTAGGTACTTCCTGGTGATCTGACACAGCAAAGGTGACTGTTTCCTGTGTGCCTTATTTTCCCAATAAATGAAATGGAACTGTGACTCTTGTATAGTTGGTTAGTGTAAACTCTCTTAGAAGTGATACTGGCGTGTGGTGCTGTGGTGAGTGCTGTATGAGTGTCAGCTGTTGCTGTGTAAAGAAGCAAAGGTGCCAGAGGGATGGCGGGATGAGAAGAGTTGGAGAAGTGAAGAAATGTGAACATTCTAGGTGAATGCAAGGCTTGGTTATGTTGGAAATCTGTTTCTTGAGAGCTGAGCCACCTTTCCAAGTATTTCATAATCCTTACTGTCCCAGTTCAGTGAACAGAGGAGCAGATAGGACAAGGCAATGGGCGAGACCCGTCTGGTTTGAGTTGAGCTTTGTACCACTAGCGGTATGAACTTAGACAAGTAGTTTAAGTTCCGTGCTTCTCTTTCCTCATTTTCAAAGATGGAAATAGTGCCACGTTCATCTTGGGCCATTGTGAGGATTCCATTATTTGTATTTGTAAACAGCTTGGAGTTAGGCCTGCATGGAAAAACAGCAATTTTGTGTGTGTGCATGTGTGCCTGCGCCTGTGCCTGTGTGTGCGCGTGTGTGTTCTTTGCCTGTCTTCCCCTCCCTTCAGACATACCCACACTTGTATCACCCTTAGTCCTGCTTCATGTTTGATGGGCTGCTTTGCTTTGAGAATTGCTAACCTCTCAGTGGATTTCTCTCACAGGAAGGGAGCTGGTCCTGAGCAGTGACTGGTTCTGCCATGTGGACGTAGTGATTGTGGGGCTTGAGCATTTCACTGGCATTCCCTGGAACCAATTTTGTCTATTCCAGTACCCCAGGGTCGCGAGACTGAGTGGCTCTTTGGCATGGAAGAGGGCCGGAAGCAGCTGGCAGCCAGTGCGGGCTTCAGGAGGTTGGTCACAGTGGCTCTTCATCGAGGCCAGCAGTATGATGGCATGGAAAGCATTCAGGCAGAGTTGTCAACCAGAGTCATGGAGCTGGCCCCAGCTGGGATGCCTCCTCAGCAGCAGGTACTGAAACTTTGACAGCAGCTTTCACTGGTTTCTGGAGTCCCACTGGTAGCCAGGAAAGGCAGCAGGAGCCTTTAAAAGGCTTGGACCAGGCAGGGTAACAAATGAGAACAAAGTATAATGATAGAGATCATAAAGAGGCCACGATGAAACCCATTACTTTGTATGCTAACATAGTTGATTAGAGGCTGGAGAGATGGCTCTGGTTATGAGCACTGGCTGCTCTTCCAGAGGACCTGGGTTCAATTCCCAGCACCCACATGGCAGCTCACAACTGTTTATAACTCTAGTTCCAGGGGATCTAGCACCCTTATACAGACATATGCCAGCAATACATCAGTGCACATTAAATAATAATAAATTATTATAAAAACTTAAGGAAAAAAATTAGGACTAGAATCTGACCATAGTCTGGAGAATCACTGTCAGCGATGAACCTCTCTAGGTGTTGAGGTTGGGCCTGTGTTTGTTTTGTTTTATTTTTTTACATTTTTCAAGAAAAGATTTAGTTACGTATTTTATGTGTGTGGATCTTTCCTCTGCATGTATGTCTGTACACCAGAGGAGAACATCAGATCCCACTGGACTACAGTTATAGACAGTTGCAACCTGCCATCTTGTGGGTACTGGGAACTGAGCCCAGGATTTCTAGAAGAGCAGCCTGTGCTCTTAACCACTGAGCCATCTTTCCAGCCCCTCCTTCCCACATTTGAAATGGTCTTCCCTGGTTGTTTTGTGTCTCAGAAGTATCACGTGAGGATATAAAAGAGAGAGGACCAAACCAGCTCACTTCAGGATGTTAGCATTGCTGGAAAGGAAGCAAAGTTCTACTAAGAAGTGGCTTTACCAGTTGGCATCTGTCACCAAAAAAAAACAAACAAACAAAAAAAAAAAAAAAAAAAAAAAAAAAAAAAAAAAAACGGGTCTGCTGTAAGAACTGGCCTCTAGGGAAGTGCTTCCGAGGGTCCGAGTGATAGAGATGGATGGATCTCTTCCGTTCCTAGCCTGTGGTCCTGCCCACTGGGCTGACCACGATTCTGATTTTTTTTGTTTTGTCACACTGTGGGATTGTTATCAACTAGAGAGATTCATCTCATGAAGGCCTAGATTCTCTGGAGAGCTTCGCTCATTGCTAGCTCTGCAAGGGCAGGAATTACTGACAGTTAGAAAATCTGCCTGTGATGAGGTCCTTACGAGACAGAAGTAAGGATGGGAGGGAGCAGGCTTAGGGGATCTGCTCTTCTCCTGACATGTGGAAAGATGGGCCAAAGATGAGACTGCGTTGGGGAATGAAGGTTGTTGTTTCCCCAGAGGTTTTGTTTTTCTGTTCTTGTCCAGATTCCTTCTCACACATTACAGCTCCTTCTCCACAGTTCCCTCTCACTCGTTATTGTCTTGGGCTGTGGGAATCCATGTTGTGCTTACTGATGAACATCTTACTTCCTTCTTGGGCAGCACCAGGTGCAGGTCTGTAGTGGTTAGGGGATCTCTATGTGTTCATCTGAGTTTCTAAAGTGGAGCAAACCTCTCGAGCTCCATCGAAAGGCCCAGAAGGGCACTGGAGTAGTCTTTGGAGCTGTGCTGTCCTTGGCGTGGGGAAGTCCTCATGCTTACACCAAAGCAGGGTGGGTAACATCACATGCTTTTCAATTGAGCTAATGTTATTGTCACATCTCTGTCTCCTTTAGGTGCCCTTCCTGTCTGTGGGCGGGGACATTGGGGTCCGGACTGTTCAGCACCAAGACCACAGTGCCTTGAGTGGTGACTATGTCATTGAGGATGTGCAAGGGGAAGACAGGCGGTACTTTCGGCGGCTCATCTTCCTGAGCAACAGGAACGTGGTGCAGTCGGAAGCCAGGCTGCTGAAGGATGTGTCTCACAGAGGTGAGGTCTCACAGAGGTGAGCTAGCGCAGATGTGATCATGGAGCCCAGCTGGATGAGTATTCAAAAGAACTGAGAGCTCAGCCAAGATGGAGGACAGACCTGGCTCTGTGACTGGAGGCCCAGGGCTCTTTGGGTTCTCCTTTTTCCCCATCAGGGCAGGGTACTAGTGGAGATAAGCAAACAGAAGTGCTGTTCACGTCATGAGCACCGCCTAGCTCAGAGATGATAGGGAGCAGGGACGGTAAGGCTGAGCAAGTGTGGTAATGGCTTTAGTGCCTGGGGTAAAGGGACTCTGTCTTATAAGCTGCTCTGTATCTATCCATCCTTTTGTGCCCCTGTAAGATGAAGCAGAGATGCTTCAAAGGGATCTAGAGGGAGGTGTCTTAGCTGCATCCAGCCCAGCACTGTGAAACTGTGGGCTATGAAGAAAATGTTTACCTTCTGAGCTTCCAGTATGGTAACCCCCAATTATGAATGGCTGCAGAGCACATGGAATATGGCTGGTGTGACTGATGTCTTTTAAAAGTTGGTTCTTACCTATGTATTTTATTTTTAAGATAGTGGTACTCTTGAGGGTGGTCTTGAACTTTCAGCATTCCTGGCTCTGTCTCCTAAACTGAGATTACAGGCAGAAGCCACCACACTGGCTTGAATTTGAATTTATTTTATATTTTAATGAATGTGGCCACAGCTGTCTAATGTTTCAGCGTTGGCTAGTGAGAGCCAGACTTCCCTCAGGTGCACTCATTTTCTTTTTCTATGGTTTATTTTGTTTTTAAGTAAAAAAGTTTTTTTGTGTGTGCTTGTATGTGTGCACACGTGTGCACACTTGCATGCTTGTGATTCAGGTATCTGTGGAGGCCCAAAGAAAGCTTTAGGTCCCTGAGCTAGAATTAACAGGCAGCTATGAGCTGTCTGGTATGGGTGCTGGGACCCGAACTCTGTTCCTTTATAAGAGCAGCCAGTGTTAACCACTGAGGAACACTCTTAAGTATGTCTATGATGTTACATAAATATCTCACCAATAGAGAAATCACTAGTTTGTTTTGCCTACCGTTGTTCCCTGGCTGTGTCTGTTTGTATTATCATTGCCTGCCTGCCTGCCTGCCTGCCTGCCTGCCTGCCTGCCTGCCTGCCTGCCTGTCTACCTATCTATCTAGTGACCAGTTTAAAATCATACATTTAGAGAAGACCAACCTGGCCTTGATGGTCTGTTGCATTAATCCCAATACTCAGAAGGCAGAGGATCATGGCAGGCCAGCTTGGCCTACAAAGCAGTTTCCACGCTAAACAGGACTGCAGAATGAGGTTTGTCTAAAAAAATTACTTTAGATTAAAAAGTAAATGTTCCTGTTCTCCTCTTCTCAAGTATAGCTTTATTTTGGTCACAGAGAAATCGGAAATTGGGTGCCTTGATTCCCAGTCATTGCTTTTGCTTGACCATGCTGTCCTCTCAGCAAGGCTGGAAGAAGTTGGAGGGAGAATTCAGACTCCTGCGGTCCTGGATTCACCTGTGTCCAGTACTGTTAGAATGGTTTGCCTTTAGAGCATGTTCCGTGCTTGCAGGCTCACACCTCTCATTTGGTAATTCTGCCTGCAGCTTATGATAATCTTGTCCTGCACCTCAAATTGCTGAAGAAAAAAACTGGTTCTTTTGAATTTGAGTTTCATGTTTTTTCAGATTGTCAAGTTTCTGGGCTTTTTTGTTTTTGTTTTTTGAGGCTGGCTTTCTAATATGTAGCCCTGGCTTTCTTGGAACTCACTGTGTAGATCAGGCTGCCCTTGAACTCAGAGATCCTTCTGCCTCCTCCTCCTGAGTGTTGGAATTGAAGGCGTGCACCACCACTGCCCGACATTGTCACACATTGAACCCCACACATTAATAGTGGGTGACTTCAACATAGCATTCTCACCAATGGACAGGTCATCGAGACAGAAACTAAACAGAGATAATGAAACTAACAGATATCTGTAGAACATTTCATCCAAACACAAAAGAATATACCTTCTTCTCAGCATCTCATGGAACCTTCTCCAAAATTGACCTTATAATCGGTCACAAAACAAACCTCAGTAGATACAAGAAGATTGAAATAACTCTGCATCATATCAGATCATCATGGATTAAAGCTGGACTCCAACAACACAGAGCCCATGTATTCATGGAAACCAAACAACTCTCTACTCAGTGATCACTGGACCCAGGGAAACAAAGAAAGAAATTAAAGACTTTCTAGAATTCAATGAAAATGAAGGCACATCATGCCTAAACGTATGAGATACCGTGAAAGCAGTGCGAAGAGGAAAAGAGGAACGTTCATAACACACTAAGTGCCTTCTTAAAGACATAGGAGAGTTCTCATACTGATGAATTAAAAGTACAACGAAAGATCTAGAAAAAACAAGCAAATGTACCCAAGAGGAGTAGATGGGAGGAAATAAACTCAGGGCTGAAATCAATCAATTGGCAACAAAGAGAACAATACAAAGAATCAAGAAACCAAGAGCTGGTTCTTTGAGAAAACCAGCAAGACAGATAAACCTTACTGATTTCCGTTTTGATGGGCTGGTGTAGTGTGCTGTCCAGGAGATGGTAGGAAGGTGACAGACACAGGAGACAAGCAGTCCTGAGTTCATGTCTGAGCTGCACCACCTAATGACTGGGTACTCCATTGAATACCGGAGATGCTCAGTCTCTTCACAGGCAGAGAAGTGGAAGCAGTGATGAGAGGCACCAAGAGCAAACACTGCTGGTATAGTTAATTGTGTTGAGGAGGTAGTAGTGACTTTACATTTTGTAAAAGAATAATGAGCCAACTTTCCTCTTGTCCCTGGCCCCACAGCTGCAGAAGGAAGGTCCTTTAATTAATTATTCCGGGTTTTGAATGTGCCTTTGCTGTGTACATTTTCTGGCCACTTGGTATGCAGTGTTATGGTGAATGTTAAAACAGCTGTGTCTTTGTGAGAGGGTCTGATTTATAGAACTTGCCAGTTTCTATGATAGAAATATTTCCTCAATATCCAATTTCAGGCCTTCTGTATGATGTCAGCCAATCTGCTTTCTTTAGAATTGGCTCTTTCAGTCTGTTTAAAGCTGTTGCAGCACCCTGTTGCTCCTATTACCCTTGATTTCCAAGGACTAGCCATGGTAGCATGGGACTTCAGTAATGAGACTCTCTTTTTCAGCCCAGAAGAAAAGGAAAAAGGACAAGAAGAAACAACGACCTGCTGATATTTCTGAGAACGCCCCGCCTGCTCCAGGACAGTCCATTGATAAGAGTTACCTCTGTTGTGAACACCATAAAGCCATGATTGCTGGCCTTGCCCTGCTGAGAAACCCAGAGCTGCTCTTAGGTAAGATGCCACTGCCTTCCACAGTCAGGGTATATAAGCCTGCAGAAGTGACCGTGTTGCTTTGTAGCTTAAGCAGACACGAAAGACCAACAGATGCCATAGGTTCCCTCGTCTCGGCTGCGGTCCCCATTAATAAGCTTGGAGGTAACTTGTCTCAAACAGCTTGCCATCTTGAAACAGGTGCCCGTGTTGGGTTATAAGGTTTTTTTTCCCCCTCTCCCCCCTGTTATTTTGCTTTAAAATTAAAGTGTAAAATATTTTCAGTAAGGTATGTGCAGCTTACAAAGTTTAAGTTATCCATAAAATTTTAAGTTATGCCAGGCGGTGGTGGCACACGCCTTTAATCCCAGCACTTGGGAGGCAGAGGCAGAGGCAGGCAGATTTCTGAGTTCGAGGCCAGCCTGGTCTACAGAATGAGTTCCAGGACAGCCAAGGCTATACAGAGAAACCCTGTCTAAAAAAACCAAAAAAAAAAAAAAAAAAAAATTAAGTTATTTGTAAATTTTCACATGTGTATATAATCATGTTAACTGGATGCCACATTTATCTCATCTCACTTCCAACAGCATTGGGTATTATATGGCTTTTCGATAGTGCCTTATTTGAGCACAATATGTAATTCTTTTGTTTGGTTGGTTTTTTTCTTTTTTCTTTTGCGAGACAGGATTTCTCTGTGGAACCTGTTCCACAGAGTGTAACTCACTCTGTCCTAGGACCCCTAGGCTGGACTTGAACTCAGAGAGATCCAACTCCCTCTGCCTCCCAAGTACTGGGTTTTAAAGGTGTGCACCACCAGCATCTGACTCAAAATCTAAATCTTAATTATAGTTAAAATGATAACTTTGTCATTAAGAAGAAGCTTGATGTCACAGGCATGTTCACCTAAATTCCCTAACTGCTGATTTAATCTTGGGGTCTAGCCCCTTGGCTTGTGTGTTTTCTTTCTTTAGCAATCTTGTGGTTACTGTGGTTCTCTGTGCTTAGGGCTTGGATTTAGGTGTTTATTTTCTGTGCTTTAAAGAACTTGAATGGATTATTTTTACTTTGTTGGGGTGTCTGAAAAGGTAGTTATGGCCCCTTGAGTTAGGAGCTGGGCGAGGGATGTTGCGTTCATAGTGCTTTATGGCTCTGAGTAAGATTGTGCCTCAGTTTCTAGGAGGGGAGTAGATCCAGTAACTCTCAAGGAGCTCTTGCCAGTGTGTCAGCCAATTACATAGCACATGCTTCATTGTCCTGATCTGGTCAAAATGAGGCCAGGGTGGAAAGGTCAATGGGAAGGTCAAATGTCTGGAGACTTCTCAGGTTCTAGGATGAGGCAGGGAGCTTAGGTCCTTGCGTTTATCACCGGGCAGAACTACAATCTTAACTCCCTTTTTTGTTCTCCCTGTACAGAACTTTTCCGTAACCAGATCACAAAATGAAATTCTCTTCTTTTATTACAGAGACTCCACTGGCATTGTTGGTGGTGGGCCTGGGTGGGGGTAGCCTCCCTCTCTTCATTCATGATCACTTCCCGAAGTCCCGAATCGATGCTGTTGAGATTGACCCCTCCATGTTGGAAGTGGCCACCCAGTGGTTTGGCTTCTCACAGAGTGACCGGATGAAGGTTCACATTGCAGATGGTCTTGACTACATTAGCAACCTGGCAGGAGGAGAAGGTACTGCTGAGAGCATCTGGAAGAGTGTTATCTACAGAACCATAGTCCAAGGTTGCCAGGCCTGCAGGGGTCTCTCAGGTTCATCTCCAGGAGGGCTCATTCACATCTTGTCAGTCCTTCACTTGTCTGCTCATTTGGCTATGGATTTAGCTTTTCTGGGGTGTGGCAACCAATATAACAGACCAATAGTCCTTCCTTCTGACCTTGTAACCTTGCCACTTCCTGCCAATTCAAGGAAGTTGGAGTCTGAGGAAGACCAAAGTGTGGATGCTTCAGTCCTTAGAAGGAGTAACAAAATACTCAGGGAACAAATATGGAGACAAAGTGTGGAACAGAAACTGAAGGAGGGGCCGTCTGGAGACTGCTCCACCTGGGTATCCATCCCATGTGCAGTCACCAAAGGCAGATGCTGATGTGGATATGAGGAAGTGCATGTTGACAAGAGCCTGTTATAGCTGTCTCCTTAGAGGTCTGCCAGAGTCTGACATATTCAGAGGTGGATGCTCACAGCTAACCATTGATCTCATCAAGGGGTTCCCAATGGAGGAGTGAGAGAGAAGACTGAAAGAGCTGAAAGGGTTTGTGGCCCCATGAGGAAAGCAAAAGTACCAACCAACCAGAGCTCCCAGGGTCTAAACCACCAGCCTGGGAGCACATAGGGAGGGACCCATGGCTCCAGCTGTATATGTAGGGGAGGATGGCCTTGTTGGGCATAGGTGGAAGAGGAGATCCTTGTTCCTGTAAAGGCTAGATGCCCCAGTGTGGGGGAATTCGAGGGTGGGGAAGTGAGAGTGAGTGGGCATATCCTCATAGAAGTAGGAGTAGGGGGTGTGGGGTAGGGGGTTTCAGAAGGGGGGGAAATGGGGAAAGGGGATAACGTCTGAAGTGTAAATAAAATATCCACTTTAAAAAAAGAGAAAGAAAAGGAAGAAAAAGGGCATACTTTGAGATTTTCCTTTTTCTTTTTTCTTTTTCTTTTTTTAAAATCATTCAGCTGTAAGTGAAGTCAAAAATAGAGTGAAACTGCATTTGCACAAGTCAGTGACTTCCAGCCTCAGGGACATTTGGCAAGATCTACCAAGGGGGTTGTCACAAATTGGAGGGAAGGTTACTGCCACGTTGGACAGAAAACCTGTCCATAATGTCAGCCGTGTGAGGTTGTGGAATGCTAGTGCAGTGTTTTCTTACTTTGTACCTTGGACCTAGGATGAAGTACACATTACTTTTCTAAGTGCTAGATTATGTAGGTCTCTTACTCCTTCTACAACTTTATCTATAGGATCCTATGTTACTGCTTACAGTAACTGTATGCTTGGTCAGCCCTTAAAGGCCTAGAGCTGCTTTGGCTAGGTGACTGGGTCTCAGTTTTTGATTATCCTTTGAGATTTACCTAGTGAGCCAGCAGAAAATATCACAGGCTCCTCAGCTCCTCACATTTCTTCTTGCCCCACCCTGGGGATTTGACATGGCTGGGGGTGCAGGCTACATTCTCCAAGTATGTAGAAACTTCCCAAGGTGATACTCATCTCTTCCAGCATTAAAAACCTCGAGCATAGCATGTATCATTCATGTCGGAATGAGCCTATTAATATCTGTCTTTGGAAGGCGCTTCTAGATTCAGAGGAACGCTCATCTGTACTGTAGGATACTTTGAATTTTGATGAGAAGGACTGGTCTAAACCATGACATTCATGTCCTCAGTAGGCAGAGTACTCACGCATCTTTCAGACCTAGCTGCTCACGACAGGTTTCAGAGCAGGGTGTGTATAGAAACGCAAATGATGTCGTCTTATCCTTCAAAGACAAGGGCTCACTTTGTTCTCTTTCCCAGCACGACGTCACTATGATGTGATAATGTTTGACGTAGACAGTAAGGATCCAACACTGGGCATGAGTTGTCCTCCCCCAGCATTCGTGGACCAACTCTTCCTGCAGAAAGTCAAAAGCATCCTGTCTCATGAAGGTAAGAAACACTAGAGGTTGGAAGGGAAAGAAGGAAGGGTCCTTTGAAAACGAGTTATGTGGGCTGGAGAGTTAGGACTGCATTAAAAGCATTTGCTGCTATCACAGAGGACTCAGGCTCCTGGCACCCACATCAACTGCCTCCAATTCCAGCTGCAAGGATTGAGGCCCTCTTCCGGATGCCAGGTGTCTGCACTAACAACATGCACTTTCCTCACATACATGTATACACATAAAGAAATAAAACATGAATTATTCTTTAATAAAAATTGCACTTAAATATGTGCTTTGCTTAGTTTTCCCAAACTGATTATCTACCAGCACCAAACACAGATGTTTCCCAAATGTTTCTGAGAGTCTACCTCCTTATCTCCTAAAGGGTTAGTCTTTTTTTTTTTTTTTTTTTTTTTTTTTTTTGGTGTTTTTGTTTTTGTTTTTCCAGACAGGGTTTCTCTGTATAGCCTTGGCTGTTGTGGAACTCACTCTGTAGACCAGGCTGGCCTCGAACTCAGAAATCCGCCTGCCTCTGCCTCCCAAGTGCTGGGATTAAAGGCGTGTGCCACCACCGCCCGGCTGTAAAGGGTTAGTCTTAAGCTAACTGTCATTCTAGCTTAGTTTATGTTCTTGATATAGACAGAGTCATGTATTATATTCTTAAAAGTGTCTGCTCCCTTTCACTCAGCCTGAGGTTTGTGAGATTCAATAATAGCGTTGTGTTTGTATTATCCATTTTTCCTGCTAGCTGGGATCATGTGACTCTGCTAGAGTTCATTTGTCCATCACCACTGTTTGGGGGGTGATATAAGTAGCATTACCTGTAATAGTCTAGAATATGCTATTGGTGACCGTGTTTGCAGGTGTCGTAGGGAGCTACACAGGGCTGGAGCTGTGCAGGGTTCTGAGGATGCTAAGCTTTTGTAGATCACACCAACCAGTTCACATGGTGAGTGTCGTGGTTCACACTGAAGCAGCCTGGTGACTTGCTAGCACTCCAGATACCCTGAACTCGGCTTTTTGTTACTTAGTATTCACAGGAGCCCACTTTCAGATGAGGGAACTTAGGTTGAGTGACTTGAAAGGGGACAGAGCTGGAGCTCCAGTTCTTTGTCACATGAAACCTCTGTCCTCACCCCCCTAGGTATTTGGCATTTCTAAAGGCCTCTGGTGTACTGGGTCGATTAGAACCTGACTGCCAGAAGTCAGGATAACCTTGGCCTTCTCACTGGATAGCAGATACTCCTGTGGTGTGTGTGTGTCAAGAATATAACATCCTTGTGGAATTGATAAGTTAATCTTTCCTGGAAGGTATTAATTACTTTTTTATGAAAAGATTTCTTAGACCTGGAGAATATTAAAATATGGTAATACTGTGGAAAACATCAAGAAATAAGGCTGAAGTTTTCTTACACTTCACGTATTCACAATCTTCATGCTTTTGTGTGCTGTATCTCAGCAAGACTTACTGGCTTTCTTCATTCACCCACCTCCCTGTTCCAGGACTTTGTATTCTCCTTGATGCATGTCTCTGGATCTGTGCTCAGTCTTCTCTTCCTTGCCTACTCTACAGGTATCTTTATCCTTAACCTTGTGTGTCGGGACTTGGGGTTAAAGGACTCAGTGCTGGCTGGACTCAAGGTGGCCTTCCCTCTCCTGTATGTCCGGCGAATTGAAGGAGAAGTGAATGAGATCCTGTTTTGTCAGCTGCATCCAGAGCACAAACTTGCTACATCAGAGCTCCTGGAAATGGCCCAGGCTTTGGAGCGGACCCTGAGGAAGCCTGGACAGGGTTGGGATGACACCTATGTTCTGTCAGATATGCTGAAGACCGTGAAGATTGTGTGAACCCTGGGGCCAGGCAAGTCTCAGCTTAATGTCCAAACTGACTTGAACTCCTGGGCTGCTGGAAGTTAAAAGCTGATGCACAGTACGTTTAGACCTCATGTTTTTCTTGGTCACATAGTCAGCCACACGCTTCCCATCTTTGAGATGGGAGGCAGCACCTGGGGTGATAGTTTTAATTTTTTGTGAAGTCCAATTATGAAAGCCAGGTGGTGGTAGCACAGGCCTTTAATCCCAGCACTTGAGAGGCAGAGGGCAGAGGCAGATGGATCTTTATAAGTTCAAGGCCAGTCTGGTCTACAGAGTGAGTTCAGGACAACCAAGGCTACACAGAGAAACCCTGTTTTTGAAAAACAAAACAAAAAGTCTGATTATGGCAAAAGAGTAGGGTTGGTCACCTCTGCTTCTGGAGGCTGAGGGAAGACCAAGGACAAGTTACAGTTGAGCATTGGGGAGTTGTGGATATTTAATGTCTTCCCAAAGGTCATATGTTGAAAAGCTGGCTGGCTCCCCAGCCCCTGTGGCTCCTTTGGAAGATGGTAGAACTTTGAGGAGGGACTTTGTAGAAGGAAATTGGGTCACTGGTGTGTCCTGGAAGGGGCCGTTGGGACACTGGCCTGCCTCTTGGCCTTTGGCTGCTGTCAAGTGAAGAGCTCATGCCGTCAAATCTTCCCCTTCATGGTCCTCTGCTTTACCACAGGCACAAGGACAACAAATGGCTCTGCTCACTGGCAGCCTGGAACCTCCACACTAAGCCAAATAAACTTCTTCCTTGAAAGTTGGTTTATCTCAAGTATTTTTATAGTAACTGAAAGAGCTTCATTTCCCACACAACGGAAGTGTGTACCACTGAGGACCCTAGTGCTCCCCAGCTACTGGCCTTGTACTCAGTCTCTTATCAGTCCCTGGACACTCACTAGCTTTTGCAGAGAAGGTTTTATGTTCAGAGTTACTTCCTATGTCCCATCTTTCCCACTAAAGAATGGTTTGCTGCTGGCCATGGTGCCACACACGTTTAGTCCCAGTACTTGAGAGGCAGAGGCAGGTGGATCTCCGTGAGTTTGAGTTTAGCCTGGTCTACAGAGTGAATTGCAGGACAGCCGAGGCACAGAGAAACGTTTGTCTCAACAAACAAACAAAACAAGGATGATTTGTTTTTGCATTAATGTCAGGCAAATTACTCTCTGTGAATTTTAAAAGCTCGATTCTTTACCTACACATATAATGTTCTTTGATGGTATTTGATATTTCCCCAGCCCAGTATCCTCTCATCTTCCCTCTGAACAATCCTGTTTTTCCTAACAAAGCTTCTTCTTTTTTTTTTTTTTTTGGTAGACTACTGCATTTAATTTGTGTTGCTTGCATGACCATGAGTGGGGGTTATTTATTTGAGCAACAGCAACTTAGAGTGGCTTCAGCACTGTGGGGCATTATTCCCACCCCCAACCCCACAAATGTTAACTATAGCTTCTGCAGAGTGAGTGGGTCCTCATGAGCCCCTCCCCTCTTTGTAAGAATTGTGCCTAACTTTGGGCATAGCAAATGCTGGGGGAGGAAAGTTGTGAACTAAAGACAATTAACAAGTTGAAGTGATTTAGGCATGAAACAAATGCTAAGGGAAGCACATAGACAAACCAGAGGAGAAACACCATGCAATGGCGTCTGTGGTTCTTGGAGCCCTGTAGATCCTCAGAAAGGTATCTCTAGTGTGCCTAGGTTTTTACAATGTGTCCTGTAATTCAGAAATCCAAAAATGGATCTCACTGGCTAAAACTGAGTTGTCAACAGAGTTGCATACAGCAATGCTGGAGACGGAAGAGCAGAGAGCCTCATTCTGGTGGGGCCCTGATCAGTTTTCTTACATTTCCTAGCTTCCAAAGGCCAACTGAATTACAGGACTGTGTGGTAATGTTTGAGTAGCATGCCACAAGCAGCCCTAGGAAGCTAATCTGGGCAGGTTTAAAGGTCACTGAAGTTGAAGACTACTCTGATTGGACACACTCTGGGAACCAGGAACACGGGTAGTGGTCAGCATTTTTACTGGCTGGTTGTATGTCAACTTGACGTAAGCTAAGAGTCATCAGAAAGGAGCCTTTGTTGAGGAAATGCCTCAATGAAATCCATCTGGAAAGCATTTTCTCTATTAGTGATCAATAGGGGAGGGCCCAGCCCATTGTAGGTGGTGCCATCCCTAGGCTCATTTTCCTGGGTTCTATAAGAAAGCAAGCTGAACAAACCATTTCAAGCAAGCCGGTCAACAGCACCCCTCCATGTTAGTTCCTGCCTCCAGGTTCCTGCTCTGTTTGAGTTCCTGTACTGACTTCCTTTGGTGATGAACAGCAATGTGGAAGTTTAAGCTGAATAAACCCTTTTCTCCCCAACTTGCTTTTTTGTGGTGCTTCGTCACAGCAATAGAAACAAACCTTAACTAAGACAAGTTGGTACCAGCATGATGGGGTATTTGCTGAGACAGGCTTGACCATGTTTGGGGGAGGATTATGGAAGGACTTTAGAAATTTGGGCTAGCTAAGCCATTGAGTGTTGAGATCTCAATGGGATGTTCTTTTAGGAGCTTGGAAGATAAGAATATTGAGAGATGGGGTTTGAGAGATGGCTCAGTGGTTAAGAGTACTGTCTGTCCTTCCAGAGGTCCCAAGTCAATTCTCAGCAAACACATGATGGCTCACAACCATCTATACTGGGATCTGGTGCCCTCTTCTGGCATGCAAGTGTACATGCAGATAGAACACTAAACATTAAATATTTAAAAGAAAAAAAAGCCTCTGTGGACTGTGAAAAAAAAAACCATTAATCTTGTAAAAAAAAAATGAGGGTAGTGCAGAAGATGGAGGCCTGGCTTGTGAAGTTGCAGAGGAAAATTTCAAGACTATTAGGGCCATTTACTCTTTTGAATTGAGATTGTGTCATTCTTGTCAGCTGGAGCTGAAGAGTCAGTCACAGTTAACAAGAGAACAGCACCATTGAAATGAAACCTTTACATTACTGGGACAATTGAAGCTGTTCAGATGTAGCTAAGAAATTAGCAGTGGTTAAGAAGAGACCAGAATCACTGAGGTGAAATCTGGGAAGTGTTCTTGGAGCACAGAGAAGCTGTTTCGATAGCAGCCAAGGTGTATCATGTTTGCAGCCAGACTTGGTAATGTGTAAGAGTTATCCAGTTAGTACTGGTTTTGAAGGCATGAAGGGAGTCATGGAGAACAGACTTGACACTGTGAGAGGCCATTGGTGAGGGTGCAGCCTCAGTGGCAGTTGAAGGCCCTGGACTGAAGGGGTCATGCAGAGAAGTTGAGGCTTGGCACCATGGAAAGGCCTAGGAGAGGCTATTGGTGAAAATGCAGGGCAGTTGCAGCAGAAGACCCCAGTGTTTTGGACATGCCAGTATCACAGGATGACCACCAGGGATAGCAGCAGAGGTGGACAGAACCCAGCTGGAGCCTATAAGACAAGCTATGTGTGGGGGCTGGAGAAGTGACCCAAGCCCTTTAGAGTCCAGAAGATCCCAGAGTGGATTCCAGACATTGGATGGTTGGAGTTTGGTTTTGCTCTGATTTGATTGTGACCGTGCCCTGATTTTTCCCTCTTGAAGTAAGAAAGTATTTGGTTTATTTCTTTTATTTTACTGGGGAGACTTTGAATTTTAAAAAAACTGAATTTTAAAAGAAACTGGCTATCTTATTGAAAGGGACTGAATGCTAATGTGTTTGAATTTGTAAAGACCGTGAGACTTTTTAAAAGTTATTTATGTTTTTAATGTGGGATCTTGGGGATGAATAAGAAAGGAAGGGTTGAGGCTTAATAGTGATGTTTGTGTGCCAAATTGACAAGGGGTCAGTTGTAAACTGGCTGGTTTTGTGTGTCAACTTGACACACGCTGAGAGTTGTTAGAGAGAAAAGGACCTTTGTTGAGGAAATGCCTCCATGAAATCCAACTGTAAGGCGTTTTTCTCAATTAGTGATCAATGGGGAAGGACCAAGCCCATTGTGGGCGGTACCATCCCTGGGTTGGTTCTGAGTTCTATAATGAAGCAGGTAGAGCAAGCCATGGGGAGCAAGCCAGTAAGTAGAACTCCTCCATGGCCTCTGCATCAGCTCTTGCTTCCAGGTTCCTGTCCTGTTTGGATTCCTGTCCTGACCTCTTCGGATGATGAACAGCAATGTGGAAGTGTAGGCAAATCAAACCTTTCCTCCCCAAGTTGCTTTTCGGTCACGGTATTTTCCTGTAGCAATAGAAACCCTGACTGAGACAGCCTCCTCCTCAGTCCTTTGCCTGGAGTAGCTGTCCTTTGAGTCAGCTAAGGACACGAGCTTACTGCAGAGGGGGATTTCTCTGTGGAGCAAGCAGCTCCCTGCCCCACCATAACAGAACAGTGAGCACATTGTCTGCTTAATGGAGCTCCAGGCTTCCAGTAAACCACTATCAGTTCACTTTCTCTCTCGTGGCTTGCTTTGCTGATTGGTTCCTACAGATTGGTTAAATCATGGATAAGAAATAGGATTGGTAAATTGGTAGTTTCCCCTTTTCATGTTCATTAGGGATTCATTTGTTTGTTTGTTGGAAAGGATTTCCCATGCCATCATGATATGTAAAGAGAAGAGACGTCCGCTCCTGCGGAGAGAGTGGAGCAACTGATAACTTACACGGATGGGTCCTGGAACCAAATGGTCCAGATCCTTTCCTAGGAGTCTCTTAGAGACTTATTAGGACAGGCAGAAAAGGAGCCAGTCTCAAGAAAAGCTACCTCCTTAAAGTGACTCATTTGTCTCTGCCTTCTGTCCCCCAACTCCAGACTTTGCTGATCCCCATGCTTCCCAGTAGATGGCACTAGAGATCACATTTAAGTTCCATGGTGTCTATAACATTCCTGGTGGAAGGGTAAAAAACGCAAGACAGTTTCATTTGAACAGTATTTCTGATTCTTCTAGGTTTGAGGACATCCTCCTACCGTGTCCACATACCTCTCGAGTCTTCAAATGCTCTGCCCACTCTCCTCTGGCCTCTTACCCCCCTTACCCTGTACATGGAGACAGTGTATCTGTTTTACTCAGCATCTAATGATGCAAGTCTGGGTTCTTTGCTCCACACCTTTGATTTTAGAAGGCAGAGTCATGGGGGAATGCCAGTAAGAAAAGAAGAAGCCTAAAGTGAAAGCAGTGTAAGAAACAAAGCAACACAGGAGGGTCCAAGCTGACGTAACTGCACGATTCTTGCCAAGATGGAAGGCATTTCATTTTTTAAATAGAAATATTATACATATTTATGGGGTACATTATGGTAATTTAATAGTGTGTAATAGGTTGTTGTGTAACCATTCTTTTTGGCTACTTTATTGGATTCTTATATCTACCACCCTTCTCCACCCCAGTCCCTTCCAGCCCCCAACAACAAACACTAGGCAGGTGAGAAAGAAAGTTAGAGGAGAAAGGGGGCATAGATCTCTTTTTAAAGATTTGTTTGGCCGGGCGGTGGTGGCGCACGCCTTTAATCCCAGCACTTGGGAGGCAGAGGCAGGTGGATTTCTGAGTTCGAGGCCAGCCTGGTCTACAGAGTGAGTTTCAGGACAGCCAGGGCTACACAGAGAAACCCTGTCTCGAAAAACAAAAAAAAAAAACAAAAAAAAAAAAAAAAAAAAAAAAAAAAAGATTTGTTTATGTTTACGAATGCTCTATATGGATGTATGCCTGCTTGCCAGAAGAGGGTATCAGATTCCAGTATAGATGGTTCTGAGCCACCATGTGGTTGCTGGGAATTGAACTCAGGATACCTGGAAGATCAGACAGTGCTTTTTACCTACTGAGTCATCACTCCACCATAGATCTCTTTAGATTACTTCCTGCTGATTATGGGCATTGAGTTCCTTGGGGTAAGTCCAGTTTTCATTGTCAGGATATCTCCAACCAGCAATTTAGCAAACAACCAAAGCAGTCAGTAACTAGCAACCTAGTAAACACCAAAAGCAGCAGCAGGAACAAGCAGCAGGGGAAGCAGCTACTGCTGTCACGTCTTGGGTCTCTGGCATTATTATATACTCTCAAGAATTCCCAGAATTCCAAGTGTAAACTATTTTCAGCTGGCAGAATCACATCCCTGCCAGAGCATGTAACAAATCATAGTTAGCCGCTATGGGACAATCTGAAGCAGCCCCACATCCCACTCCTGGGGTTAAAATAAAAACATATTCATATAACTAGCCTTTTAAAGAAACAAAATTCTCACTGTAAGGATGTTAAAAAAATCAGGGGTTCTATACTTCATTCTACCTGCCTATGTATAGCTCTATGTAGTACCATGCTGTGCTGGTTAGGATAGCTTTGTAGTATATTCTCAAGTCAGCTTTGTGTGCCTCTGACTTTGTTTTACTGGGCATCACTGTATCAGTCCGACTTCTCTAGAAAAGCAGAAACAGTAGAATGAGTATGTGTTATAAAAAGTTTATTAGATTGGCTTACACAGTAGGGGCTGGATAGCTCAGCAGTGGCTGTTTGCTGGGTGTGTGGGGGTGGGCAGAGAACCCATTCCTTGAAGCTGGGTGCCCCAGCAGTTCCAATAGAAGATTCTTGGATATTTGCTGATCTTCAGTCCATGCTAGAGGACCAAAGAAAACTGAGTTCTAGTGTCAGCGAAGATAGCTGCAGCATGGACCGAGTCACTACCAGGTCCCCAGTGTCTACAACACATGTTATAGGTTGTTTCAAAACATTGTAAAGCTAGAATAGTCTTTTTGATGTGACGTTGAGGTCAGTTTTCTGCTAGTATTTTGTTGAGGATTTTTGTGTCCCTTCTCGTCATATTTCGGTCTGCAGTTAAGGAAAAAAGTTTATCTTGACTTAAAATATTTATATGTAATGTATCCCAGGGTATTCTCCAACTCCTTCTGTTGTGGAGGATGACCTTGAGGTCATGATCTTCTTGTGTCTAACTCCAAGTGTGGAGATGGTAGGGATGCACCCCCACCTCCCAGCTTTTGTCTGTTTTTGTGTCAGGGGTTATACTAGCCTTCTAAAAACTACATTTAGTAAAACACGAAAAAAGAAAAAAAAAAGAAAAAAAAAAAAGAAAAACTACATTTAGTAGAGTTCCTTCCATTTCAGTTTTAATAGGAATTAGTTCTTTAAATATTTTTGGATTTCAAAACTAGATTTTCTTTTATTTGAGATGGGAGATTTTAAATTATTGCTTTGATTTCAGCATTCATAGTTTTTCTCTTCTTGATTCTGTTTTGGTAGGTTATATGTGTTCAGGAACTTACACTTTTATTCAAGGCAATCTGCTGTCTTCTGTTTGAACCACTTTGTGCTCCCTCAAGCTGCTGGGTATTTCAGTTCCTCCATTTTTATTTCCGGAAGCTTTGTGCCCTGTGGCTATTCACACGTTCTTTACCCACCTACGTTTTGGTGAGTATGTAGGTCATTTTCAGATTTGGACCATTACAAGTAAGGCACTTATGAATATTCATGACCACATTTTGCATGGCTATATACTTTGCTTTCTTTAGGTAAATACCTAACATGGCAATGAAAATGTCCTATGGTATATGTTTACCTTTTAAAGATTTTGCCAAAGAGCTTTCCCAAGGGCATGTGTCATCATCCATGCGTGTTTATCACTGTCGCTTGTGCATGCTTACCTGTCTGTTGCCTCCTTTTGTCTCCCAACCTCATTTCGGTCCTCTTCTCTCCTCAGAGCAACCCACTTCTGTTGTCATGTTTGTATTTAAATCTGGTAACATGTGATATTACTGTCTCTTATCCTTCTTTCCTCTCCCTTCGAATTGTCATCCTCGAATGTAGACCCCTCACAGGTGACAAAGGGTCTTTGATTTTTAAGGATTCCATTGTAACTTTTTCTCATGTAATATGTTTAGCTGAAACTATGGTTTAAATATTAACCTTAGATGTTTTCCTAGGCTAGTGAGCGAGCACACTGTCACCACGCTGCTCACAGTGAGTCATACTATCACAGGGTCAATTACCACCAGCCCCTAGTGCACCGTCTTGTTAAACTGTGATGTTAGGGCTTCAAATCCATCTCTAGCTATAAGAACTTGATCAGGATGTAACTCCATCACAAGCTTAGGAGCATCTGCATAACATTTATAATTTTCATCAAATTTGAATTTCCCCCACTGTTTCATCAAGTAATTTTATTTTTGCTCTTTTCGTTTCTCATTCTCTGCTCTTTTGATTGCACACACCATAGGATTCTACAGCTCTATAGCTCATTTGTGTTCTATGCATGTTTCCTCATCTTTTCTCCCCACATTTTATTTTATATTTCTGTTATGTTCTTAAAGTTACTTGTGTTTTCTTCTGCAGTGTTTAATCTGCCATTAATCTTATCACTTGTCTGTTTTTTCAATTGTATACTTAAAAACCTTGTATCTTTATGTTTTTAAGATTTTTTAAATTATGTACATGTGTGTATATTGTGTGTGTGTGTGGGGGGGGCTATGTGCACGTGTGTGCAGGTGCCAGCACAGCACAGAACAAAGCATCAGCTCTCCAGGAGTTGGAGTTACTGGCAGTTGTGAGCCACCCAGCACAGGTTCTGGGAATGTAACTTGGATCTGCTGGAAGAGTTTTAGTACCTACTCTTAAGCTCTGAGCCATCTCTTTAGCCCCTGTTTGTTTGTTTTTTGTTTGTTTGAGTTTTTTGTTGTTGTTTTAAATTTCTAGTATGATAGTTGTCTCCTATCTAGAAGGTTTGTGTTATGTATGTAGCAGCTTCCTAGAGATTAAAACATTCCATTTCCCAGGGAAGCTCTTTAAGACAGACTGTGCACAACCCAAAATAGCTTCAGGAAGTCCCTGAAACTGATCAGATTCACTGGGCCCCTCATTCCCAAGAGTAAACAATAAGGGCTGATGAGAGTCACTCTCAGAGGAGCCAAGCTGCAAAGAAGATTCTCAGATAAACTGTGTTGATTAGTTTTTTTGTAAACTTGACTTGAGCTAGAATTATGTGAAAGAAGGGAACCTCAATTGAGAACATACCTCTATAACATCTGGCTGTAGGACATTTTCTTAATTAGTGATTGATGGCAGAGGGCCAGGTTCACTGTGGGTGGTGCCATCCCAGGGCTGGTGGTCATGAACTCCATAAGAGTAAGCCATGAGAAACAAACCAGTAAGCAGCACCCCTCCATGGTCTCTGCATCAGCCTCTACCTCCAGGTTCCTGCCCTTCTTGAGTTCCTGTCCTGACTTCTTTTGATGACGAACTGTGATGTGGAAACATAAGACAAATAAAGACTTCCTTCTGCAAGTTGCTTTGGTCATGGTGTTTTATTACAGCAATAGAAACCATAACTGAGACACAAGGCCAGCTGCCTGGAAGAGACTCAGACCAGCTGAACCACCTTCCCCTTGTTGAGAATATTCTTCCCTTTGTTGAGCTGCCTGCAGGCTGTGCGGGTGTTCTGGCTTCCTAGCTTCTGTGAGCTAGGAACAGGATGCTGGGGACAGGGGGGAGGGTCTTCAGCAGTGCAGCTATCTTTGAGTCCTCTTGCTTTGTAGTCATCCACACCCACGTTCCTATAGTGACCCAGTAAAACTCATTGGTGCACCAAATTGGACTTTGATGGCATCTGTATTTTGGTCTGTTACAGGTTCTCTATCTGGGGTGAGTAGAGTGTGTGTGTGTGTGTGTGTGTGTGTGTGTGTGTGTGTGTGTGTGTG
>JANHMN010000009.1:59194201-59245676 GCA_030674055.1 Rhabdomys pumilio | reverse complement strand
TTCTCTTCTCTTCTCTTCTCTTCTCTTCTCTTCTCTTCTCTTCTCTTTTTTTTCAATATAGGGTTTTTATGTGCAGCCCTGGCTGTCCTGGAAGCAACTCAGTAGACCAGGCTGGCCTCAAGCTCACAGAGATCCTTCTGCTTCTGCCTCCACAGTGCTGGGATTAAAGGTGTGGCAGCACCACCTGGAATGGATTATTTCCCCTAAAGTCTGCCACCTCCAAGTACTTAGTTCAGGGTTTGGCAAGCAAAATGCTCTTAATAAATAATTAAGCAAGTGCCTGAATGGCCAGTTACTGTAGGGTTTTGTTCCTTTTCTAACTTTCTCAAAGAACTCAGCAGGAAAGTCCCATCTCTGAACACCACAGACATTCTATCAGAGATCCAGTGTCTTACTCCGCTTGTTCCAGCAGGACTCACAGTTTGGAGACTCTTAATCTCACCACCTTCATAGTATTTTTACATTTAAAAGAACTTCTGGGAAAATCACCATTCCTGACCTCAAGCTGTATTGCAGAGCAATGGTGATAAAAACTGAATAGTATTGGTACAGAGACAGGCAGGTAGATCAATGGAATAGAAAATCCAGAAATGAACTCACTCACCTATGGTCACTTGCTCTTTAACAAAGGAGCTAAAACCATCCAGTGGAAAAAAAGACAGCATTTTCAACAAATGGTGCTGGTTCAACTGGAGGTCAGCATGTAGAAGAATGCAAATTGACCCATTCTTATCTCCTTGTACAAAGCTCAAGTCTAAGTGGATCAAGGACCTCTACATAAAACCAGATACACTGAATTTAATAGAGGAGAAAGTTGAGAAGAGCCCATGAAAACAGGGGAAAGAACACATGAAAATGGGAAAAGTTCCTGAACAGGATACCAGTGGCTTATGCTCTAAGATCAAGAATTGACAAATGGGACCTCATAAAATTACAAAGGACTCTGTCAATAGGACAAAATGACAACCAACAGACTGGGAAAAGATTTTTACCAATCCTACATCTGATAGAGGGCTAATATCCAATATATACAAAGAACTCAAGAAGTTAGATTCCAGAGAATAAAATAACTCTATTAAAAAATGGGTACAGAACTAAACAAAGAATTCTCAACTGAGGAAACTTGAATGGCTGAGAAGCACCTAAAGAAATGTTCAATATCCTTAGTAATCAGGGTAATGCAAATCAAAACAACCCTAAGATTCCACCTCACACCAGTCAGAATGGCTAAGACCAAAAACTCAGGAAACAGCAGATGCTGGTGAGGATGTGGAGAAAGAGGAACACTCCTCCATTGTTGGTGAGATTGTAAGCTTATACAATCACTCTGGAAAGCAGTCTGGTGGTTCCTCAGAAAATTGGACATAATATTACCTGAGGACCCAGCTATACCACTCCTGAGCATATACCCAAAATATTCTTTAACATATAACAAGGACACATGTTCCACTGTGTTTATAGCAGCCTTATATATAATAGCCAGAAGCTGGAAGGAACTCAGACATCCTTCAACAGAGGAATGGATACAGAAAATATGGTGCGTTTATACAATGGAGTACTACTCAGCTGTTAAAAACAACGAATTCATGAAATTCTTAGGCAAATGGATGAACTAGAGGTAACCCAATCACAAAACAACACACATGATATGCACTCACTGATACGTGGATATTATTCCAAGTGCTCAGAATACCCAAGATACAATTCACAGACCACATGAATCTCAAGAAGAAGGAAGACCAAAGTGTGAGTGTTTGGTTCCTTCTTAGAAAGGGGAGCAAAATATTCATGGGAGCAAATATGGAGACAAGGTGTGGAGCAGAGACTGAAGGAAAGGCCATCCAAAGGCTGCCCTACTTGAGGATCCATCCCATATTAAGTCACCAAACCCAGACACTATTGTGGATGCCAAGAAGTACATGCTGACAGGAGCCTGATATAGCTGTCTCCTAGAGGCTCTGCTAGAGCCTGATAAATACAGAGGCAGATGCTTACAGCCAATCATTGGACTGAGCACGGGGTCCCCAATGGAGAAGTTAGAGAAAGGACTGAAGGAACTCAAGGGGTTTGCAACCCCATAGGAAGAACAACAATATCAACCAACCAGACCCCTCAGAGCTCCCAGAGACTAAACCACCAACCTAGAGTTCACATGGAGGGACCCATAGCTCCAGCTGCATATGTAGCAGAGGATGGCCTTGTTGGGCATCAGTGGGAGAAGAGGCCCTTGGTCCTGGGAAGGCTAGATGTCCCGGTGTAGTAGAATGCCAGGGCGGTGAGGCAGGAGTGTGTGGGTGGGGGAATACCCTCATAGAAGCAGGAGGAGAGGATGGGATAGGGAGCTTGGGGGTGGGGGATCGGGAAAGGGGATAATGTTTGAAATGTAAATAAAGAAAATAGCCAATAAAAATAGTAGAAAAAGAAGACGTTGGGCAAAAAGTAATAACTATAGCTACATCAATAGTAGTTGTCAATTACTCTGTTCCCTGAAGTCAGAAACCTAACTTTGAAGTTCTAATCAGAACTGGTTTTGAACTATAAATGTCACTAAGTAGGAAAAAGCCATAAAACTATTAGAAAAAACTTTTCCCCCTTAAGAGGGATTCTGCTGACCAGATGGAATGATTAAAGGCTCTCCCTAAAACATAGCCATCATGAAGAGACTCAACCTCCTCTTCCCAGGAGGCCCTCTGTAGTGAATTATGGAACAAACAGTCAGAACAGAAAGGTGGTCCCTGGACACACATTTTAGGGACAGCCACACTTTGTTTCCCCATTCTACATAATGATGCTTCTGAGGCTAGCCTCAATGGCTAACTGAACTCAGCTAAATTTTACTTCTGTTCATGTAACATATGCTGAATGTTCAGGTTGGGGCTCTTCCAGAGGCAGTCCTTAGTGTCCTGTCTGGTGAGAGTCATGCCCTTTTACGTGAAAGAACACTCAGGGGTAACATTTTTGGGCCAGGAGGGTTTTTTTTTTCCTGAGAGATGTTGGTGGGACTGCTGACTTCAGGGCTTTTGAGAGTTTAGAGTCCTCCAAGGAGTCCTTTGATTTCTTGAGCCCTCCTCAGATTCCTACCCAAATCTTGATGATGTACCATTGTTCAGAATAGAGTTCAAGTGGATCCAATGAAAGACAAAGTGTGCAGGAGGCTCTTTAATTTGTATTTTACCTGCTGTGGTGGTTTATATATGCTTGGCCCAGGGAGTGGCATTATTAGGAGGTGTGGCCTTGGAGGAGGTGTGACTTTGTTGGAGGAAGTGTGTCACTATTGGGGTGGACTTTGAGACCCTCCTCCTAGCTGCCTGGAAGAGAGTCTGCTCCTGGCTTCCTTTTTAAGATTAGAAGAATCATTTAATCTCAATACAAAAAGAAAATCTCTCTATTTCTTCCATCTTTTCTTGGGCCTTTGCTTTGTGGTGATGATGCTGGGAATAGATATGGACAAGTAATATCTCCTAATCCTAAGAAGCTGGTGCAGACAGGTGATATATAGTTTATTTATAGTTAGACTAGAAACTTGAGCAGCTAAGTCCTCTTTCATCCACAATAGTTTCAAGGTTAAGTTCTGAAATTTTTCTTCCTGGGGTTGCTTAAGGGAGAGTGGGTACCTTACCAATGGCTACACCACTGAAGAAAATCTTCCTCTTCCAGAAACCATTAACTGATTATAAATACTCATTTAAGAGAAGACCCCTTTTGCACTGGAAGGGGGAGACAGACAACACAACATGAAAATACTGTGTTTGGGGAATCCTAATATTGGGTTAGTTTATGTAACAGACACAATCGTGTGGTAGTTCTAGGGTGAGGGCACATGAGTTCTAGTCATGTGGCAGATGTTCCTTGTTGTCATTTCTAAGTTCATCCTCTTTTGTCTATGAGAAATTATTATTATTATTAATTTACAATTTAAAATATACAGCTTGGAAATACAGATGTCTCTGTGATACAGTTCTGGTCAGTAAAATGTGAGATCAGGTTTCCATCCAAGTGGCTTTCTGAGAAAGCCTGTTCAGTGGATGGAGTCATCTCTTAAGTGACTTTTTAGCTTTCACTCTCATTTTCATTTTCTGCTAGGAACACAGTGATGATTCCTGGAGGTAGGCTGCACATTTGTGATAAAATAACCTGCTAAGGATATCAGTCAGTACAGAGAGAGAGACAGAGAGAGACAGAGACAGAGGCAGAGAGAGACAGAGAGAGGCAGAGAGAGGTGCCACTGTGGAGCCTCTTAGTCTGGATTCCATGTATCGGGCATTTCTGTTATTAAAAATATAAGCCACTCTTTACTTAAGTCACAAAAGCTGGATTTCTTTGCATACAGTTGCAGAAGCTCATGGCCAATATACAGAACATGACAAAAAAACTCACGAGGCCTCCACTAAAACTCTTTTTTCATCACTTATTTCTGTGAGGCATTAGGCAACAATTTTAAATCTCACTTCTGTAAGTGTTATTAATAATTCTCTGTCTTCAGTCTGTTTTGTATTGAGTTTAAAACATGCCTCCACTCTCTGGGTATGCAGTGCTATGATTACAGCTCTTCCGGAGTAATGTTTCAGAGGCAGTCCATTTCCTACTGGGCATTGCTCTGATGGGGATTCTGCATAGTGGCTCCATTCCTGTCACATGTTTCTATGGGAGTCTCTGGATAACATCCTCAGAACTCTAGAGATAGGTACTATGCCTCCAAAGTCCTTGCATCTTGCAGAGTAAATTTTCATGTGGACACAGGCAAAGCTTAATGTGTGGCCCTATAGAGCTATGAGCTGTATCTGTGAACACTTGAGTGCATCTGGGACATCCAGGAGGTTTTGTGTCAAGGATTGGAGAGGAGACACTTGAGGCAGCCCAGGAGAGTGACTGCTGAGGTTCCAAGAATATCTGCCTGAAACTCTTGTTCTTTTTTTTCCTTCACTTTACATCTGGATCGCTGCCCCTTATGTTCCTCTCACACAGTCCCTCCCCTCATCTCCCATCCCCTTCTCCTCTGAGAGGGTGGAGACCGCCCCCTCCAGTATCACTCTACTCTGGCATATCAAGTATCTGCAGGGCTAGGCGTATCCTCTCCCACTGAGGCCAGGCAAGGCAGCCCAGTTAGGGGAACAGACTCCACGGACAGACAACAGCTTTAAGGACAGCCCCTGCTCCAGTTGTTGGAGGACCCACATGAAGACCAAGCTGCACATCTGTTACATATGTACAGGGTGAGGGGGGAGCTAGGTCCAGACTGGGTATCCTCTTTGGATGGTGGCTCAGCCTCTGAGAGCCCCCAAGGGTCCAGGTTAGTTGACTGTCTTTCTGTGGAGTTTCTATCCCTTTCAAAGCCCTCAATTCTTCTACCAATTCTTCCATAAGAGTTCCCTAGCTCCATCCAATGTTTGGCAGTGGGCTCTGTATCTGTTTCAATCAACTGCTGAGTGGAGCCCCTCTAAGGACAGTTATGCTAAGTTCCTGTCTGCAAGCATAACCGAGTATAATTAACAGTGTCAGAGACTGGTTATGGAGCATGGGGAACACTCCTCGTTGCTAGTGGGAGTGCAAACTTGTACAACCACTTTGGACATCAATTTGACAGTTTTTCAGAAAACTGGGACTAGTTCTACTTCAAGATCCAACCTATACCACTCCTGGGCATATATCCAAAAGATGCCCCACTATACCACAGGGACACTTGCTCAACTATGTTCATGGCAGCTTTATTCATAATAGCCAGAAACTGAAAACAACCTATATAGATGTCCCTCAACTGAAGAATGGATGAAGAAAGTGTGGTACATCTATACAATGGAATACTATTCAGCTATTAAAAACAAAGACATCATGAATTTTGCAAGCAAATGGATGGAACTTGAGAATATCCTTCTGAGTGAGGTAACCCAGACCCAAAAGGACATCATACATGGTATGTACTCACTTGTAAGTGGCTATTAGCCATAAAATACAGGATAGCCACTATACTCCACAGGTCCAGCAAAACTAAGCAAGAAGGAAGGCCCAAGTGAAGATGCTTGAATCTAATTTAGAAAAGGAAATAAAATAGTCATAGAAGGCAGATGGAAGGTGATAACAGAGTGAGATAATAACCTACTAAATATTCCACTTCTCAGTACTATTGCACTGTGGATTAAGTTTCAATACACAGACTCAAAGATTACACGTAAGCTGTATTATTTATAATTGATAATACATCTTCGGGGTGATTAAGTGAGGAAATGTGGATGAACTATCTAGCACAGTGTCTGGGACATGAACAAACAATAGACACTTGCTGAAATTTTGGAGTTGGACATCTTCCTGCATGAAGCCGTTGAGAACATCTAAAGGCGCTCACTCTCCGTGCTTGGGAACACGGAGAGCAGGGATGAGTCGATGGTGGGAGGAGCCCTCACCAGTGCAGCTAGACAATATTATAGATTACCTTTATATTTATTTTCATTTACAAGTATGCATGATATAATGTAAAAGTTCAGCAAGGTACGATAGTGCATAACTTTGATCTCAGCACCAGAAGGCAGAGGCAGGTGAATCACAGTTAACTTTGAAGTCGGCTTGGTCTATATAGTGAGTTTCAGGCCAGCCAGGGATATATAATGAGACCCTGTGTCGAGAAATACATTCAAACATGAATACATAGCAAAAAGGACTTGAAGACAACTTTAAACATTACCTGCACCCTCCTTCTTCTCCTTCTTCTCTTCCCCTTTTCCTCTTCCTCCCCAACATAGATGCTTTTTAGAAAAGCAACTCTGGAGTCCAGAAGGTGTGACAGCTGCAGGAATGACCCTTGCACACAGACTCTTAGGACCAACAACTAGAGGAAATGCTCCTGTAGTAGTAATTTCACCTAGGGTCCGGGGTCTTAATATAGGATTTCCTTCTTTGTTCTATATAGTAGCATAACAGTGGTCAGCACTTGATTAATAATAAAAGTTATTGAGCTTAAAACTTCACTTACATCTATTTGAGTCTAGACCTGCTGAAAGCAAAGCTGGCAAGTTGATAAAATTTGCCTTAATTTTTGAGTCAACTAGTTCTGCTTTTCCTGAAAGTTCCCTGCACCCTCATAGAGGACCCTCCTTTTCTTTTCCTTTCTTTCCTTTCCTTTTCCTTTATTTTCTTTCTTTCCTTAAGAGAAATATTTATTTATTTTACGTATTAAAAAGTTATATTTCAATGTGGGTTTAGAGGGGACAGCAGTTTTTACATGGAAAGAAGATGAAGTTTAAGACAGAGAAACACAAACCATTAGATACAGAGATGACAGTTATAATATGGATATTGTCTTTATATTGTCTATTGATATAAAAGAACATTTCTTCCTGGGTTATTTATCAAGAAAACAAGTTGATTTATCACAATTCTCAAGTCTGTGAGAGTCTGTCCTTGCTCTTTTTCATATGACACTCTGCAGTCCTGAAGTCTGATACCGGGTATAGCATCAAGACAGAACAGCTATGTTAGAGTAAGTTTATTTTATAATAAAGTCCCACTCTTGATAACTTATTATGCTATGAGTGAATTAATCTTAGTGCAAGGACTCTGCCAGTCATCTCTCACTGACATATGAATTGGGGGAACAGACATTTAAACTGTATGAGTTCTAGGCAACTCATAGGAAAAAAGGGTCTGTCTCTGCTTGAGGAAGACAAGAAGGGGTTTCTAGAAAATCAAGTACATGATTCGGAGGACAAGCTGTTAGCCAAGAAGGGTGGGTATTCTGGACAAATCAGCTTGGCAAAGACCCAGAATGGGAAAGAGCTGGAGAGTTCTAGAAAATTGATTTTCTGTTTTGTTTTGTAGCATTATTTGCGGTGGGAGGCTAATAAATGTGTCTGGGGACCAGCCATACAAACATGTCTGATGTCTACATTTATGTTATATATCTGTATTATATCTATATATTTATACCTATTCTTAGAAACTGAGAACCATGAAGAATTTTGAGGCAGAAAAACACCCAAGATTTATGTGTTAAATCATTCCAGCAGCAGAATGGAGAACAAAGTAGAGGCAACAACAGCCTGAAGAGGAGAGAGAGGAGGGAGGGAGGGAGGGAGAGAGAGAGAGAGAACAGTATTGACCAGGTGAGGGATACTGACAGGGCTGGTAATGGAGGTGAAGAGAAGAGGATAGGTTTAAAAAATAGGCACTTCGAATCAGAAAGAGTTGGTGATTGATGAGATGAGGAGAGAAAGACTTGAATTTCCAGCTTTAGTCATCAGGTGAACGGTAGGACCTCTTCTCTGAAATAGAGAACTAAGTCATCACCTGACCTTTCCAACTCTCTCTTCCTTGTTTATAAGATGGAAGTGCACTGCATCCCAGAGGCAGCCCATTCATGGAGACTAACAAACAATAACAGCAACCCAAGAAAATCATTCTTCTAAAATATTACAATGCACAATTCATTTCCCCAAGTAACACGGCAATGAAGACTGCATGAATCTTCAGGGCACACAGAGCCCTGGGGCCCATGTTCTGAGGAAGCATAAGCACTCTTTTTAGCCCTCTAAGGTCTGAGGATGGGAGTGTGGGGTGTGAGGAGAGGGAGGGTGTGGGGAGAGGGAGGCTGGGGATAAGCATGGGAGTATGTTTTTCAACGAATTTCCTTTTTTTAATTTTTAAAATTTTCTACCACAACTGTATTACTTTAAAGCATTGAATTAAAAAGGCTACATCTCTGGCTGACTTTAATGGTGTAAACTTAGGTACAAGTTCAATGGTTCCCAGGCAAAGTCTTGAGGTTCTTTTTACCTCCATTCCTGTATATAACCTGTGTCCGTTTTGTTTCTGGAAATTTCTTCCCAACTGTCTCCCTTGGCTAATTCTCAGCAATTCTCGAACTACTTACTATCTTTTTCCTATCATACCCTGATCTTTCCGTACTACCCCCATTCATGAATTCTCCTCCCTTGTCTTCTCGTGGGCTGTTATAATCGCTGCTATGATGTTCTCCTGTTGAGCTATAAACATCGAATTACTTGTCTGACTCTCTCCCCTTTGCACCATTTATAGCCCAGCTGTGTTCAAGAAATGTTTGTTTAATGAATGATCCCTGCTATGAGGAGCGGTAACGTATGCCCCAGACTTTTGGAAATAATTTCTCTTTCAAATTTTTGTATCCTTAAGCTCTGGTCAGGTTATTGTACTGACCTCTTCTCTTTGCTTGGCCAATTTTTCCGTAAGTGTACCTACAACTGTCCATGTGTTTGGGTCTTAGAGTAAGAAGCAGAAGTCCCTCAGCTTTGATGCTGACATAATATTTTATATGATCCCAGGTCCCAAAGGAAACCAGTTGCTTTAAAAGAAATTGGTTAGCTTCTCCTCTAATCAGGATGGGAGCTTCTGGAAGACGAGAACTTCCAGTTTTGTGCTCCTGGTATTCTGCACAGCAATCAGTGTATAGTATGTGCTCAATAAATAAGTGCTAAGCTTAAGTGCCAAAAATAATAGGGTGTATTAATTTGTGATGAAGGGTTCTATCTACAGTTGTAGATATCTGAAATTAAAGTGATTAAACATGTGCAGAAGTGGAATAACAGCTAAGTATATAGGTAGGTAAACCTGAACTGAAATCCCTTTTTACTGTTAACCATACGACTATAGCTAAACCCTTGTCTGAGCCTGTCCTCTCTGGTAAAGTATACACATATGTGCTATCTGCCATAAGACAATTCAATGGATAAGCAAAAGCCCCAGTGTATGATAGACATCTGATATATGTACAGTGTTATCTCATTGAACATGCTATGCTCAGCATATTATGTGACTCTCACACTCAAAAGCTTGCAAGGCTAGGTCAATGGTAAGGCTGTTAAATTTGCGAAAGCTGAAGGAGGCTTAACCAAGAAAGGAAGGAACTCAGGATCAAGCTGGATGAAAAGCCAGCTGAGGGGACTTGCCTCTCAAATTGAGTTTCTTGTTAGAGCTAAAGGAGAAGCAAAGCTTCAGAGGCGTGGGTACCAAGTACCATAAAATGATTAAAGCAAAGTGGCTGGCTGGCAGGCTGGTGGCCTCTGCTCCTTATCTCAGAAATGCAGCCCTTGTGATTCCCTATCTGAATCATTTTCAGAAATATCCTTCTTTTTTTTTTTTTTTTTTTTTTTTTTTTTTTTTTTAAGTTGAGGAGAAAAGGAGGGTAACAAAGGAAGCTTGAAGGACTTGAAGGACTGAATATTTGGGGAGTGGGGGGTGGGGGGTAAGTGGGGGAGGTGGGGGGACATCTCATAAGCTTTTAGTCCCAGTATTTTTTTTTAACTACTTGATTGCCAGGGACTCACGTGAGGCAAAGAGTTGGTTTAGTTTTTATTCAGATCAGTGCTTTGTTGACAGCAGAATCCGTCTGACTCACAGGGGGGTCAAGTGACTTTCAGCCTCTCTGATGAGTCATTGCATTGTCTGGCTTCCACTAATGTCCCAGCAGCTGGAGCAGACTTGTTTACTGAGGGAAAGCTGGGGCTGTCTGCAGGTACAGACGTCTGAACTCACTGGCAGAGTGGAGCAGCCTTGATTCCGGGAGATTTTCCGGGAATTTTGCAACCCTTTACATGTATCAATTAGCAGGCGCTGTGGGGCGTAATGAGAAGATGGTTCTTTCTTCTAATTTGGTGTCAGGACTAGCAAGTATTTGGATTTGGAGGTCAAGTGATGGGGCAAGAGCTAGAAGGCAGAATCAAGACTAACATAGCCCTCAGCATTTCAACAAGACAGATGGTATCTCTATTATGGGCAATTAAAGAGTACTTAGTTGAAAGAGTATTCACAAAGTTAAGCTCTGGGGAGTCAATAAGGAATGGTATGGTGCCCTGGCACACAAGGATTTGATGAAACCCTAGGGAAGGGGGCAAAAGAATGAAGGGACAAGAGACACAAAGGAGGAGGGCAAGTCTGGGGTTCTGATCAAGCTCTGCAACTGTAATTTCAGGAGGCAGATTATAAAGAGACAGCAAAACAGGCAGTTTAGGCAAGGGTCATTGCTTAGGGCTATTCTACTACTGAATCCTCATTGTCTAAGACCATCCCACTGTGGTATCCAAAATAGCAGACGTTCTTTAAGTTCCTGGGACCTGAGACCCTAGAACGTCCTTTCTTAACCTTGGCTGACTAGGCTTTCCAGAACAGCAAGTAAATTCATGAGGTTGTCTTAGAACAGCAGGTAATTTCATGGGTTTGGCTCCTGGCAGTATGGGGTCTCAGAAAAAGCTGACGAATAGTCAAGGGATGCTGATAGTGGCTATGTGGGTCAGTCTCTTAGGGAGAAGAGCAGAGTGAAGAAAAAAAAAGTCTAGTATAAGTTACTAGATAGGCAGGTAGGCTGCTTGTCGTTCTCAATTTTTCCAATAGTAAAGTGGGAACAACCCTCTATTATTTCAGTGTTAAGAGCACCTCACATGGGCAGCACAGTAGAGCTGGCCCTAGTGGCATAGGGATGGGAGATATGGCCCTGCTTCTCACCTTAGCAGGATAGGAGAGAGCTGGCCCCACCTCTCAAAAGCTTCAGCACCCTGGAGAGTGGGCCTGCACCTCATCAGGACAGCATAGAGCTGGTCCTGAGGATGTGGGCACTGCAGAGCTAGTGCTTAGGGCATGAGAGCAGGAGAGCTTGCCCTTGTCCTGTCCTTCCCGGGACAGGACTAGAAAGCTGACCCAATGGCTCTGGCGGGCTAACTAACCCTATGTTACTAACTTCACAAAAAATCAATGAGAAGGAGAGAGAGAGAGAGAGAGAGAGAGAGAGAGAGAGAGAGACAGAGACAGAGAGAGACAGAGACAGACAGACAGAGAGGGAAAGGGAGAGGGAGAGGGATAGGGAGAGGGAAAGGGAGAGGGAGAGGGAGGGAGGGAGAGAGAGAGAAAGAGAGAGAGAGAGAGAGAGAGAGAGAGAGAGAGAGAGAGAAATGAAGGATTTAAGAGCTCAGAAAGATTTTGCAAATGTGGGTTGTGAAGATGCAGAATAGATACTTTTCTTCAAGGAGGGAGGTACAGTACTGATTACCAGTGTAAACTTCTCACATCCCATTTGCTTCACCAGCTGTTCTGGAGACCTTGCTAAGTATGCAGGCCATGTCTTATGCTGTGAGAGGAGGGAATCATAGTGACTGAAGATGGGTGGACTCCACAAAGCAAGGCAGGCATCGTGAATACCATATTCATTTTTACTGATCCAATAACAAATATTTCTTTAGGACCTTTAGAATACATAAAAATAATAAGGAGTGAAGTTGACATGGGCAAGGCATAGCCACCACCCCCTTCCTCAAAGGCTTGTCATCTGCTTACAAACAGAGGTATGTGTGGTTTACAGATTCCCTATGTCAGTATATGAAAGGAAGGTAAGATTCGGAATATCTTTCTACAAAAGGCACCCGTGATAGGGCTGTGAACAGGAACATGAGGAAGGATAGAGGTTTGCATTGGAAACTCGGTCTCAAGGCACCTAACCATTCTGTTGAGTTGTTATTATCTATTCAGGTTTAGGAATAACTTTCAAAATGAAGGTAAGATATTGCAGTGCATCCTTTGAGTTAGTACCTATATTTCTTATTCTTTTTGTGCCCAATGATATTAGGCATGAAATTTTGAAAATTCTTAAATGCTTTCCAAGTAAGTGAGAAAAAATAGTATTTTTACTACCTTGTTAGTTGAGATGAGAGAACATGTAGCAGAGCCCAAGGCAGGTGATGTTTCTGTGTGACTTTTTGTATGGATGCTTGAAATACCACTGATGCAGAAGAGATGTCCCAGTGAGTGAGCTTAGTTTATGCTTTTGACAAGTGGTCTGCATAAGGTTAGTATGGGCATGGGCTTAGTATTTTAGTAATATTTATACTTAAATACTAAGTTGCTTAATTACTAAGTACTTATTACTTAAATTACTGAGAAAACTTAATAATTTCAAGATACAGCATGACTTTCCCCTAGAGGACATTTGGTTTCTTAAGAATATGTGGCATGACAGGCAGTTTTTGTCCTCTGATTTCTGAAGATAAGAAGAAGAAGAAAGAGGAGGAGGAAGAGGAGGAAGAGGAGGAGGAGGAGAAGGAGAAGAAGAAGAAGGCCACAAAGATGGTGCTAGTCTCCTCCTCAGGTAATTGTCATGCATTACAAAGTTTAGGAATAGTGTCTAGCACCAAAGACTTGCATAAATGTTGGTAGTCTAGGCCAGTGGTTCTCAATTGTCCTAATGCTGCAACTCTTTAATACAGTTCTTCATGTCGTGGTGAGCCCCACAACAATAAAATTACTTTGTTGCTAGTTTATAACTGTAATTTTGCTACTGTTATGAATCATGTATAGATATTCTTTTTTAAAACTAATTTATTTTATGTATATGAGTACTCTGTGACTATTTTCAGACACACCAGAAGAGGGCATCAGATCCTATTACAGATGGTTATGAGCCACCATGTGGTTGCTGAAAATTGAACTCAGGACCTCTGGAAGAGCAGTCAGTGCTCTTAACTGCTGAGTCATCTCTCCAGCCCATGTGTAAACATCTTATATGTCTGATATATATCTGATATGTGACCCCCCACCAAAGGGGTGGTGACTCACGGGTTGAGAACCACTGGCCTAGCTAAAGGGAAAATTAAAGTGATATCATACAGTTTTTTTTTTTTTTTTTTTTTTTTTTTTTTTTGGTGAATATTAGTGGAAATGATCCCATCTGGGACACTAAAACACTGTGATGCATGCTCACATTTCTGGCCTGAGCTCACTGGGCCCAGTCCAGAAGTTAGAGCCCTGTAGACATCACAGACTTCACATTATTTGAGATATATGTCAGTTTGGTAGGCAGCTTGGAATTGATTGGAGTCAGCTGAGCACAAACAACCCCCATCTGAAGACCAAACATATTTGGCCAAATTTCATTCTTGCTACATTGTAGTTTAACTGGAAAACAAAACAAACAAACAAACAAAAAACCCCAAAACCCCAACAAAAACCCAAACTGATGTCCCTTTGTGGTTGAGTAGCAGGATGGAGATGGTGGACTGTCATATGTCAGCTTTGCTCTCTCTCTGAGTCACATGGAGTTGGCTACTACTTCCAAATAGAGCAAAATAAACACCCACAGGAGATGTTGTGAATGTGAAAATAGATGGAGTTTTCCGGAGGCAATATTTATGAAAACTATGCTATTAATGGAACATTTAATTTTTTTTTGTCCTGAGGTTTTATTTTAAAACCTGCCCTAGAAGAACAGGTGAGACAAGTAGAGTTCCCACACCCCACGCAGGACTAAGCATCTCTTAAAGTGCTTCACCAAAGTTCTGTCTTTTCAATCCTGACTTTGTTTCTAAGGAACCTCTGACCTTTGACACCTCTCCCAACTTGTCTTCTGCATTAGAATGGCCCTCTCTGCTTCCTTTCCATAGCATAGGCCTGGAAGAGGAGGAGCGAGTGTGGAGATTAAGAAAGAAATCTACAAAGAAGCTTGTACTGGATTCCTCCTTCAGTGAAGTCATGACCTCTTTCTGACTCTGGCCTCTCAAGGCAAATGGATGGTAATGTGTGTCCTGTTGGAAAGAAAGAAGATTGGACACCCCCAGAATAGTCTCATGTCATAGTTAGGTTTTAGATCTACAAAAATAGAATTATAATAAAACAGAAATGTGGGAAACAATATGAAAATAGAAACTGCATTGTTTGATACCTTTCTAAATACGTAGGCTGCCTCTCCAGAGTGTCAAGTTTAGTTAGATTCAGAAAATAAACATAGCATTGAGGTGTTTTGCCAAAGTGAAGTCTCCAGTAGAACCCTGGATAGTCACATTTTTTTATTTCCTCATTTCTCCCCAATAATTAAACTTTCCTCTAATAATGGGGAACATTCTGAAATGCTTTTGAGAGCCAAGGCTAAAACTTTATACAAGGAAACTTTCAATTCTATTTATCCAAACTGGTAGTTTTATGACTCAGTCACTCACTCACTCACTCAATCAATCCATCACACTCAATGTTTCCTGAGTTAGTCACCAGTTACTTCTGGCTTAGCTGGAGTCATCTGGTAGGCTGGGAGGTTGTGAATGGATGGAAACGATCAGACTCACTACTGTTCCTGGAAATAACGTGATGTTAAAATTATTATCATGGTAGGGGAAGTAGACATTGAAGAGGGTTGATAGCTTCCAGGTGGAAAGTTTGAGGGGTCTTCACACCTGCTCTCTCTACCATCCTCTATCACCTCTCTGTGTCATATGAGGTCAAGCATTTTGCCGGAGAGTAAATGAGGTTAACAAATAATCACCAAATGAATCCACCTGTGATATTTAAATGGTGCTTTTCTGTGAACAAGTTGTAAGTCCTTCCGGATGTGGTCATCATCTTTAGCTGGACTAGAGATGCCATCACTTACCTTTCTCGGTGGTTTGTTGCATTTGTGTTTTATAAGCAGATCTTTCTATTCCTTTGTGAATTTATTGGTGCACTCCGCAATCTCGCTGATTTTGAGTCATTACTAGTCTTGAGCATTCTGAAATGGGTGCTCTCCTAATCTGTTTTGAGCAGCCGTAACGGAGTAATACAGCCTGTGTGATTTATAAATAATCAAAATCTATTTCTCACAGTTCTGAAGGCTGGGCATTCAGTATCAAGCTTCCCCTAATTTGTCAAGGGCCCTTTTGCTGTGTCATCTTATGCTGAACAGTGAGATGGCGACAGAGGGCTGAACATGAATTTGTGACAAACTTATTTTTTAATAATGAGCCGACTCCCATGATAATAGCATAATCCATTCACAAGGGCTCTGTTCTCATGACCTAATTGCCTCTTAAGGCTTGCACATCTCAGCATCATTAGCATTGGAGATTAAGTGTCCAAACATGAGCTTTGTAAGATCCATTCAAGCTGTACCAGATGCTGTCAAAAGACTGGGATATTGTGATGGTAAATGTTGCCAGCTTGACAGGATCTAGACCACTGGTTCTCAACCTTCCTAACGCTGCAACCTTTAATACAGTTCCTCATCTTGTGGGGACCCCCAACTATAACATTATTTTTGTTACTTTTTTATGACTGTAATTTTGCTATTGTTATGAATCATAATATAAATATCTGTATTTTCCAACGGCTTTAGGTGACTCCTTTGAAAGTTAAAGGACCCTTTCAAGGGGGTCACAGCCAGAAGTTTGAGAACTACTAATCTAGACTTGCCTAGGAGACAAATATCTGGGCAGGTCTATAAAGCAGTTTCTAGAGGTTAATTGAGGTAGAAGACTCACCCAAAATGTAGATGCCATTACCCCATTGGCTACAGTCTTGGATTGCATACAAGGGAGAGAGCTGAGTACCTAGCTTCATCTTGCTCTGCTCCTGACTGTGTGTGCAATGGCAACAGCTGCCTCATGCTCTTGTTATCAGTCCATCCTCCCAAGACGGGCTGTATCCTCAACTGTAGACCAGGATAAACCCTGTCTTTCTTAATTTGCTTTGGATAGGTATTTTGATGTTGACAATAAAAAAGTAATTAATACAGAGACATTAAAAATATGTAGTGAGGGGGTTGAAGAGTTGGCTCATGTGAAAAATACTTACTGCTTTTGTAGGGAAACCAAGTTTAGTTCCTAGCACCCACGTGGCAACTTAGAACTACCTGGAACTCCACTTCCAAGTGGTCTGATACACCTTCTGGTCTCTGTGATACCCTCTTTTGGTCTCTCCTACATGCATATGGTACAATCAACTCGTGTGGGAACACACACACACACACACACACACACACACACACACACACACACACACGTGCACGCGCACACACTAATATATAAAGTTTCGAATAAAGGCTATGTAGCAGTGCTGCCTGTGCCCTGGACTACTTGCTGCCCAACCCCACATGCCCTTAGGGGTTGGAGGTGAGGTGGCTCAGAGTCAATGACACAGACTCCAGGAGCAAGTGAGAAATGTTTGGCAAGCTCATCTGGATGCTTCTGCAAGCTCCTTTAATATCCTCCACCTGTGCCCCATTGGTCCCAAGAAAGCATCTCTTCTAAATGGCAGCTCCTGATTGGCTGGCATTGTCTGCATCAGCAATCCTTGGTCTCTCAGGTAGTCCTCAATTAGGTCCTCCTGCAGGAGATACCTTTGCAGCTGCATAGCCCCCAGCGTTTACATAATGTTAGCTGCCGCAGATCTTCCTACATAGTGGGACCTCATTCCTCTTTATTTGAACATTCAACAAATATGAATATTCATAACACATATGAATATTCAACAGAAATGTTATTTTCTTTTAAATAGAGTTCTCTGTTTTGCATTTTTCAAAGCTCTGGCAATCTTACTTCCTGGACACATAGCTGACTACACTTCCCAGTGTCCCTTACTGGTGGATATGGTCATGTGATCTAGTTAGTTCCAATAATGGAATGTTTATGAAATGATTGGTCACTTTTAGGATTATCCCATATAAACTTTCTAAGTGTGCTCCTGAATGTTTATTTCCTCTTTTGGTCCGTTAGAATAAAGAAAACTTTCATGGTGACTTTGGAAACTACATGTTGAAGATAACACTGTATCTCTTAGACTATTCTACACACTGCGTGGACGAAGATCACAGTGCTGAGCAGTTTTATTTTTTATTTTATTTTATTTTATTTTTGGCAGTTTGACATAGCTAGAGTCATCTGAGAGGAGGGAACCTCTGCCATGATAATACCTTCTTAAGACTGGGTCATAAGCAAGCCTGTATGGCACCTTCTTTATTAATGGTTGATGTAGGAGGACACAAATTACTGTGGGTGATGCTACCCCTTAGGCAGGTGGTCCTGAAGTAGATGAGAAAACAAACTGAGCAAGTTAGGAGGAGCAAGCAGGAAAGCAGCACTCCTCCATGGCATCTGCATCATCTTCTGCCTCCGTGTTCTCATCTTGAGTTCCTACACTGACTTTCCTAAGTAATGGAGCAGGACCTGTGAGCTAAAGCTGAAATACACCCTTTCCTCCCCAAGCTGATGTTTTACCACAGCAGTAGAAATCCTAAGAAAACCACTCACTTTCCATGTACTATTATGTGAGCAAAAATATGTTTCACTTCTTATAATGTGTTATCTATATATCTGCTATATAAGTGACCTATTCAACTGATGGAGATATACAGTAGATTGAACTATTTTATTGGTGGCTAAATCACTGGGAGGTGTTGAAGATCTAACTCACTAAGGTTTCGAAACCTACTGTCTTAAAACAAAATCATCTGGTTATCTCTTAGGTTTGCGAGGGCTCTGTGGTCAAGATAATATCTACAGTACAGATCAATTCCGTCGATTTGCAATGTGTATGATGGTTAGTTTCTCTTGTAGGCTTGACACTGTAGAATCACTTGGGGAGTTTCAGTAAAGAATTGCCTGGGTTAGGTTGGCCTATGGACATACTGGTGAGGGATTTTCTTAACTGGCTTAACTGACATGGAAAGACCTACTCACTGATCGGTGGAATCATTTTCTAGGAAGTGAGACCTGGATTGTGTAAGTGGAGAGAGCTAGCTGAGCACTAACATGCGTATATTAATTAATCATTAAATGTTAATTTTTCTTTACTCTTGACGGTGGATGTGACATGATGAGTTGCTTCAGGTTCTTGTCCTCTTGACTTTCCTGCAATGATAAAATTGTAACTTGGAATTTTGAGCCAAATAGGCCTGTTCTCACTAAAATTGCTTTGGTCAGAATATTTTTATCACAGCAACAGGAGAGGAGACTATGATGACGTGGAAGGCCGTCTTTATGATTTGTGCTGTGGAAGGATGCAGGGAATTATGATTGGCTACGAAGCAGCTGCGGTACTGCAAGATCAGGTACAAGATAATAGAGACTATTGGTGATAAAGTGGTGAGTATAGCCACTGGTCAAGATAACGTAGATCACCTAGCTGAGCTGTTAAGGGTGTTTATCAAAAAGTTGATGTCTGTTATGTGATAAATACTTAGTAGGCACTGGCAATATAGATATGAATCAATCAATTTTCTTTTGATTTCTTTATGGTGTCTGTAGGGAAGAGGCAAAACATGAAGTTGTGCAGGATATTAGAAGGTGAGGGTTATGAAGAAAGACACAACAAGGAAGAACAGCAAGTACTGTGACAGTACAGCTTTTAAGTGGTGGGGTTAAGTAAAATGTCCTCAAGAAACTAATATTTTGAAGCACACACACACACACACACACACACACACACACAAAGAAAAAAGAAAAACACAAAACTTTAAGGGGGTAGTGAGAGCACAGGGCTCATAGCTGTCATGAACATCTGAAGGAAGAATGTTTCCTGAAGAGGGAGGAGTGGTTAAAAAGCCTTATAGAGAATGTTCTAGACTTTCCCAGGAGTAAGAAGAAAAGGGAGTGGCTGTAACAAAATGGATGACTAGCAGAGCTGGAGCTGTAGAGTGAAAAATTATAAAAATCATTTTATAAAATGATTACAGGTTTTTTTTTTTTAGACTTTTCTTTAAAGGGAATGAAAAATATAGAAGTTTTTATGACCCCTAGACCTGAGCAAAAGAATACAGGTTCACTAGTTTAAGTAAGTGAATGTAAGATTTTAGGTCTTCACTGTCCTGGGATACATTCCAGGAGGAGTACATTATCCCTGAGTCAGAGGACACTTGCTAGAGTACCATTCCTTAGACCTCAGGGAAGAGAACCCACCTGTGGGTGGGGAAGGCCCAAAGCAGGAAGACACGTTCCTGACCACAAAGAAAGATGCAAGTCATTTGGGTGGTTCCAGGAACTAGCTAACTTTCCACTGTTTTTATGTTATGTTTCCTTGGTTACCCCCCCCCCCCAAGGTCTTCCCAGTGTTCCAGAAAGCTGTAATTTAAGTCTAACTAGATGCTCTGCTAACCTAGATAAGCTTCTGCCTGCAGGAACTGCCCCCCACCCCCATGACTGGTACAGCCTGCTGATGTTCAAAATTTGTAAAGCAACCAATCATGTGTAACCACGCGAAAATTCCTCCCTTTCCCCACCCTGTGCTATAAAAAGCCCCTCAGCTTGCTGGTCTTTTGTCAAATTCAGCTCCTGCATGGGCATGGGCGAGCAATTTGACCTTGGCTGACCAACTCTCCCTAATAAACCTCTGCTGATTGTATCCAGGTACGGTGTCTTGCGATTTTTGGGTGGCCGTGATTTCCCGAGACTTGAGTAAGGGTCTCCTGAGTTTGGGGCTCTTCAGAGCAAGTCAGAGGGGGACAGGATGAGGGCAAGAAAACAAGTAGGGAAAGGCCTTGTCAATCTCTGTGTTGACTCTGAGCAAGTGAGGCAAGCACTGCAGGTCTTTGTGGAGAGAGCTAACACGGTAGACTTATGCTCACACATCACTTTGCTTACTGCATGAGGCAGTAAAAGCATGGAGGCTAGGTAGGAGACCACTGTCTTAATCTAAATACTAGATGCTGTTTGCCTAGACTCATATATAGTAGCAGGACAGCTGAGGAGCAACTGGGTTTTGAAAGTAAAACCAGCACGATTCCTGGTGGGCTGTTTATTTGGTGTGAAAGAAAGAGAAGTCAAGAATGACCACATAGGGCTAAGGGCACAGGCCTCAGGATGACCCAAACCATGGGACCACTGGCTAGGAAGATCTTTAGAGGAGTTTTAGTAGCTGAACTTGTGGGCATTTTTAGAGCTTAATTTTTGTTTAAAAAGATGAACTCGAGCCAATATTTCAAGCAAATGAGTGAGAAAATTCCCTTCATTTTGCAAGCTCATTACAGATCCATTGAACAGTATTGAATTATGTAGTTAGATGAGATCAAGGAAAATATTTGGAGAGGAAGATTAAGACCAGCCATCATGTTCAGTTTCCTATCTCAGCTGTTTGAAACCTTTGAGGAAAGAAGAAAACTGAATTTATCTCACTGTAGACACTAGACTTTGACGAAGTCCTACTGAGAGTAACTGCAACTTTATGTCTGTGTGGCCCAAAACTTCCCATCCATTGTACAAATGTATTGTTACGCTCTTGTGTTTGTGGTGTAAGGTGAGTATTTTTACAATTCAGAGATTATAGAAGAATATACCCACCTTTCTTCTCCCAGGAACTACACCCAATGCAGTAGCCAAAGTGATGCCTTTTAAAGACTTTTTATTAATACTTAAGAATAGAAACTAATAATTATTAATATCAGAAATAATTTTAAAAACTTCAATCGTGTAAGAATAACTTTTAGCAAACCCATACTTTTAAAAAAGTAACCAGACTCTCTAAGAAAATAAATTTGCAGTTTATACTTTCTGTGTGTTTGGTTTAGATACTTTTAAATCCTATGTGCACTCCAGAGGAAAGATGAAGAAGCCATTTTTCTTCTAGGTTGTAGGGTATCAATAAAAGGTCTTAAAAAATACCATGTTTAAAATCAAGGTTACTTTGTATTTCCTTTGCGGTAGTCGGGGTTGAATCTAGTGCCTTGGTGTATGATAGACAAGCTTTCTGTTACTAATAGATTTCTACAGGCAGATACCATTTTAAAAACTTCAGTTATAAATTCAGTTAACCTGGTAGTGCATACTTGTAACCCTATTGATAAGTTATTTCTCTTCTGGCTAAATGAGCCAATTCAAGCCAAATCAAAAGTATAAAGGCAGGTTTATTGGGAAGATAGCCCCAAGGACCCAGGCCAGTGAAGTTGCCATAGGAAAGGAGAGATGGGAGGGGGAAGAGAAAGAGAGAAAGTGTGCACACAGAGAGATGACAGATGAGGGGTGAGAGACTGAGACAGAGAGACAGTGGGACATCCACACACACAGAGTAAGGGGTGGGGAGGACTTGATCATGACACCAAAATGGGGAAAGGCTTCCCAACCTGGGCTGGAAAGTTCAGGGTTAGGGGGCAGGGTATACTAGGACTGAGGGGTGCTGGGAGAACCTGATGTCCGAGTCTGCTTTGGTGTGTAAAATATGCATCTCAGCCCCTGGTTCGGGGTCTGAAACCCACCACCTATTACTTTGGAGGTGGAGATCAAGAGTTCAAGGTGAGCCTTGGTTACATGGCAAGTTTAAACTTGCTTGGCCTACATGGAGACCCTGGAAAAATAACAGAAAAAAAGCAAGAAAATTCTGGTTGTTTCCTTGCATTATCTTCGTTAGACATGGCATTCAAGCCAGTACTACAAAACTTAGGTCCCATATTTTCATCCAGTAAATGGGCAGACTTTAAAAAGGGAGTGGGAAAGTTATTAGAAAGCTTGGAAAGAATGCAGAATAACTGCCATCTTAACTTCGTATACCAGCTTACCTCCTCACTGGGGACTCCTTTTTTGGCTGAAGTCATTGAAAGTATCTACAGTCCCTACAGTCCTAAAAAAAATGTGCCCAAATCATTCAATTATAAATCTAATGATTTTGAAAAATGGTAAATCTCTCAACATGATTTTCTCTAATATATATTTGAGCACACCACTATGTTAGTCATCTTTTAACACTTTCAGGCAGCAGGCACCCAAAGAAAATAAATGTAAGAGCAAGCGAGCACATGGAATTTGTTGAAGAACTTTTCAGATGACAGGCTAGCATGCTTGACTTTCCAGATTCAGTCACTGGGCGGAGTTTATCCGCATGAGAAACACAACAATGTTAGGCAACACTAAAATCCCAATGTTGACAAGAATGGAGTTGTATAGTTTTATTTTATTTTCTTGTCTGGGGCATATTTATTTTTTTTTCTTTTTTCTTTTTGAAAAAGAACTTAAAGTTGGGTGAGTTGTGGGGAGAGGATCTAGAAGGACTTGGGGGAAGGGCAATAGGATCAAAATATATTTAAATTTAAAAGTTATTTAAATAACCAAAAATGCTGTTGTAAAGAAAGTATTTTTTTTTTCTTTTTTGCAGGGTTATAGCTCACACATGGGCGTGGGTCTTGTTGGGCTGTGTTGTGGTTCCTGAGTGTTTGCCATGGCTTAGGGAGGCAGAAGCACGGGAATTTGACTGAGTTTCTTTCACAGAGCAAGGGCGGATGCTAAGCCCCCCCCCCTCCGTGGAGAGATCTCAGTCTGAAGTCCTGAGTGGGCAAAGCTCCTGAGTGGGAGAGTCTCCAGCGGAAGTGGCTGACTGGGAGACTGGTGGTCTCTCTTCTTGGGCTCCCAGATGCCTCTGGGGGCCGCAGAAGAACTGAGACGAAGTGGACCGGCCTGCAGACTAGAGGGATGAGGGAGAAGCTCCAGCAGTGACCCACAGGGTAGAAGACTCTTGGTTATGGCACTTGGCTGGGTCGACTAGCTTGCTTGTGTTGGCTGGGCTCTGTGGCTGGAGAGAAATCTTCTTGCAGGAGATTAAGCAGCAGCTCGGTAGTCATAGGCCTGCTCCATGTTCCCCATGGTGGGACCCTTAAAGACAAGAGGAAGTCCATAGTTTTAAAAGGTTTATTGTCATGGCAGAAAAATGGGTGAAGCCTACCCCTGAACCCCCAGGGCGAGCCTTTGGTTAAATACCATTTGTAAGGAGGAGGGTCTGGGAAGGAATGCTTAATTGTCTATGCCCTCTGGTCTTTAGGTATCTCATTCATATGGAGCTCTCTAGAGGCTCTGAGGCCTATAGTCATGCCCTCTACCTGTGCTAGGTGACACAAACCTCTTTTTGGGAGGGGTTGTAGGGGCATTGCCCTACTTGACGGAAAGGTGCCAATCAATGGACGTCTCCGGCTGCGTGGGAGTGTGGCAAAATGTATGCCGTCCCTTGAAGGGTGGGCCTCCGACCATCTCTAGCCAGTGCTCTACCAGAAACCAAGCTATCCTTTCACGGTCCCACACTTTTCCTCTTTGGCTTTTTAAAGAGCTGTTTCTGTTCATGAGCTGGAGCGTTAGCTTGAGTCTCTATCCACGGGCATAATCTCCCTTGCTACAGGAGCTGGGAACTGCAATAAGATGAGAAATTTTCCTCTTGCCATGTCTTCCATCCAATAGACAAAGATGTGTATTTCTTACTCCCAGAGGTGCACAATGTCTGAACAGGGGGACAATGGGAAAGTTCTCTCAGAGTAGCCAGCACTAGGTTGCCTGACGATGGATTTAAACTGCAGTGCTGATCATTATTGTCTTCCGCTTGACTCAGGAACTGGTTCAATTTTCAAGTAAACTGGGACGCACTTGCTACAAGGAAACAGTCACTGGAAGCAAGAGAAAGAATTTTCTCACACCACAATCAACAATCCCCACCCTACCCAGGAAGCCTTTGTCATTTTCTTAAAGTTCTGCTGAAGGTCTGCCATACTCCAGACACCACTCCACTGTGCCTTCCATGCCCCATGTTAGTTACATGAGAAGTGCATGTGATCCCAGCACTTAGAGGTTTTGGCAGGAAGATTAACATGAGTCCATGGTCAGTCTGGGATACATAGTAAAATCCTGTCAAAGGAAGGAAAGGAGGAAGGGAAGGAAGGAGATAGGAAGGGAGAGGGGCAAAGAGGAAGGGAGGGAGGCAGGGAAAGAAAAGAGAGAAGAGAGGAGGGAAAGGGAGGTAAGGAAGCAGAGGGGAGGAGAGAAAAGAGGAGGGGAGGGGGGAGGGGAGGGGAGGGGAGGAGAGGAAGAAGTTCCAGAAGTAGGTATTTGGAGGTGCTGTTTATCTTTAAAAGGTGGGTCAGAATGGAAAGATACTAGATCTTGATGTAGTTGTCATGGACTCTTATTAGTTCTTGAGAAGGATGTCATGGAAGTAGCTCCTTCTACCCTCTCTATTATTGCTGGAGATAGGGCCATTTGCTTCTAATACATTTTTTTTTCTTATTTTTTGAGGGGGAAGCAGAATTGCCACTCTCCATACAGTCACTGGAAGCCAGAACAATGGGACCTCATCCAATCTTGGGCTTTGAGCCTTTAAAACTGTGTGCTGAATGCCATTTCTTTGCAAATACCCCGAGCGGAGTGTATTGTTATAGCAGGAAAAGCTGCCAGTAGAATGTATGTATGTGACCAGTTCTCACTCTGCAGCATGGTGTATCTGGGGTGCCTGATGGAGTCAGAGTTGTCTACCCCCGGAGCTGGGGCTTAGTCTCCTTAGTTCTGTTTTGGTTTTCAGAACCTATCTCTTCAACAATAATTATTTTTGACAGTTTTCATAATGAAATAAATTGAAAAGACGGAGTCAAACTTGTTTACAACCTTTTAAATGCATTTTCTCTTCCTATATTCTCAGGAGCTATCTGCTGGCATTTATATTACTGTAGTTAAGTTCTATGGGAACAGAGGAAAAAAGAAAACAAAACGATTTCTTGGAGTGACTTTAGAGTAAGGAGATTTTGAAGGCCATAAAGGGGATAGCAGAGATTCTTCCGTCACACAGGATAACTGCTGCATCCAGTATTTGTGTGGTGCTCCAAGGGTTCAGGTTGGTTGACTCTGTTGGCCTTCCTGTGGAGTTCCTATCCTCTTTGGGGCCCACAATCCTTCCTCCAATTTTTCCATAAGACACCCTAGTTTGGCTATGGGTGTCTGTACCTGTCTGAGTCAGCTGCTGGGTGGAGCCTCTCAGAAGACAACATGCTCCTGTCTGCAAGTATAATAAAGTATCATTAATAGTGTTAGGGATTGGTTCTTGCCCATGGGATGGGTCTCAGGTTAGGCTGGTTATTGGTTGGCTATTCCCTCAGTCTCTGCTCCATCCCCAGTGCCTGCATTACTTGTAGACAGGATACATTTTGGGTTGAAAGTTTTGTGGATGGGTTGGTGTTTCTATTGATCCACTGAGGTTTCTGTCTGGATACAGGAGGTGGCCTCTTCAGGCTCCATATTCCCAATGTAATGAATCATAGCTAAGGTCACCTCCATTGATTCTTGGGCACCTCCCTTGACCCAGGCCCTGAAGATGCCCTGAGCTCCGGAACAGGGAGAGCTAATGAACCAGCCACGGCTCATCTGAAGACACTCTTTACACTGGATCCTGCACTCACGTACCTGTGTCCACGCACAGACATTCCTTTCATAGATGTCACTGCTCAAAAGTAATTTCTTCTTAGAGAAATTAGAGGAGTGTTTGAGTACTTAACTCCATTCCTTTCCAAATAATATTTTTCTGGGAATGTTTAAGTTCAAAAACTTGACAGGTGTAACTCAGAACCGGTAGAATTTCAAAGTCATCATAATCTTTTGAAGAGAGGTGGATTTTTCATGCTATCGTTTTTTTTTTGTTGTTGTTGGAGACAGGGTTTCTCTGTGTAGTCCTGGCTGTCCTGGAACTCACTCTGTAGACCAGACTGGCCTCCAACTCAGAAATCCGCCTGCCTCTGCCTCCCAAGTGCTGGGATTAAAGGCGTGCGCCACCACTGCCCAGCAAGAGTCTAATTTTTGTTTTAGACTCTCAAAACACAGTAGAATTTTAGCTGTTCATTATCAAGTTTGATACCGTCAACCCATATATTACCAGTACATACCATACTAGAGTTTATCTTAAATGCTATAAAAATCTTTATTTTTATTAAAGTATGATTTACACAAAATAAAACATAACATTCAAAGTGGATAGTTCAATGAGCTTTGACACACATTTGAAACCACACTACCATCAATACAGTGAAGATACAGTTTCCATGTATTCTCTTGTAGGTAATCTACTGTCTCCACCTGTTGCTTATTTCTTGTATGAAGAAAGCACTTATGAGTCATTTGAAGTTTAGTGGGATGAATCTTAACAAAATCTGTGTGACTGGACACATGGCATTTCTATTCCTTGAGTCAGAAAGAAATGTCCTAACTTACCATCTTGATTATCTTTTGTTAGCTGACAAGTTTGTGTGCTCCCCTGACTCTTTGTATTGGTAAGTTATTTTAACTTCATGGAACACTTCTTTGAAACTTCTGTTATGAGCCTATTATGGCTCAATTGAACTTTCTGAATTATAAAAGGTAAAAAGTCTAATGAATAAAAGAAAAAGGACAATGAAATTCTCTACATAGGATCTCACAGATAATCCTATTTGTGCATTTATTCATGTTTCCTAAATGCAGTGTTTAATATACACATACAAATGTGATTTTTAACTCTTTTTTCATTTAACAGTTTTTTACCTTTGATGAATGTTTATTTTGCATAGCATTCATCTTGTGAAGATAAAAATGCCATTGAATGTATACAATAATGTATAAAGTTAGACTTTATAAATGAAAGTCAAATTCATCAGATTTTGTAGTTCTATTAATTTTTATCTTTCATTTATATGAACATTTATGAAACTTTCAAAATGGCTAGTTAAAGCAAGCATAAGTATTATATACATATGTATGTGTGTATGTATTATATAATATATATAACATATAATATATATTATATAACATGTAATATAATATAATATAATATAATATAATATAAAATATATATTATATAAGTACATATAACATATACACATACACATATTATATATATGTACACATATATATACATATATGCATATGTATATATATACACATATACATATATATGTATATATTTATACATATATATACACATATACATACATATACATACACATATACACATATATACATATATACATTATATATATATATCATTCACCTGTTTGTATTAAATTCCAGATATAAAATGTGACTTTATCAAGTAAACAAAACAGAATAAGGATGTGGAGATGTTCCACTCCCACAAAGTTTATAGCTTTATTAGATCAATAGGTCAAACAATTTAATTTATAACATAAGAGAATTGACCCTCTATGACTATAGACAGCTTCTGTGGAGTCAGTCAACCACTGCATGCTGCCACCCTTCTGACGACCTGGACTTCACATTCAGGCCCACTCTGGTTGTTTCTTTGCTCAATACAGATTGTTTTGTCATTATTTCCAGTTACTTGCATGGCATTTTCTTTGTACTAGATATTGAAAGTAATGTAAAGAAAATTTAAAGTATACCAGAGGGTTTATGTAGGTTTTATAAAAATATTCTTCCATGCACAGAATCTGAATATCTACAGATTTTGGTATCTCCAAGAGTCCTGGAAGCAGTTGCCTTCAGATACCAAGAAATGATCTATTGGTGAAAATTGCTAAGATGATCATAAAACTGATAGTCTAGATGATAGTCTACATGTTTAAAGTTCAAAGTTTTCACACAATACAGATTATTTGTATGCTTAAATTTAACTAACTTTAAAATAATTTCATTATTTTGAACATAAAGGGTACTGATTGAGTATGGTAGATTGAATGTATATATTTTTTCTAAAAACCACAAAGAAAAAATGTACGGAGAAGAAAGTCATAATACAATCTTGTCAGAATCCTATGCTAATGAGAAGGATACACAAAAGTTACTTACGGGATGTGTTCATTTATTGAGATCATTGGAGAGTTAATAACACCGATCTGTGTTGTGGGACACTGTGAAATAGTCAAGCTCTTCCCTACTGACTGTAAACTCTTGGTCAGTGTGTGCTCCTGGATGGAAAGCTGGCCACTGTCTTATCCAGTGCCTTTGCATCCAGGTTACTGGCCTGACCACTTAGCTTTACGTTGTACTTGCACTACTGTTTGACTTTTTGCCCTGATCACACCCGTGAAGATACCAGTACGTACTTTCTCTTCGCATAAGATCTTGGCAGCACAAAGTTAAGATGAGGCTTTCTCAGAGCCTGGTGCCCAGTTCAAGGGAAGCTATGCTGCTTTTGGGTTGTGGGGAACAAATTAAGTTTTTTTGTTTGTTTTTGGCTTTGATTTTTCTTTTACTGGAAATAGATTATTTTCTCTCACAATATATTCTGATTATAGTTTTCTCTTGTTCTATTCCTCCCAGTTCCTCCCAACCTCTCCTCTCTATATACACTCCCTTTCTGTCTCTCATTAGAAGAAATGTTCTCTTCTAAGAGAGAACAACCAGACACAACAAAATAAAATATGAGATGAAGCAAAAACTATCATATCACAGTTGGACATGGCAACCCAACAAGAAGAAAAGGGTTCCAAGGGCAGGCACAGGAGTCAGAGACCACTTGTTCTCATAGTCAGGAGTCCCATAAAAATACTGAGCTAATAGCTATAATATATACACAGAGGACATGGTGTAGACCTATATAGACTCTGTACTTGCTGTTTTACTCTTTGTGAGCTCATATTCACCTTGCTTAGTTGATTCAGAGGACTGTGTTCTCCTAGTGTCCTCCATCCCCTTTGTCTCTTACAATCTTTCTGCTTCCTCTTCTACTAGATTCCCTGAGATCTGAGAGGAGAGATTTGACGGAGACCTCCAATTTAGACTCTCGTGGCACAATGTCTGGCTGTAGGTCTCTGCATCTATTTCCATCTGCGCCTGGTCTATGAGTATAGAAGAATGTCATTAGGAAACATTTTATTGATTTTTTTCAGACTGGTAGTATTTGGTTTTACACTAGGTCTCTGGGCTATCTTGGTTACTTGTCAGCACTGTCAGGTATGGAGTCTTTCTTGTGGAGTGAGCCTTAAATCAAGTCAGACATTGGTTGGTTATTCCTACAAGTTCTGTGCCACCATTGCTCTAGCATGTTTTGCAGGCAGGACAGATTGTCAGTCAAGGTTTTGTGGCTGGGTTAGTGTCCCTGTTTCTCTCTTAGCAGCCTGCTGAGTACCTTCCTGCCTCAAAGAAACTAGAACATAGAGGTGAGATGAAGCAATTTGGCGGTATATGCCCAAGCATGGTATATCTGGGTCTTGAGGTAGATCAGTCCCCAACTTTCTAGGAACTGCCATATTGACTTCTATAGTGACTATATAAATTTGCACTCTTACTAGCAATGGTCTAGCTCATGCTCTTCACCAGCATAAGCTGTCACTTGTGTTGATCTTTGTAATTCTGACAATGTAAGATGGAGTCTTAAAGCAGTTTTGATTTGCATTTCTTTGATGGCTAAAACTGTTAAACATTTCTTTAAGTGTTTCTCAGCCATTTGAAATTCTTATATTGAGAATTCTGTTTAGATCTCCACTCTATTTTTAATTGGATTATTTTTTTTGATAACTAGTTTTTTGAGTTTTAAAATATATTTTGGATATCTGACAACTATCAGATGTAGATGTAAAAATCAATAGGCTACCACTTTGAATGACAGTGTATTTTGCCTTACAGAAGCATTTTAGTTTTCATAAGGCCACATTTATTAGTTGTTGAACTTAGTGTCTGCCCTGTGAGTGGAGTATTCAGAAAGTCATCTCCTGTGCCAATGCATTCAAGGCTATTCCACACTTTCTCTTCTATCAGGTCAGGTATGTATGGTTTTGTGTTGATATCTTTGATCTACTTGGACTTGAGTTTTGTGCAGAGTGATAAATATGGATTTATTTACATTCTTCTACATGCAGACATTCAGTTTGACCAACTACACTTGTTGAAGATGCTTTTTTTCCAGTGTGTTTATGGTTCCTTTATAAAAAATTGGATGTTCATGTGTTTAGATTTATGTTTAGATTTTCAGTTAGATTCAGTTTAATTAATGTGTCTGTTTTTATGCCAATATCATGAGGTTTTTATATTATACCTCTGTAGTACTTGAAATCAGAGATGATTTTACCTCCAGCAGTTTTTTTCAAAACTGTTTTAGCCATCCTGTTGTTATTGCTATTTAAATTTGACTATATCATATAATATCTTATTTTTTCATCTATGGTAATTGAAAGTTTTGCTGGGTGTAGTCTGGGCTGGCATCTGTGCTTTCTTAGAGTCTGCAGCTCATCTGTCCAGGCCCTTCTGGCATTTAGAGTCTCCACTGAGAAGTCAGTTTAATTCTAATAGATTTGCCTTTATATGTTACTTGGTCTTTTTCCCTTACATTGTTTAAGACTCTTTCTTCTGTATGTTAAGTGTTTTGACTATTCCATGACAAAGGACTTTCTTTTCTGGTCCAATCTATTTGGTGTTCTGTATGCTTCTTATACCTTTATCATATCAGCATTGCCTTCTTCAGGTTAGGAAAGATTTCTTTTATGATTTTTGTTGAAGATATTTTCTGGGTCTTTGAACTGGGTTTCTTTTCTTTTTTCTATTTCTATTATTGTTATCTTAGGTCTTTTCATAGTGTCCCAGAGTTCATGGATGCTCTGGGTCAGGAGTTTTTTGATTTACCATTTTCTTTGATTTACCATTTTCTTCTATTGTATCTTTAACTCCGGAGATTCTCTCTTCCATCTTTTGTATTCTGTTGGTAATGCTTGACATTGTAGTTCTTGTTCAAATTCCTAAAGTTTTCATTTCCAGAATTCCTTTAGTTTGTGTTTTCTTTATTGCTTCTATTTCCATTTTCTGGTCTTTAAGAGTGCTATTCACTTCCATCAACTGTTTGTGTTTTCTTGGCTTTCTTTAAGAGATTTATTCTTTTTTTTTTTTTTTTCCAATTATTGGTGTTTTCCTGTATTTCTTTAAGGGATTTATTCATTTTCTCTTTAAAGCATCTCTACTTTCTTCATGCAGTTAGTTTCAAGGTCTTTTTCTGTCCTTCAGCGACGCTGGAATATTCAGAGCCTGCTGATGGCTGGCTTTAGTGTAGACGTATTGTCCTGGCTGTTATTGATTTTGTTTTTATGCTGGTGTCTAGGCATCTGGGTTTGGCGTGATTATATATCTAAGTGGTGATTTATGGATTTGTCTTTGTTGTTTAGGTATTTTGTTTCTTGGTTTCTGTTTCCTTTTTGGATTTTTGCAGAGTGTGATACCTTTGTGTTGCCTGGTAGGATTTCTTTGGATTTGATAGTTATGGCCCCTGGGGGTTTCAGATAAAATGTGTTTTGGGCTATTGGATGACATCAGAAATAGAGATAGGCTAGGGCTCCAAAGGGATTCAAAGGAGGGAGAAGAGGGCTTGTTTTGTTTTTTAAATCAAGATCTGCTTATTTTGTCTCCTTGGACTGAGGAGAGACAGTGAAGAGAGGCCACCCCAGAGGGTCTGTTAAAGCTCTGGGGAATGAAACTGGGGTTTAGATCTAGGGAACAGAAGGAGAATGGAAAAATCTGCAGATTGGCAGGAGTGTTCTGTAGGTTAGTAGGGAGTGCCTGCTGCTGTTGGAGGCTGGGACCAAGTATCAAGTAGGTTAGAAGGGGAAGCCCTGTGGAATTCACAGGAGATGAAAGCAGGGGACAGGGAAGGCTGCCAAGGGTGTGCTGCTGAGTTGGGGATGAGACTGGGGGATTGGGTCTAAGGAAAGAGAGAGGAGGTCAGCCTTCAGTCAACCTAGTTTTCTGATGGACATGACCTGTGGTTTAGCAGGGGTGCCTGCTAGAGTTGGGGACTGGGACTAGTGAAAATGGAGTTGGGGTTAGGAGGGCATGAGCTGTGGCATCCACAGTGAGACATGGGTAGGGGAAAATGGAGGCTGCAGGTGGTATTCTGTTGTATCACTAGGGAAGAGACTGAGGGATTGGGTCTGGAGGAACTGAGAGAGACTCATTTAACATTTTGGTCATCTTTCTGTGTCATTGAAAACTTCATAAATGTAATTTAAATGGAACTGTATGGCTTCACACACACAAAGACACACACACACACACACACACACACACACACAGTATTTACAGGGAGATCAATTCAACAATTCAATTGTAAATTGTGAAGATACAACTTAACAAGGTTTTGAATCTTTAGAAACTACCAGGAAAGTAGTGACAACATAAATATGAGAGCCATGGAGTGGAATCTGCCATGCATCACTGGAGTTGAGACAGGTTGAGGTGACTGTATGTACATTCAAGAGCAGACTCCCCTCCTCAGCTTTTATACATATTGGAAAGGTAGATATTGGCTTTCTAAGTGATATTTTAAAGCACAAAATAGTTTTTCTTTCAGAGTGATTCTAGGTGATTTCAGTTGAACACATGTAGATCTGCTTGGCAGAAGGAAGAACAGTCAGTGTGCTAAATCATACATGTAAGACAGACTGTTGTTCTTCTTGACCTTGCTTTCTCAGTGCTTTAAGCTTGCTCACCACTGTTCTCTGTCCAGCATACATGTTGGTTTGACCATGTTTTGAGGAGACTACTGGTGAGTGTCCATCTGTCAGATCTCAAATGAACAGAAGCCATTGGAGCAGGAACCTGGACGGGATCTTCCACAGTTCTTTTGATTCCTGGCAGTAGATGAGGAGCATGGGGTAGGGACTCCATACCTTCTTATCAGCCCAATAAGCCAAAGGAGAGAAAGGATGATGTCAGTGTCACACAGAATGACTGCAGCTTGGACAGTCTGCCTGTTTAAATTGCTCATCGTGTTTAACAAGCGTGAAAAGGCTTCTGCAGTGAGTCTGATTTTCAGAAAGGTCTAAAATCTGTGCAAGAGGAAGAAAAAAAAAAAACCTTTGGAGATAGAAGTGAAGAGCCCAAATAGATCCTAAATAGTATGTGGAGCAGTAGTGTTATTATATTACCCAGCTATTAAATGGATAACATGGCAAATGCTTACAAGTTTGGTTCAGCTCTGCTTGATAAAAAATTTTTAAATGTTGTGCTGGGCACTATGGGAAATAAACAAGATATAACTTTGTAATAATGTGGTGGATTTTTAAGAACATGAATTTCTAAAGCCATATATTCAAGTCGGTGATTTTTGTGAATTTACATATTTTTCTAGGCATATTTTCATTACTGAAAAAAAATTTCTCTCAGGGCATAGTTTCATCCTGAAGTATATTTAAAATACATGTCTGTGTGTATACACATATATTTATTATTTATAGATTTAATTTTGGAAAAAGCCAGGTTCTGTGGAACTAAGTCCTATAAACAAGGTAGGTGATCAAAATAGAGAAAATTCTGTTTATCTAAAGTGAAGTGTGACTGTGTTTCATGGAGTGTGACTTTTTGTTTTGTGTTGTTTGTTTGTTTGTTTTTTGATTTGTTTTGTTTCATTTTTTTTTTTTTGAGTTTTTTCCAAGGAATTTTTTTTTTTTGGCTTGGAATATTTTTTAAATTTATTTTGTATTGGATATTTTATTTACATTTCAGATGCCATCCCCATTTCTCCATTTCCCCTCCCTAGAAAACCCCTATCCCATGACGCCTTCTCCTTTTCGCTTTTATACAATTTTTTTAAATGTTAATCAAAGGCTTTATAAGTTTGGTAATGCTTAGTATCAATCAGAAGTGTAACCCAATACCCAACCTAGATATATCAACTATCTTTGACTGGTGGAGACACATGAACATCTGCCTCCATGGTCCTCCTCCTCTCTCTCTCTCTCTCTCTCTCTCTCTCATCACCTAGCTCCTCCTCTCCTTCTCCTCTTCCTCTCCTTACTCTTCCTCTTTCTCTCTGTACTTCTCCCACCTTAGCTCCTTTTACATATCACCCTTCCTGTTAAAATAAAACTTTTCTTTCAAAATACAATTAGAGCATAACTATACAAATTTGGTTGGGTCTGTAAAGTACAAGATAGACCTAATACCCAGTCCATCATTTTGTTGACTAAGCAGAACCTCTGTCATCTCTCCTAACTAAAACATTTAAGAGATGTTTAAGGAGCTAAGGTGGGAGGAGTATGGAGAGGAAGATAAGGAGTAAGGAGAGGAGAAGCTAGGTGATGAGAGACAGAAAGAGAGAGAAAGAGAAGGGGGGGGGACATGGAGGCAGATGTTCACGTGTCTCCACCAGTCAAAGATAGTTGATATACCTAGGTTGGGTCATGGGTTACACTTCTGATTGAGCATTACCAAACTTATAAAGCCTTTGATTAACTTTAAAAAAATTGTATAAAAGCAAAAAGGAAAAGTGGGCATGGGATAGGGACTTTCTAGAGAGGGGAAATAGGGAAAGGGGATTGCGTCTGAAATGTAAATAAAATATCCAATTAAAAAAAAAAGAAAATCCAAAAGAAAAAAATAATCTTTTGTATGTTTCATACATGAGAGGATGCTGGTGAAACAAAACACAAATCTGTCAAAAATCATTATTTGTATAGAAGCAAACCTAGAATGCTTGTGTTTCTGAGTTCTCAAATAAAATAAAAATGATTGACACACAGACACACACACACACACACACACACACACACACACACACACACACACAAGACTTAGTTCTGAACCTGGCTTTTTTCTTGGCTTTAGAATGAATGTCAGTTGAAAACCATCCTCTCAAACATTTTCTCTCAAAGTAAATAGCCTGGATTGGCTAGGAGACTATAAGTCTTCAACCCCATTGGAAATCCAGAATGAATGAGTTAACTGAAATTATGGGAAGCACAAAGCATAGCTTCTAAAACTTAGCCAATTTATAGAGACCACTAAACACCTGGACACTTCCTATACTACAAAACAATGGAGCATCTGATCTTCAGCCTTCTGGCCCAGGATCATCTGACAGACCTAGTGATGAAGAATTACTAAGGGCTGATTACTCTGTCTTGGCAGATATAATCAGTCGACTATTCTACAAGTGTGTCCTTTTCTGGACAGTAATTTGTCTGTAGATGAAAAGAGGCAATTCTTGCCTAGTGGCTGTCTCACCACAACTGGATGCTCAATTTCTTCTTAGAATCCAAGACAGGAAGCTGTCAGGAGCAGACAGGTCTCTAATCAAAACGAACATTAATACAGAAATATTTGTAACATCAGTTCTGTGGACTTCTAAGGTTTTGAAAACCAACTATCCATGTAAGGTAATCTTGTCTGTTAACTCCTCTCAGCTATTTCTAAATAAAATATAGAAAACACCCTAACAATAAACTCAGAGCCATGAATTTGCTATAGGCCCTTAACTCACAGGCTAACCATCTCAAATCAGTTAAAAGAGTTAAAGAAGGACTGGGTTTAAGCCTTGTATTCCTAAATGTGCTATATAGGCTCAATGCCTAGGAGAGTAACAATATTCATCTCACTTTTATATAATAAGAAGCTCATACCAATGAAAACCTTAAATTTGAAATTAAAGTAAATTTTGTACCATTTAAGAAATTATAACTTCATCTTAATAACAATTATACATATTTCTACCAATAGGTTATGGCTATGCAATAAATCTTAGCTAATCCTCCCTGTTCCAACAAAACCACTACTTTTCCCTAGAAAGACAGCCCAGTACTAACCACCTCAGTCCCCAAGCCCAGGGAATAGGGGCACCAACTCTTCATTAACTTCTTCAAGCTGATTATGAGTGTTGAGATATTAGAAGAGGGGCAGGGGAAAGAGTAAATTGATAAGCTTCTGACAGTGTGTCTTCACTGCACCCAACTGGAATTCCAGGACATCAGAGGTTTGAGCACGTCTGCTCAGCTTGTTTGATGAGTAGATACACCAAGTCTGTGTATTCTGCAATATACAATTCTCAAAACAAATTTTAGTATCAAGATAATTTTTGTTTAAATTCTGGGATCTAGTCTTCTGGCGGCCTGCCTCTGTCATGTCTAATCCATATAATACTGGGAGTTTCTATGAGGGTGTGCTCCTACCATAAGTCCATTCTCACCTCCCTGCTCTCAAATTCTCGAACACTAGGGAATCCAAACTTTCAGACACCAAGGCTGTCCACTTCCACTGATGCCTAACCCCTTACTCCATCCCCTATCCTCCAATTACTATGAACGTGTGGTCCCACCGTTCTCCCATTCCCACCTCCCTGCTCTTGAAATTTTCCAACACTAGGGAATCCAAACTTTCAGGCATCAAGGCCAGCCACTTACACTGATACCTGGCAAGACCACCCTCAACTACCTATACAGGTGAAGCCATGAGTTCTTCCCTTAGTGTTCTCAGGCTGGAGATTTTAGAATGGCTACTCCAGCTTGTTTCTTAGGACTATTTGCTTGAAAAATTGTTTTCCAGCCTTTTACTCTAAGGTAAAGTCTGTCTTTGTCAGTGAGGTGGGTTTTCTGTATATAGCAAAATGCTGGGTCCTGTTTATGTATCCAGTCCATTAGCCTATGTCTTTTAAATGGGGAATCGAGTCCATTGGTATTAAGAGATATTAAGGAACAGTGATTGTTGCTTCCTGTTACTTTTGTTATTAGAGGTGGAGTTATCTTTGTGTGGCTATCTTCTTTTGGAATTGTTGGAAAAGGATTACTTTCTTGCTCTTTCTAGGGTATAATTTCCCTCCTTGTATTGGAGCTTTCCTACTATTATCCTTTGTAATGTTAGGTTTGTGGAAAGATATTGTGTAAATTTGGTTTTGTCATGGAATATCTTGGTTTCTCCATCTATGATAATTGAGAGTTTTGCTGGGTATAGTAGCCTGGGCTAGCATTTGTGTTGTCTTAGGTTCTGTATGACATCTTCTAGTTTTTATACTATCTGGTGAGAAATCAGGTGTAATTCTGATGGATCTGCCTTTATATGTTATTTGGCCTTTTTCCCTTATTGCATTTAATATTCTTTCTTTGTTTTGCCCACTTGGTGTTTTGGTTATTATGTGATGGGAGGTATTTCTTTTCTGGTCTAGTCTATTTGGTGTTCTATAGGCTTCTTGTATGTTTATGGGCATCTTGTTCTTTAGATTAGGGAAGTTTTCTTCTATAATTTTGTTGAAGATATTTATTGGCCCTTTAAGTTGGGAATCTTCACTCTCATCTATACCTATTATCTTTAGGTTTGGTCTTCTCATTGTGTCCTGGATTTCCTGTATATTTTGTGTTAAGAACCTTTTGCATTTTGTGTTTTGTTTGACAGTTGTGTCAATATTTTCTGTGATATCTTCTGCACCTGAGATTCTTTCTTCTATCTTTTGTATTCTGTTGATGATGCTTGCATCTATGACTCCTGATTTCTTTCCTAGGGTTTCTATCTCCAGGGTAGTCTCCCTTTGTGATTTCTTTATTGTTTCTACTTCCATTTTTATGTCCTAAATGGTTTTGTTCAATTCCTTCACCTGTTTGGTTGTGTTCTCTTGTAATTCTTTAAGGGATTTTTGTGTTTCCTCTTTAAGGGCTTCTACCTGTTTACCTGTGTTCTCCTCAAATTCTGTGTGTCATTTATGTCCTTATTAAGGTCCTCTATCATCATCGTTAGAAGTGATTTTAAATCTGAATCTTGCTTTCCTAGTGATATGGGGAATTCAGGACTTTCTTGTGTTGGAGAACTAGGTTCTAATGATGCCAAGTACCCTGGGTCGCTGATGCTTATGTTCTTGCACTTGCCTTATGCCACCTGGATCTCTGTAGTGCTACCTGTACTGTCTCTGACTGAAGCCTGTCTTTCCTATTATCTTGGTTGTATCAGAACTGTGTGGGGTGGGTGTTATTACTGGGGTTAGAGCTGGGGCCCAAAATCTGCTCAGTGTTCAGGCACAGAGAGGAACAAACCAGTGGTCCAGGCCAGGAGTGACTTCCTGAGTCTTAGTGAGTCCCAGTTACTCCCTGTTTGGGATGGGCGTTGCTGTCTGCTTACCTATGGTACTACCTGGGTTAGAGCTCCTGTGAGGCCTGCTTCCTCTGGGTTCTGTGAGATTGGGGGCAGAGCTGCTGCCTGGGATCTGCTCAATGCTCAGGCCCAGACCGAAAGGAACCAGTGCTCAGGGCCAGGAGTTGGAGTGTAACTTTTATGGGAGTGCCATATCAGTGTCAAAACAGTTTCTCTCTGTTTGTGTGGTATTTTCTCATTAAGATCATCTCTTAAAATGACCATGAAGTAAAATACACACTTACATATCAGTGTTCTTATGGGCTTATCAAAGTCCTACCGTCTAACACACAGAAGCCAGAAAGGTTTTTGAATCTTTAGGAACTACCAGGAAAGTAGTGGCAACATAAATATAAGAGCTAGGGAATGAAACCTGCCATCCATCACTGGGGTTGGGACTGGTTGAAGTGACTGTGTGATACATTCAAGAAACTGGGCACTGAGCAGACTTCCCTCCTCATGTTTCATACATATTGGACAGGTAGACGTTGGCTTTCTATGGTATTGTCCCTTCTGTTTTTCCATTTCATATTTCTGTTTCCTATTTGTTTTACCTGGATTAACTTATGAGTAGAAATTTATTCCTCTAAAGGACCTTGGTTGTTTCTGTGTGGATTCAGATTCTCTTGCCACCATGTTACTGCAGAATAATCTAGAAAAGGAAAGTAAAGAAGAAAAGCAGTTGGTAAGAGTAATTCTGATTGGTTTCTTGAACTAAGTGAACAGGACTGATTAGGGGTTTCTAATAGCTGATATATTTTCTTTCTAATTCACAATATTATCATCAGCTTCTACATTAGAGCTCAAAAGACTTTGGACACGGGCTAGTGTACTCAGCTTACACAGCACGTAGTGGTGTGCAGTAGGAACCCAGCAAGAGTCATGTCTTCTCAGAAGCTATCTATGACCTTCTGCAGATGGAGTCATTGCTCCCTGATTTCCATCCCAGGTTCCTTTAAATGAACCCAACATCTATAGTAAGCTTGGGTTGTATAACAAAATGCCATTGTGTGCATAACTTTAAAAGATATTTTTAATCCAGTGTTCTCAGGGCTACAAAGTTTAAGGTCAAGATGTCTGTTGATCTGTTCTAGTGAGGGCCATTTTTCTGTTTGGAAGATGTCTGCCTTCTTGTTGTGTCTTCATATGGCAGATGGGGCTGGGTCTCTGGTGTGTCTTATTACAGGAACTCTAGCTCTTTCAAACAAGAATTCTACCATTATGGCTTCATTTAACTGTAATCATTTCCTTCTATCAAATACATTGACCTTGGAAGGCTATGACTTGTGATGGTTAATATTGACTGTTAACTTGGCAGGATCTAGAATTACCATGGAAACAAACCTTTGGTCATGTCTTTAAAAGATTATTTAGATTAGGTTCATTAAGGTGGGGCTACTCCACATGTTGGGATTTCGGAGTTTTCTGACTGCATAGGAAGGAATAAGGTAGCCAGTGATCAGCATTTGTTTCTCTCTGCCTTTTGACTATGGATGCAATACAGCAGCCTCTACCCACTTCTGTCATAGATGTCCCTGCCACCAGCTCCTGGGAAGCAGTTGCCTAGAGAAATATTTCCTCCGGGTCAGTGCTCAGAGGTTGCTGCAACAGTGGTTTAAAGTTTCCACCCCAAACTGGCAGCAAAACATGACACTGTATGCATAAAAACCACAAGATTTACTTGTCATGAAATCAGAGAGTCACTGAGTCTAGACAACGTGAGGCAGGGCCAGGCTCTGTTCACTGTTGTCCTAGAGGGGCAATAGTACGAATGTGATGCCTAAGTGACAGTGAAGACCCCAGGCTGCTGGAGATGAAACAAGCTTTCCAATGTAGTCTCTAGCCTTTATGTAACTTAAAGCCATTGGTCAATCATCAGATGGAGGACGTGTGAGACAAGTAAATACTGCACACTAAATGTGAGAGGTGTCAGTATTCAAAACGCACAGGAAAGAGGACCACTGTAAGGAGGTGGAGAAGCATGGCCATTTATCTTTGTGTCTCCATCACCGGGCACATAATCTTCTCAGTGTGCTAAATTTAACGGACTGAGTGCAGACTGCATGGCTGTTGACGGGCTCCACAGCCAATCTCTTTGTCCTGTCTAGGAGCTAAAAGGACAGCTAGTTCAGGCAAGGAATCCCAAAAGCCAGAATGAGTGTGGTAGTAGTACCGAACCGGAAGTTCAAGGAACCACACTTTAGCTTACAGGAGGTCGAGTATGTCAGTAAGGTCAGATAACCCAGTTCTCCAATGGAGAATTGTCTCCAAAAGGTCAGCGTATCTCTGCCTCCCACAGCATTCTGGGGTTTTAGAGTAGGGGGTGAAATGTGAGATTTCCTTTTGGGAAATGTATTCTGATGCGTACAAAGATGGTACTGGTGCATGGTGAAGCTGATGTCAACGTGCTGTTAGCTGATGGTAGATAGTAGTGCTTTTCATTGAGCTTCCGTCCGTCTGTGTGATGTAGCTCCTTCAAAAGGAACAGCAATTCCTCTCGGGTGTGATTTTTAGGCTATTCCTTGACCAAGTGCAGTACCCTGCATTTTAGCCTGGGCGGTGGCATCTGGCTGAAGCTGGGAGGCAGTGCATAGGCGCTCCGCCAGGCCAGTAAGGTAGGAAACTCTACTGAGGAGTAGGCGAGGGGCGTGGTGTGGGCGTGGCCGTCTCAGGACAAGGCCACGCCTCCTTCGCCTTTCTTGGCTGCGCAAGCGCGTTGTGGGCTGTGAGCTGTCAGGAGCCTAGCAGCCGGAGGCAGGGTTCGGACATCTGTGCGGGGACTCAGCCGTGTGAGCCCCGCGCAGCGACAACCGGGATAAGTGCTGCGAGGCCCGGGCTGCCTGCCAGGTCACAGAGTCGAGCGGGGACCCGTGGGGTAGTTGGCCGCACAAGCAAGATGGGGAACCGGGAGATGGAAGAGCTGATCCCTCTGGTGAACCGTCTGCAGGACGCTTTCTCGGCTCTGGGACAGAGCTGTCTGCTGGAGCTGCCGCAGATCGCTGTGGTGGGCGGCCAAAGCGCCGGCAAGAGCTCAGTGCTCGAGAACTTCGTGGGCAGGTGAGCGCACCGGGAGCGCGGTGGGGGCGCGTCCGTGGGGTAGCCCTGTGCTTCAGGCCGTTGGAACGTGGAACGGTGTGGGGAGCCCGAGGGTGCACTAGAGGCTGCAGCGGATTGGGGGCAGAGCAGTTGTGTCTCTGGAGCAGGCGGGGTCCTCCTTCCTCTGGCCATCCTTCGTCTCACCATTCTCTACCCGGTGGTGACCCCCGGACTGCCTTTCATCCTGCCATACAAAGCCATTTCCTCCCCACCCTTGGTGGAGGAGTCGGGGTACGCCCTGGGATCCACTTCCCTCACTGGCTTGGTGCGCGCCAGTCCCTGGCAGCCTGGAAGAGCAGCCCGGTGCTTTCCAGTCCCCAGCTCTCTTTCTCCAGCTCAACATCCCTCTCCTTTTCCTGTCACTCTCCCGGAGGCTCTCAGTTCGGCAGCGGGGATGTACCCCTCCTCCTTCGTCCCCCCCCCCCTCTGTCTCCCATCCCCTGGCCCTGGCTCTCCGATCTTCTCAGCTGTCTACTGTTTGAGATAGTCATCGCCTGCCCCGAGCAGGGGAGGCGGGGTGTGTGAACCCAGAAATCCCGAGGCTTATCCAGAGATGCTTGCCCACCATTCGCCTTGGGAGCCGAAGAATAAACGGTGGTGTGTTTATGATTGTGCACCCATTCACTGCTCAGGCATGACTGAAAACCCGAGACCTCCAGGGGTGACCGTGGACTTGCAATGCTCCTGTGCCGTGTCATTCCTGCACCATCTCAGAACTGACCAGCATCTTTCTCGCACTCTCTCTATGACCCCTCCCCCCAGCATCCTTTTGCGTTCCTTAAGCTCTTGTTTATCCAGCGGGTCTTCAAGCTAACATCCAGAATCCAACTTGTAGTTATAGCGTCATATCTCCCAATTGAAAAAAAAACAATAAAGAATTGTTATTGTTTTAAGTCGGGAATCAACCTTTTTTTCCGTGAACAATTCAGGAAGGATTGAGTTACCTTAATGGCCTTGCACGAAGAGTGCATCCTGAAGGATGGAATCTGTTTCCAGTAGTAAACCAGGTAGAAGCTGCAGCAATGAAAACGGTGGGCTGGAGGGGGCAATCTGAAATTGCACTTCATTCTTTTATTTGGCTGGTGAGCGGCTTGTGATGCAGAGGGTTCCTGCTACGGTTCTCCATCCCCTTCTTTCTTTTTGCTATTGCTTGGCAATGTGTAAACTGTACCGCCGACTATTCTCACATTTTTGGGTGTGAGCGTTGTAAAGTGCGTTTCCCTTTTTCTCGGATGAAGCTCCATCTCTCAGGAGATACTCTTTCATTTTTCTCGCTTCAATGTGAACTAGAAAGATAAAACCGTTGTAATTGCTCGCAATTGGCAGCTACCCTTGCGTAGTTAGTTCCCTTGATCATTTCTTCTTGGTTTGATAATTAATTTTTGCTCAATAGGAAAAGCAATAGCAAAGCATTTTGCCTACGTCATCTCAGAGCTCTGGTCTAAGGCAAGAAGTTACTTAATGATACTCATTCCTAAGGATTAAAATTATGTTTCAAACGCAACAGCCATGTTCTCATGCATCTTCCTTATAATTTTCTTGGATGAGCATATATTTCAGCATGTTTGTTCAATGCCCTTGAATTCAATGTAAAGTACATGCCCATATCTCAGTTCTGCCCTCCAGGTTGTCAAATCAGAACAATCTTCTTAATGGTATAATGCAAGTGTGTACATTCCCCCTCATTAGCTATATTCTTCTCTAATGAGAACAAAACAGAGGCACAGGAAAGTAACATTTAATTCTGAGCATTCTTCCATAATAAAATGAAAGGTGGGACTATAAAAATCAGAGCACTCATCAGAATGTGTTAGTAATTTCTCCTACTTTATAAAGTTTTACCAATAGTGACTGTAAGGATGATAAGAAAATAATAAACAGAGAAGAATATGCTCATTTAGTAAGTACATAAAACCTTTATTAGCTCAGAGTAGCTCTGTCTAGCACAACTTATATATTAAGGAGAAAACTTAATTAGAAGAAGGTCATTTGACTTTAATAAAGATTTTGGTCATTGAATGATTGAGGAATCTAATTTCTAATTATAACTCAACCTTAGGGGAGAAAAAAAAAACCGTCATTTTCAGAAGTGAATCAACCCAGGTTGAAAAAGAAAAGGTTTTCGTGTTTTAGTGGGATTGTTTAACTTTTATTAAGCAAGAGCTTTATAACCAATATAAAGTTCTTTAAAAGGCAGTCTTTCTCCTCGGCTCATAGTTGTTCTTATTCAATGCTTGACCAACTGTGTAGTGACCTAGTACAGTCAAGCACAGGATCTTCACTTGTGTAAACTGTTTGCTTTTCAATTAAGCTCCTTTTCTTTGAAATACTCTTGTGTTTGTTTACTGGCTTATTTACCACTTAATCCACCTTTAGTAGCTGACCATATCTTTCCATAAAAATAGTTTACATATATATATATATGCATATATATATATATATATATATATATATATATATATATATATATATATTTTTTTTTTAAATACCATTGAATGTATCCGGATGTGAATGTGTTTGTTTAACTGTATCTGTAAAACCAACTTTTGGGTGATGAGTTTGTTATGAATAAAATGTGTCATGAATGAACTACTTGTTTGTGATTTTCTTGCCGAAGCGATGGATTTGCATATTAATGTGATATAGTGTGAGTAGCTAGATTGTTGTGATTGTTCAAGGCGAGCCTATATGCTGGTAGAGAGAAGCTGTTGATGGTCTAATACCCAGAAAGTAAAACCCATGGGTTGAAGGAAGACGGGTTCACGACCAGGCTTGCATCTGTCCATTGGTCTGGTTTGTAAATGGAAGAATTGAATTTATTCAGCTGCTTTCTTATTTGTGTATTTGTATGAATGTTCGTACCCTCCCCTCCAGTTGAACTCAGGGCCTTGTGTATGCCAGGCAAGTGCTCCACCACTCAACCACATTTCCAACTCATTTCGTCCCCCTCCCCCCATCATAGATCAGAATCATCCTGTATCCTAGGCAGGCATTGAACTTGTGATTGACCTCTCTCAGCTGGTGTCGTAGCTGGGATTACAGGCCTGAGTCACCTGCACACATAGAAAAGATTTTGAGGCCTGGCTCTAAATTTGTATATTTAGAAGGCAGTAATGATTTAAAAAAAAAAAAGCAATGGCTAATAGTTACTGAGTGCTTGCTACATCTTGGATACTATCTCGGTTCCTTTTATACAAATAATCTCATTTAATCTTCATAAAACTCTGAAGACGTAGGTACACCTATTCATTTCATTTTACCTAATAGTAAATTAAAATGTAACAAGCTCAAACAAGTCACTCATAGCTAATTTGAGTTAATGTAAAAACTTCAGTTCAACCTGAGGCGTTTGAACTCCTTAATCCAGTCTTCAGGACCTAGGTGCCCTTCCGAATGGAGGTTTATCAGTCCTTTTGGTTAAATACTTGCAGTATCTTTCTTTTTGGTTTTCTAACTCTGGGTGCTATATTGATAATTTTATTTCCACTATGTTGTGTTCATCTACTGTCTCAGAAGTGTTAATGAAAAGATACCCACTTTTATTTACGAAACATTCCTGAAGATAGCTATGAAATGTAATTGGGTTCTTTCCTTAAGTATGTGTTTAGAGAGCATATAACTTATTTATTGAGGTGCTAAGTGAAAACTGTACAAGCTGCTAATGTGCAAATTTTTGTTAATGATACACTTGTTAGCAGCATTAGTTGCTCAATGCTAATTATATAGGCAGAAGATTTCATGTTATTTTTTTTCAGTCTGAATGGTAAACAGACCCCCGATTCTGAACAAGTACAGAAGATTTTGTGGTTCCTGGAAACCAGAGGAAAGATTTCTAAGCACTGACTGTTCTGATGGGAGTTTATTTCAGTGTGAAACATCTCAATGATATGTATTTATTTATGAGGTTTATGAAGATGTTGGCTATCTTGTTTGAGAAGAAACTGAGTCATTTGGTGATGCTATCGGAGACGATCAGACAATCAAGCCTAAAATTTATATTGCTCAGGGACTAACCAACTCAACTCCTTGACGAATTTCATGAACATGTTTCAAAGTGAGTAACAGTCCTCTAATTGTGAACAAGATTAAAACTTACTAAGCCAGATACGTTTGTATCGAGGAGAACAATTTTGTTAAAATATCAAGGCATGTAAGTTATTGGATTTTTTAAAAAAGAAATGGCTTCTAAGATTATAGTTATTAGGTTAATAGTTGCTAACAATTAAAATGGGATGACTTTCGAAAATTATGCTTAGAAATCTCCAAGGAACTATTCAGTAAAATATGAAACCCCTGAACTGTTCTTTATTTAATGAGTTGGTGGAACCTGAAATTATGAAGACGTTTGTGCTGAATCAGCATTATATAATGCCTTTTAAGGTTATTACAGGTTCACAGTTAGTAGGATTTATTCACCACAACCAACATCCTTTATTTAAATACCAGTAATGTCCAAAAAGAAATATGGCTCAGTGGTCTGGTTTCGACTGAATGTCTTTGTTTTGGTTTTACTTATGATTAACCAATATTAAAAAAATATTCTTAATGTTTTAAAGAATGAAGTTGAGGGACTGAGAAGATGGTTCAATGATTAAGAATACTTGCTATGCATGCTCTCACACTATGGTATTAGGTGTGGCCTTAGGCGACTGTAACCCCAGAAACAGGTAGATCCCAGGAACTTGCTAGCCAGCCAACCTAGTCAGAACAACAAGCATCAGGTTTAGTGAGAGATGCCATCTCGAAAACTAAGATGGAGAGCAATAGGAGAAGACACCAGACATCTTGCCTTCCTCTGGCATGCACCTGCAAACACTTGTCCCATCAACCACAGACCACCACCATGATACCACAACTACAAATGTCGGGCAGGCCGTCTTCCATAATCTCAGAGGAATGGAAATAGTATTAGGCACATTAGAAAGTAGGGTATTTGGCTCTCTATCAATGAGATATAATATTTGATTTTTGTATTAGTATGTTCTTTATTGCTATAGCAAAATAGTGGAGAATGGGTAATTTTATAAAGAAATGAGGTTTATTTAGCTCAAAGATTTTAGACGCTGGAACCCCAAACAGCATTGTATGGTTCTGGTGAAGCTTCCTGGTGGGAGTGTGTGTGTGAAAGAGGTACAGGTCTCATAGTCAAATGGGAAGTCTGAGAGACAAAGAGGAGGGGGGTGTTCTCGTATAACAACCATCTGGAGAATTTATTGAAGTCCTACAGATGTGCATCAATTACTCCCCAGTGATCTCAGTTATCCTTCCCAAGATCTCTTAAAAGTTTTCTGACCCCTTATGACTGCTGTTAGAACCCAAGCTTCTCAGATAAACCCTACCCACAACAGAGCTGTGTGAAGCTTTCTGTAGACCTCACCTTTTGCTGTGACTATTTTTAAGTAGAGTTACATCATGAGGTTTTACTTATTATGATGGTCTTATTTATTTTTAAGAGGACCAAAGGCAGGCAGGAAATGGGGACTTTTTCCTCTCCTAGTAGGGTCAAATTAAGAGGGCTGAAAGCTAATGTATTGCATAGAATATCCAATTTAATATTCTGTATCAAAACTTTAAATATTTAATGTTCTATATGGACAGAGTTCTTCCATTTCCCCATCTAAGTCTACTTTGCGTTGTCTCATGTTATCAACATTGATGTAAAACCCACAAATAATTATGGCATACTACACTTGTTTCAATATTTTTAAAGGGAAGGGCAGACTAACATTTGTTTAGGCCTTACTGAGTATGTAGGCCTGGACTCTTTGACAGAGTCCCCATATCTCCCAGTTCTTATGGTTTTCACATCCAAATGCCAATGGGGATAAAACTCAGAGGCAGAGAGGAAAGTTATTTGTTTAGATCACATAGCTAGTAAGCAGCCTAACCTTGACTTAACTTTGTACAAGACTCTTATTGGAATCCTTGAGAAATACAGAAGTAACATTAATGAATATTTATTGAATTCTAAGCTTAGTGGGCATATAAAGCATCCAAAAGCTTATGTATGTATGTATATATATATATATATATATATATATATATATATATATATATATATTTGTGTGTGTGTGTATGTACATATGTGTGTTTGTGTGTGTGTGTATGAGGTATGTACATAGAGAGAACTGCCAAGCTCACCAGGTGCCTCAGCAGGGAAAGAGGTGTGCTTTGTTAGCTTAATGACCTGGCTATTCATGGAATCTATATAAATCTGTTCTCTGACTACCACATAGTACCACGGCACATGAACCCTCCCACTAGTAATTAGTAATTAAAATCAGAACACCAACAGAATAAAGTATGAGACCATAATTTTCAAATGAATATAAGATAAAAGCTGTTAAATACACTGTCAATTAACTGGAATAAAAATTTATAGCACATTGCTTTTTAAAATAAAACAGCCCTCCCCAAGCTGCAGCTCTGAAATCGATCTAGGATTTAAGTGGAAAGCAGACAATATATGGGTTACCAGTGTCATTTTAGCTCAAGGCTACATGTTCTAAAGTATCAATGTCAAGCCAGGGAGGTGGTGATCTGTGTCTCAGTGTCTGGCTTGACAACAAGCTATTGAATTTAGACTGTCTTTTTAATCACAAAGAGATACTGTACATTGAAGAGAGGAAGAGAAAAAAAAGATACTGGAGAGATTAAAAATGCAACTGAGGGTTGATGTGAGTCACATGCACAACCCTGTGTATGCACAGACACACACACACACACACACACACACACACACTTCCAAGGAACTAATTCTGAAGAGGAATTCTAATTTCTTATTTCAAAATGAAGTACTTAAAGTTTTGAAATAAATTGGATCCAAAAATGTTAGAGAACATTTTCTATAGGCAAACCTAAAAACACTGTCTTGTTCAGGAAGTATGAGAGGAAAAAGAAAAGGTTGGCTTTACATAATGTATATTGCTGGACGTGGTGACCTATAATCCCAGCACTCCAGAGGCAGAGGCAGGTGAATCTTTGTAAGTTTGGGACTAGCCTAGTCTTCATATGAAGTCCCAGATTAGCCAGAAGTATAGAATGAGAATGTATCTTAATATATATATATAAATAGTGTATTTTTCAGAAATCATTTTCAACAAATGAGAGTGTTTATAAATAGTACACTAACAGCACTTTGCACTTGCGTAGCTGTGAATAGTCTAACTTTTCTTCCTTTACCAGAAGCAAGGACTTTGGCATCAAACAAGATTGATGTAAGAAGCCTCCCTCTGGTTTAATTTACGCTCATTTCCTGGAGTTAGGATACAGAGAATACAAGAGATTTGTCCAAGGTCAGGAAAAGTCAGAGAGCTGGCTTTGGAACTTGATGTTCAGAACTCGTAGCCTTGGTTTGGTTTCATTGTCTGCTCTCCCTCCTCCTATTGTTTTTGAGAGCCTCCCTCTCATCCCCCACCCTGCCTCCTGCTTTTCCCACTCCTTTGTGGTATTGGACCAGACCTTCTTGACACTTTCCTGAATTATTATTCTTGCTAGCACCAACAGTACATTGTTCCCCCCAGCCCCTAATACACGATGGTAGATGGAGACAGGGAATAGAGTTCCTCTCAGATTTAGACCAGATAATTTTCTGAGACGGTAACCCCCTGAGTAAAGTATGAAATTCAAAGGGTCCAGATGACACACTGGATGGGCATCAGCTAGAAAACTGGGCCTGTTATAGTCACTGCCTTTTCTCAAACCAAGCATGCTTCTGAAAAATTGTATACAAATAAACAATAAGACCAAAAGGGTCACTCCTTAAAGAAAGAGACGAGGTTTTAGGTTAAAACCAAATGCATTTGTGTAGCAAATGGTATCTTTCAGTTTGCCTGGTTCATACTCTTGCTTTTATTGTGTTTGCAGTCTTCAAGTGAATTGAGAAGCATTAGGCACCATCAATAACATTATATAAGTTATTTCAATCCCCAGTTTTAAACAAGCATTAATATTGCTTTAAGTCTTTCATGTTGGAGAAAGATCTCTATTTCCAGGTCCTGAAAAAGTCCATCACTGACGCCTTATGACAGTATGTCATGTCTCTGCTTTAAGGAAACTATGGAGCTATGAGTTGCATATTTAAGCATATTAGAAATAGGGTTTCTGTAGCACTGCTTTGTCTGTTGTTTCAGTGGTCTGGAATAAAAAAGGTAGATATACTTAAATAAGTTGATGGTTGGTTGTCTTATGGTTACCATTGCTTCAACAAAACACCATGACTAAAGCAACTTGAGGAAGAAAGGGTTTATTTGGCTTATACTTTCACAGTACTGTTCATCATCAAAGGAAGTCAGGGCAGGAAAACTCAAACAGGGAAGGAACCTGGAGGCAGGAGCTGATGTAGAGGCCATGTAGGGTTGCTGCTTACTGTCTTGTTCCCTTAGCTTGCTTAGCCTGCTTTCTTAAAGGGACAGCACCACCTACAATGAGCTGAGCCCTCCCTCATCCACCACTAGTTTAAACAAACAAACAAACAAACAAACAAACAAACAAAACCGACTCTACAGGCTTGCCTACAGCCTCATCTTATGAAGGATTTTTCTTAATTGAGGGTTCCCCCTCTTAGATGACTTTAGCTTGTATTTAAGTTGACATAAAATCATCCAGCAGAATGACCAGTCTTTCTTGTGGTTTGTGGTTTTTGTTCAGAGACCCCTGGAGAGCAGCTCTTGAAAAGGAGTCATCTCATTATAGTGATGGGGCTTGTGCTTGGCTGACTGGAGTAGGTGTTCCATCTCTGACTTTCACTTGTACAATAAGGGAACTAGCCTCTTTGAGCTTTAGTTTACACATTGACTTCATGTTTGGCGTGTGTGTGTGTGTGTGTGTGTGTGTGTGTGTGTGTGTGTGTCTGTCTGTCTGTCTGTCTGTCTGTCTGTCTGTATGTATGTATTACAAAATTACAGTTGTATTGAAGTGCACTTTTAAAAAGACCTGACTTAGTGCACATTTGTGACTTCCTGAGAGAAAGGTTGTTCGCATTGGGCGGTATTACGATGTAACCATTGGGTGGTATTACAATGTAACCATTTTCTTTCAATAGATACATACACAGAAACTGAGTTTAGATTACTTCTCCCTTCCAGCAGTTTCAAAACACTTTTTTGTTAATTCATTAGTTTCTACATGTTCCCCTAGAGAATAGTAAAGCATATTTTGCTAATTTATAAATGAAAAGTATTAAGTTGAAAAAAAAATTAAGTGACGCACAAGGAGTCTCAAGATGAATCCTAGAGACTATGAATGCAGTAGAAACAGAAATAATAGAATGAATTTTGCAGACATTCTTAGCCGTTCTAGAGGGTAGATTTTTTTTTTAAATCAGGAATCTGACATTAGATTAGAACAAAGAAGTAATTTCAGGTAGCAGTCTAAATCGTAGGCTACAACAAAGAAGTAATCTCAGGCAGGAATCTAAATATTAGGCCAGAACAAAGAAGTAATTTCAGACAGGATTCTAAATTTTAGGCTAGAACAAGGAAGTAGGCTTCAGACATGAAAATGACCTTGGGTTACGATAGGGAAGTAGGCTCAGACACTTTGGTCATCCTGATAAGCCTTTAGAAACAGTGATCACGAGAGTGTTCACGTAACTTGACTTGCTTTTTCTTTGACTATTTGTGTTTATTGTCTTGCTTGTTCCTCAACTATTTGCATCTATTGTATTGCTAGACCCTCAACCTAGAACTGACCTTAATACATCATGTAAAAAAAATATTATAAAAGCATAAAGGAAGAGTGGGGTGGGATAGGGGGTTCTAGGGAGGGAAAATGGGGAGAGGGGATGACATCTGTACTGTAAATAAATAAAATATCCAATAAAAATTATTTATTTTGTGTGTGCACAAGTATGTGCATGTGTGTGCATGCATGTGTACGTATGTTGGTGCTCACGCCACATAGGTCAGAGGACAACTTGTGCAGTTGTTTCTCTTTTGTCCACCATGTGGTTCCCAGAGATGGAGTTCAGGTCGTGAAGGTTGGCAGCAGGCTCCTTTCCTCACTGAGCCATCTTGCTGGCCAGGGAATAGGTTTAAGGGAGGCATTTGATTCTATCATATGAAGCATGCTATTTTTAGGGTGTAATTTTTTGTTTG
>JANHMN010000009.1:59175359-59194191 GCA_030674055.1 Rhabdomys pumilio | reverse complement strand
GAGAGAGAGAGAGAGAGAGAGAGAGAGAGAGAGAGAGAGAGTCAATGAGAATATGGTAAGTGTCTATCTTCTTTCTGGCCTGACCAGATGTCTAACTGCCGTGAGAATTAGGAGCGTCTCTAAGTGTGTTTGTGGATTTGGTTTATACTGGTGGCAGGTCCTTCCTGGGTTGAAGAAATGTTGAAGAAATGTCCCAGGAAAGGTGAGGTAGCACATTGGTGTCCTCTACTGCTGCCCTGTCTTCCTCAGGGCCTACCTCCAGTGCCCATGTCTCTGCAGAGTTCGCACTATGTGATTGGTTCCCTGCCGATTTTCCCAAGTATTTGCAGCTTCCTGTATACCTGTTATTTTCTATAAAGCAATGCTGGCATACAGCAGGAACTAAATGAGTGTTTTAGCTACCTGATCCTTTACAGTCATTTATCTAAGCTGAAATATACTCTTTGTTTACAATAAATGGTTGTGAGTGGGTGAGGGGAGCATGGGACGATATCAGAGCTTTTCAAAGTATGGGCTGAGTAGGGGTTGGTTTTTCATTGCTGTGCTATCAACGGCAACCTAAGGGAGAAAAGGGGGCTTATTTTGGATCACAGCTTGATCCGTCATGGTGGAGAAGCCATGGCAACAGGAGCTTTTGGAAGCTGGTCACACTGTATCTACAGCTTAGCTAGCCTTTTGCTTTCTTTGCAGCCCAGTACACAAGCCCAGGGAGCCTTGCTTTCCTCTTCTAGGATGGGTCTTCCCACCATAGTTGAAGTCACCAAGATAATTCCCTCATAGGTGTACCTGAAGGCTTGTCTCCTAGGTAACTCCAGATCCTATTGATGGTAAACTTTAGCCACAAAGGTTACAACCTATTAGTGGGCCATGGTGTCTGAGTAGTTGGTTGTGATAGCCTTAAATAAGGCACTCAGTTACACCTCAGGTAGCAATGGCAGACATTTGTAAACATAGGCCAGGCAGCATTAGCCTTTACTCTGGTTCTTCTTAAAGCTGTCGAGTGTGTCTGTACCATTTTAAAGCGAATGCTCCTACAGTCCTTTGTTGATTCTGCATTTAAATGGATAAATTTATCTTTTCCTTATAGTAGGCACAATGCTCTCATTACACTACACTGTCTTATGAGGATGAATTAAAACAGAGATCATTTTAGTATGTTGGAAAAGTAGAATATGTATGTAATAAAATTCAGCCACTCTAAATGAATATGTAATAAAAATTGCCACTGAGGCTTCTTAAGATATTTCATGTATCTTTGTGCCTGCCAGATTGTTTCTGGGTTTATGTTTTCTGTGCGTGTTCACATGTGTATGTGTGTGCACACGTGGTAAGACCAAAGTTTAATAATCTTTATCTTTTTAAAATTTATTGTACATGTGTGAATACATTGTGACTCTCTTCAGACACACCAGAAGAGGGCATCAGATCCCATTACAGATGGTTATGAGCCACCATGTAGTGTCTGAGAATTGAACTCAGGACCTCTGGAAGAACAGTCAGTATTCTTAATCACTGAGCTATCTCTCCAGCCCTACAGTGTCTTTCTTAATTGCTTTCCATCTTAATTTTTGAGTGAGGGTCTCTCTCAGAACCTAGAGCTCACTGATGTGACTGGATAGCCATCTCCTTAGCACTGTTTACAGACATCTAAACTCAGGTCCTTATGCTTGTTTGGCACACGTTTTTCTGGATGAGCTACTTATCCAGCCTGGAGTTTATATTTTCATTATGTGAAATTTAATTCTGAGGACAGAGAGACTTTAATACACTTGTTTGTAAGTAGCTGACAAGTACAATGGTGAGTTCTGCTTGAAAACTGATAGCAGATAGGTTTCTTTGGCAGCTGAGTCCCTTCCTTAAGAATCATGTTTTTTAGAGTCCACTGCACATCAGAATGGTGGGAAGCTCTATGGGTATAGCCACCTCATCAGAAATTTGGTAGCCAGTAGACTCTGATATGCATGGTACTGCTACTATTTGGGTAAACATGTGATGGATTCTTCATTATTAACTTGATAGGATTGAGAATCACCGAAGTAACATGCTTCGAGGCATGGCTGAGATGGTGTTTTTAGAGATGCTTAACTGAGAAGGGAAGTGAAGCACTAGGGCTTTACATGGATGAAAAGGAGGAGGTGAGGGGAGTGTGGGCATCCATCTCTCTCTCTCTGCTTCCTTGCTTCAGAAATGGTGTGACTGGCTGCCACACACTCTTGCTTCCACATCTTCCTGGCCATGATGGGATGGACTGTACTCCCAAACTATGAGCTGGAACGAACAAGTCTTTTTATCATCTTTGCTTTTGCCAAGTTATTTTGTCCTAGAATGAAAACTGTAATCGACATACCATGCTATCAATCCTTGGGAGAATCAGTTAGAAAACAGCTGTTCTTGGTGGATGTTATGATGTTATTAGCTGAACGAGGATTACTCTCGTGCTGAATAGCTCTAGAAGACAGAGTTGGAACAAATGGCCTAAACTTTTGGTGGATACTTCATATCTAAACCATAAGGTAAACAGGGTTTAAAATTATTATTGATGAGTATAGGGGCGCAGGAAGACTTTGGCCTCATCTATAGACTTTCAGCATTCCATGTAGAATCCAAGAAGGATCTCACGGGAAGGGCTGTGATTTAAGATGCATATCAAAGTATATGAATCTGATAAATCAAGATGGGGTCAGAGGTACCAGGTGAGAATGTTTTTATGGAACAGAGACTTTTCCATCCAGCCTGGATGGGAACTGGTGGGAGATACCTGGCAGGACGAATTGGATCCTATTTTGGGTTGCTAAAATGAGAAACCAGTCTTTAACCCAAGAAGCAGTGAGACCTATAAATACTTAGGAGAGATGCTCTGGAGCCAGGTTTTAGGGAGATGAGCTGACCACACACTGTAATCCTGCATGGATGAAGGAGGTATCAGGGGTACTGTGGAAAATGACCGATATAATAATGATGGTGGTGTCAGGTAATTTTTTTCCTTTAGTAGAAACAGAATAAAAAGGCTGGAGAGATGGCTCAGCGGTTAAGAGCACTGACTGCTCTTTCAGAAGTCCTAAGTTCAAATCCCAGCAACCACATGATGGCCCACAGCCATCTGTAATGAGATCTGATGCCCTCTTAAGGAGTGTCTGAAGACAGCTACATTGAATAAATAAATAAATAAATAAATAAATAAATAAATAAATAAATAAATATCTTTGGGCCGGAGCGAGAGGGAGAAGGGAAAGGGGGGTGGGTGGGGAAGAAACAGAAAAAAAAGATCATTTCAGAGATAGTCTGTGATTACTCATGTTAAATGAGGAGAAATCAAAGACAGGAACGCCAAATAATTTTGAACCTTGACTGGGCCCCTGCAGGAGTGTTAGTGTAATTTATTCAGATAAGTATATGTGCTGAAGGAAGGAATACATCCTCTCTCTACTTCCAACTGATCGAATTTCTCACTGTAGCTGGGCCCGATGGCTAGGCCAGTTAGTAATCCCAGCCATTTAGGAAACAGCATAGTGGGGATTATAAAGCCAGGTCAACCTGGTTTATATAGCAAGTTAAGGCTTTTCCTGTCTCAAAATTGAAAAGAAAAGAAAAGGAAAGAAAAGAAAAGAAAAGAAAGGAAAGGAAAGGAAAGGAAAGGAAAAGAAAAGAAAGGAAAAGAAAAGAAAGGAAAAGAAAAGAAAGGTAAAGAAAAGAAAGGAAGCACATGGCTCATTTATAGCTCAGTGTTCAGTTGTTTGCCTGGCATGCATGAGGCTGATTCCAATAGTACAAGATAAGTAAATATCTGACTCTATTCCACGTTCAGGATCATCCACCAAGCGCCCCCTCTGACCACCCTGGCTATACTGAGTGTGATCTCTAACAATCCTCCCCTGCTCGCTGCTCACACTGTTCAGCAGTTGACTGTTTCATGTGTCGGCTCAACATCAGTTCTGGGCCACCGAGGTGGCCTGAAGACCTTTAGTTAGCATCCGGTACAGAATCTTGTGTCTCGAATACTATTATTTTAGGTACTGTGATAGACTGGATGTTTGGAATCCCTAGAGGTCATACAGAAGTCAGAATCAGCAACGTGACTGTGTTGGAGACTGGTCTGTAAGGAAGTAATTAAGCGGTCGTACACGTGGGGTCTTGTGCTAGAAGGCTTAGAAATGGTGATTCTCAGCCTTCCTAATGCCATGACCCTTTAACACAGTTGCTCATGCTGTGCTGACCCCCAACCATAACATTATTTTGTTGCTACGCATAACTAATATTGCTACTGTTATGAATCATAATGAAAATATCTGATATGCAGATGGTCTTAGGTGACCCTTGTGAAAGGGTCATTTGTCCACCCCACCCAAGGGGTCTCTACCCACACATTGAGAACCCCTGCCTTAAAAGGTGAGGCATCAGAGACTTTCTTTGCTTCTGTGGGCCCAAGAAGACAAGGTCCAGAAGGGAGCAGCCACCTACAAGCCAGAAGGAGTGCCTCGACCTTGCTCTTAGATTTCTAGCTTCTGCAATAGTCAAGAAATAAATCAGTTTTTTTTTAAGCTACTGTGCCTGTGGCATTTTGTTACGGAAGCCTGAGCAGACTAATGCAGCTATTTAATTCTTATTGAATTTTCGCTAGTTAAATTGGTGATGTGACTTAGATGGATTGGTACTTGAGAGTGAGGATCCTGGCTTTAAGGAAGAGCTCTGTTTTTTTCACAAGAAAATTGGCTCATGAACTCTTGCTCTTGACAAACTAAAGCCCTTAGTCTGTGTTCTATAGAGTCATCCCTCCTCTGGCCTGAATTTCCTTCTCCTTTTTCTGGATGATACAGACATAACTCTGAGTGTACTGTTCTAGCCTTTGTCTGCTTCAGTTGTTGGCTTAGTTTTACCCTCCTCCCATGCCCCTTTGCAGCCTCCACACTGATTTGAGTGACAGGGAAAAGTACTACTTAAAAGAAGATCCATCCCAGGACTCCCTCTCCCAAGGCCAGTACATATATATATGTGTGTAAGATTTACCCAAGGAGCTTATCAATTAATGCTTCCTGGGCTCCCCCCATGGAGGCTGGTGCACTGGCTCTGGAACCAAGCCAGAGCAAGTTGTATTTTTCCAAAGCTCTCTTTGCAAGTGCTTCTGGTAAACAGCCAGATATGAGAGATGCTAACCACCATTTATATAATTCTCATTATTTCTACAGTTGTGGAAAAGCAATGCAATATGTCTTTTCCTCCCAATCTTTACACCAAAATGGCTCTTGTTAGGGGTTAGGGTCACTGATCATCTATAGTAACCTGATTTCCAAATATGTCTGTGCCTAATTATGAGTTCCTACTGACTGAGTCAAAGTGACCATCAGTGACCTTCTGAACTCTAGTTATGGACTCATAGTTCCTTCTTTATGTGTAATCCTCCAACCTAGCCTCCATACAGTCACACACAATTGAAATGTACCATAGTTTAGATCTGAGGTGTCCTCGAGAGTCTCATGCATTCAAGTCTTGGTGTTATTAAAGCCTGGGCACTATTGGGAGGTGGAACCTTTAGAAGGTGAGGCCTTATAGAAGAAGCTGAGCCACTGGTGGCAAACCTTGGGCGGGGTATGTATTAGTTACTTTTCTATGGCTATGATAAAACAGCATGAGCAAGGCACCCTAGACAAAAAAGACAGCATTTAATTGGGCTCATGGCTCCTGAAGGTTAGAGTCCATGATGATACAGGGAAGGCATGGCAGTGAGAACAGTTGAAAGCTTACACCTTGAATTGAAAGCAGGAGTCAGAGTGTGTGGAATGGGGGAAGCCTTTGAAGCCTCAAAGCTCAATCCTGTGACACAACAAGGCTGATCTTTCCCAAACAGTTCCATCAACCAGGGACCAATTATTCGGACATATGTACCTATGGAGTGGCATCTTTGTTATGGTTAGTATTGCTGTGTTGATACACCATAACCAAAAGCAGCTTAGGTGGGAAAGGGTTGTTTTTTGTTACATATCTTGAGTCACAGTCTATTGAGAGAAGAAGCCAAGGTAGGGCAGGAACCTGGAGGCAGAAGCTGAAGAGGCCATGTAGGAGTACTGTTTACTGGCTTGTTCCCTGTGAGGTGTTCAGGCTGCTTTCTTATAGAACCCAGGACGACCAGCCCAGGTTGGTACCACCCACAATGGTCTGGGCCCTCCCACATCAATCACCAATTAAGAAAATGCCCTACAGGCTCACTTACAACCCAATCCTACGGACGAATTTTCTTAATCAAGGCTCTCTCCTCTCAGATGGCTATAGTTCAGGCCAAGCTGACATAAAAAACTAGCTGACACTGGGAGGTACTCAGATTTAAACTACCACAGGCTATATTAAGACCTCATTTTGTTTGTTTCCTGGTCATCATGAGATGAACAGGGTTTTTTTTTTTTTTTTTTTTTTTTTTTTTTTTTGGTTAGGATATGATGCCTTGATACAGGTCCCCAAAGCAATGGGGCCAAGTGACCATGAACAGAGAAGCTCTGTAAGTGTGAGCCACAGCAAACCTTTCCTCCATGGCATTGACTTGAATCAGGCATTTTGTTCATAGTGGTGAAAAGCTGCATGACACAGTAAGAAATTCAAACCAAGTGACACTACGGTATTTAGACAGCAGGTTTCTTGGCATATCATATAAGGCCTTGAGTGGCTCAGCCCTTCAAGGTCATCTGCTGGTATTCTCGATTAGTTACACCCCGAGCACACTCACCAGTTCTCCTGCTTTTATTCATGTGCATCTCTTTATAGAAATAATATTATAGCTACTGGCCAATTTATTCTCTACTTAACTCAAATCTCTTTTTCTCTAGGAAGCCTCAGTGGCCTCTCACACCCTGTTTCCTGGGTAACTTGTCTCTCTCCTGGGCATCCGAAATTCTCTCTGTGTTTCTTTAATGTTATACTCACTATATTACATCAAATTATGTTTATTGCGTCTACTACTAAATTGTAAATTCCTTAAGGGCAGAATCTCTTGTCTTTGTTTATCTTGATTCCCAGTGCCTGGCAACTTCTAAGTAAATACTGACTGAATTAACCAAAAGGCAGCATGGAGAGGTTTCTGGCACTTCTGATGCTTTATGACACTTGACTTCTTTGCAACGCATGATTCAGGCATTTGGGCATTCTGGAGCTTCAGTCCCTATCTTAAGCATCAGAAAGACTCGAATAAGTAAACAGGAACATGTTTGTTTGTTTTAAAATCAGTGTGTTTTCTATCTAACAGAGACCCAGAGTTATCAAGTAAATGGGCACTAAGAGGTGGGAGAAACATGTCAGGGAAAGGTGGCAGAAGGAAGTTAGGTAGGCTTTATTGGAGCTCAGATAGGGTTAGAGTTTATCTAGAGCACTGTGATAAGCACAGAAGGGAGGGTTTTAATCAGGACATTGACATAATCTGATGTACATTTTAGGAAGAGCACATTAGGTCAGTGTTATTGAAGATAGCGGCAGCTGTGGACCCCAAGGTGCCACTGTAGTTAACACGCCCGACAAACTGGAATTGCAATTGTACGTAATTTTAATAACTTCATGCCGGCAGTTAGAAGCAATAGATTTAGTTATTGCAAAACAAGGGTGTGATTTGGCACATCAAACTTCTTTTCCAACTGTAGACTTTATAAATGTTCAGTATCAATTCAGGACACACACACACACACACACACACACACACACACACACACACCACACACACATTTTATGAATGATACATGTTGGTAAGGACCTATGGAAATCCTTATGAAGTCCTTACAAACTGCTGCTTGGAGCAGTAGAATTTTGTAGAGCATCCTTTATTTGGTGGGAGGTGCTTGTTTGATTGTGGTAATGATCCAGAAGGGGAAGAAATGAATGTGAGAGGGGAGGGTAGCAGAAAGAACAGAGAGTGTGATGGGATGGGATCCAGGGATTCTGTGGAGGGATGCCTCATCCATCCATAGTGCCTGAAAGGCTTAGGTTGTTGAGGGTGAGAGATGTGGTGTGGAGTGTGTGTGTGTGTGTGTGTGTGTGTGTGTGTGTGTGTGTGTGTGCCTGTGTGTGTGCCTGTGTGTGTGTCTGTCCGTGGTGTGCAGAGTAGCTCCAGTTTGAGCAGGCAACAGGGAAGGAGAAAAAGGTAAAGTTCAAAGCATGCAACGATGTCCAAGGAAATGGAAATGTGAGCCATAAAGAAAACTGTTGAAATGTATGTGAAATTCTTCCTTTTGTAAGTAAAAAAAATTCACTGAAATGCAGGCTGTATTAGACAGGCTTTCATAGAGGAAGAGACTTAATAGAATCTACAGATGTTTGTGTGCGTGCTTGCATGTGTATGTATACATGTGTGTGTGTGTGTGTGTGTGTGATACAGACATATGTGTATAGATCTACATATATATGCAACACACACATGCACACGTGCACATGCACACACACACATAATCAAAGAGGATTTACTAGGCTGGGTTCATTACACAATCACAGTCAGGGCTGGGTATGCCAACATAGACTTTCTGCACAATGGAAGGACAAGGGGCTGGATGCTTCTTCAGTTTCTACCTAGTACTGAAGGCCTGGAGCTCCTTGGAAAACCACTGATCTTCAGTCCATGTCAGACAGCTAGGGAAGCTAGGGTGTATCAGCAAAGCGTGGAAGTCACAGCGACAGATGCTCTTGCTTTGGAGGAAGCAAAGACAAGCAGGCACCATGGCTCTTCCCTTGAACCTCTTCTGTCTGGGCTGCCTGGTGGGAGGTACTGCCACCCATTTTGCCTGCAGGATTTCTCACCTCTGGAAACGCTACCATAGACATGCTAAGAGACATGTCTTCAGCTGAGTCTACATTTCCTCTAGTTGTCAGTCAAGACTAACATCACACATGTTGTATTAAGCTTCTCTATAGTCCCCATTCTGCATCTTGTCAGCATGATGCTGTTCTCTTCAGGATCTGCCATCGGCCTCTGTCCATCCACCTCTCTGTTCATCATCTGCCTTTCTGTCCACACTCCTGCCTCTCTGTCCTTCTGCCTTTCTGTCCACACTCCTACCTCTCTGTCCACACTCCTACCTCTCTGTCCTTCTGCCTTTCTGTCCATACTCTTGCCTCTCTGTCCTTCTGCCTTTCTGTCCACATTTCCTCCCACTTATCATAGTGTTCATCCCCCTTGAACTAGAGTTCAGAGAATGTGCTCACCTTTGTGTGGCTAACTCTACTTACCTCTCAACAAACAGCTGTGGGCTCTTCTAGGAAGCCTTCAGGTAGGACTAAACGTAGACCACAAGACTGCAGGTTCTTAGAGTTCTGTCAAAGGGATGCACTGTTTGAAGGCAGAATCATGTAGAGGTGTACTGGTGTATGTGAAAGAAGCAGACAACACAAGAAGCCATGGACTCCTGCATTGTTGTGGCTTTCAGAATCTGCAGAACAGAGATAATATATACTCTCTTAATTGTGTTTTCAGTCCAAAATGTGAGTGTACAGTAGCCATAGTCCTTAATAAATGATAGGTTAAAAATAATGCTAACACAAACATTTGCATGTCCCTCACTGCAAGGACACCAGTTCTACTTAGAGCATTGAATATTCTCATATAATATTTAAGACAAATAATGAAAACCTGTCACTGAAGGCCTTTGAGCTTTGATTTCCTGCTTTGGATCTGTGGGTGGCAAATGGAGGGACCATTTAGTTTGGAAGGGAAAGGCTGAGATCTGCCTGTACCATCTTCACCCAGGTATCCATCTTCCTGGGCACCGAGGACCATTGCCAGTGATGGGGAACAAGGCCTAGTAACTGGTTAAAACAAGCTAGCGGAGCTTGGGATGAGGTCTGCCAAGCTGCCAGACAAACTCACAGTTGTCTAGTGAACAGATAGGACTTGTGGAAGCATCGTGTGTTTAGTGGGAGCCCCTGTGCTGAGAGAAGGAGCCTCAGTCTTAAGCTTAAACCACGAGATGCACAAAGAGCTCACAGTATGTACATCTAACAGATATCCCTGTTTGGGATGGGGCATGTCGTTATCATTGTACTGTGTGTTCCATAGTGTCTCCCCCTTAAAACTGCATATGAATCCAATGCTTGCCAGAAATAATGCTTTCTCACTGTTTTGTGTAATTAGATTAGAGATACTTTAATTTCTAGTTTTGGTTGCCAAAAGTTTCATATTTTTGATTAAATTTCTTTTTTGGTTGTAGAGCTTGGCATTCCTAATTTAGAATGAGAATCTTTCTCTCTCTCTCTCTCTCTCTCTCTCTCTCTCTCTCTCTCTCTCTTTCTCTCTTTCTCTTTCTCTCTGTCTGTCTCTCTCTCTGTCTGTCTCTCTCTGTCTCTGTCTCTCTCTGTCTCTCTCTCTCTGTCTGTCTCTCTCTCTCTGTCTGTCTCTCTCTGTCTCTCTCTGTCTCTCTCTCTCTCTCTCTCTCTCTCTCTCTCTCTCTCTGTGTGTGTGTGTGTGTGTGTGTGTGTGCTTGCAGGAGCTAGGGATTGGACTCAGCTCCATACAGTTGCTAAGTGTGTGCTGTATGAATGAGTTTGTATCCTCAGCCCATATATTTTTTTTATTGAATATTTTATTTACATTTCAGATGCCATCCTCTTTCCCCATTTCCCCTCAATAGAAAACCCCTATCCCATTTCCCCTTCTCCTTCTTGCTTTTATACAATTTTTAAAAATGTTAATCAAAGGCTTTATAAGTTTGGTAATGCTCAATAACAAGATGCCCATACAATCAGAAGTGTAACCCAATACCCAACCTAGATATATCAACTATCGTTGGCTGGCAAAGACATGAGAACATCTGCCTCCATTGCTGCCCCCATCACCTAGCTCCTCCTCTTTCTCCTCTTCTCCTTCTCCTCCTCTCCTTTTCCTCCTCTCCTTCCTCTTCCTCTTCTTACTCCTCCCACCTTAGCTCCTTTTACATATCACTCTTCCTGTTAAAATAAAACCTTTATTTCACAATTAGAGCATAACTATACCAATTTGTGCCAGTAAGATACAAGATAGACCTAATACCCAGTCCATTATTTTGTTGACTAACCAGAACCTCTATCATCTCTCCTAACTAAAAGACTTAGTTCTGAATCTGACTTTTTTCTTGGCTTTAGAATGAATGTCAGCTGAAAACCATCCTCTCAAACCTTTTCTCTCACAGTAAATAGCCAGGATTGGTTAGGAGACTATAAGTCTTCAACCCCATTGGAAATCCAGAATGAATAGTTAACTGAAATTATGGGAAGCACAAAGCATAGCTTCTAAAACTTAGCCAATTTATAGAGACTGCCGAACAGTATAGGACAGTCCCTATACTGCAAAACATCGGAGCATCTGATCTTCAGCCTTCTGACCCTGGATCATCTGACAAACCTAGTGGTGCAGAATTATTAAGGGATGATTACTCTGTCTTGGCAGATATAATCAGTCAACTATTCCACAAGTGTGTCCTTTTCTGGACAGTAATTTGTCTATAGATGAAAAGAGGCAATTCTTGCCTAGTGGCTGTCTCACCACAACTGGAATAACTCCAAAGATGCTCAATTTCTTCTTAGAATCCAAGACAGGAAGCTGTCAGGAGCAGATAGGTCTCTAATCAAAAGAAACATTAATACAGAAATGTGTGTAATGTCAATTTTGTGGACTTCTGAGATTTTGAAAACCAGCTATCCATGTAAGGCAATCTGGACTCTTGTCTGTTAACTCCTCTCAGCTATTTCTAAAGAAAATATAGAAAACACCCTAACAATAAACTCAGAGCCTTGAATTTGCTATAGGCCCTTAACTCACAGGCTAACCATCTCAAATCAGTTAAAAGAGTTAAAGAAGAACTGGGTTTAAGCCTTGTATTCTTAAATGTGTTATATAGGCACAATGCCTATGAGAGTAACAATATTAATCTTACTTTTATATCAATAAGAGGCTCATACCAATGAAAACCTTAAATTTGAAATTAAAGTAAATTTTGTACCATTTAAGAAATTATAACTTCATATTAATAACAATTATACATATTTCTACCAATAGGTCATGGCTATGCCATAAATCTTAGCTAATCCTCCCTGTTCCAACAAAACCACTACTTTCCCCTAGAAAGACAGCCCAATATTAACCTCCTCAGTCCCCAAGCCCAGGGAATAGGGGCGCCAACTCTTCATTAACTTCTTCAAGCTGATTATGGGCATTGAAATATTAGAAGAGGGGCAGGGGGAAGAGTAAATTGATAAGCCTCTGATGCTGTGCCTTCACTGCACCCAACTAGAATTCCAGGACATCAGAGGTTTGAGCAGGTCTGCTTAGCTTGCTTGATGAGTAGATACACCAAGGCTGTGTATTCTGCAATATACAATTCTCAAAACAAATTTTAGTATCAAGATAATTTTTTTGTTTGAATTCTGGAATCTAGTCTTCTGGTGACCTGCCTCTGTTCTGTCTAATCCATATAATTCTGGGAGTTTCTATGAGGGTGTGCTCCCACCATACGTCCATTCCTACCTCCCTGCTCTCACATTCCCCAACACTAGGGAATCCAAACTTTCAGGCACCAAGACCCTCCACTTCCACTGATGCTTAACCCCTTACCCCATCCCCCATCCTCCAATTACTATGAGTGTATGGTTCTACCATCCCCTCATTCCCACCTCCCTGCTTTTGAAATTCCCCAACACTAGGGAATCCAAACTTTCAGGCACCAAGGCCCTCCACTTCCACTGATGATTGGCAAGGCCACCCTCAACTACCAGGGTGGAGCCATGAGTCCCTCCCTTCGTGTTCTCAGGCTGGAGATTTTAGAATGGCTACTCCAGCTTCTTTCTTAGGACTATTTGCTTGAAAAATTGTTTTCCAGCCTTTTCTTCTAAGGTAGAGTCTGTCTTTTTACTGAGGTGGGTTTTCTGTATATAGCAAAATGCTGGGTCCTGTTTACGTATCTAATCAATTAGCCTATGTCTTTTAATTGGGGAATCGAGTCCATTGGTATTAAGAGATATTAAGGAACAGTGATTGTTGCTTCCTGTTACTTTTTGTTATTAGAGGTGGAGTTATCTTTGTGTGGATATCTTCTTTTGGATTGTTGGAAGAGGATTACTTTCTTGTTCTTTCTAGGGTATAATTTCCCTCCTTGTATTAGAGCTTTCTTGCTATTATCCTTTGTAATGCTGGGTTTGTGGAAAGATATTGTGTAAATTTGGTTTTGTCATAGAATATCTTGGTTTCTTTCTCGTGTGGGAGAACTAGGTTCTAATGATGCCAAGTACCCTGGGTTGCTGATGCTTATGTTCTTGTGCTTTTCTTTTGCCATCTGAATCTCCTTAGTGCTACCTGCCCTGTCTCTGACTGGAGCCTGTCTTTCCTATTATCTTGGTTGTATTAGTAAGGTGTGGAGTCGGTGATACTACTGGGGTTAGAGCTGGGGCCCAAGATCTGCTCACTGCTCAGGGGCAGACAGGAAGGAACCAGTGCTCCAGGCCAGGAGTGACTTCCTGGGTCCTAGTTGGTCTGTTTTCACTGGTGCATTTTCAGCAACCACTAACGGGTGCATAAGGCGAAGTGATAAAGGGAAACAGAAGTGAAGAACAGGACCAAGATAAGCAAGTGATGAACCTAAGACCAAGTAAAGGAAAATGGAAAACTTCTCAAACACTGACGTCATCATAGTAAAGGTGTGAACACACATAAGCACTCTGATGGTCACGGGGAAAGTGGGACATGGTTACCTTATTCTGTTATCAGCCTCCTCTGCAGGCCAGTAACAAAGAGGAAGGGCCTCTGTTCTCCGTGACCTCACTCCTTACCAGGTAGGGCTCAGGTGGGCCAGTTGACTGCAGTCTTGAATATGACCATCCGTTCTTCCCATATTGCAGATGAGTATTGAGATTTCAACATAAATGTTTATAATTTCACTAATAGAATCACCATCTTTCCTAATAAGTAATTTCCTCTTTCTGTGCCTGTGGCTGGACTTCATTCTTGTATTGTCTTTCCTGTTCCCTCAGCTTCTAAACTCTGTGGGTGCTGCATGAGTGGACCTTTGTTGTGTTCTCCCATGCATGTCACTGTAAGTCCATTCTGATGTTTTCTCTGTTTTGCTCCATATGCTCAGCTACTTATTACGTAGGTTAGTTCTCCAGTGTTAATGTACTGCCTAACCATTCTGAGTGCATCAGGCAGTACTCTGAGCATTTCCTTTCCCTGCATAAGAAATCCTAGCTTCTTAGCATGACATTTAAAGCTTGCTACTGTCTGGCTGCCAGCCTCCAGCTACTTTCTAGGGAATCCGCTCCTCCCGCTCACACAGCACTGGCAAGGGTCCTCGAAAAATTCCTGGGGTTTTTCTTTTTAGTGTGTGCCATTCCTCACAGGATTTCCTCACCACATAGAATACTTTCTGCTCTTTCCCATTTCTCCAATTGTCATTCATTGCATGGAACTTTTATTCAGTGTTTGCTGTGTGCCTAAGGAGGCAGGTACAATTGATCTAAAGATGAGGAAAAAAACCCAACCTAACCCAACTCAACCCAACCCAACCCAACCCAACCAAACCAAACCTATCCAAAGAGCTCACAAGGTATTTGGAGGAATTGGTTAGCTGAAATTTAAATATTGCTTTTTCATCTATTTTACCAGCTTAATTTACTTTTTTCATCTCTTTTAAAGCCCTCACTTGTACTTTTCAGCTAGGGCTGTGGATGTCCTAGATGTGAACTGCATGGTTTGGATAAGCGTCTCACCAAAATGCTCAGATGCTGGAGACTTTCTGCTGTGAAGTAGGGGACTCTTTAGCATGTGGGGGGAAGTGGATGGAAGCCAGGCTCTTGGGGACATGTCCTGGGAGAGGGTATTATGGGTCCATTATTTCCTGTCTTTCTCTTTGCTCTCTACTAGGTGTCTCGCCCTCACCACAGAACCCAACGCAACAGGTCCATTTGACCATGGCTTGAAACCCTCTAACACTTCCTCCTTATAAGTTGTTCATGTACTTTCTAGCCAGTGGTGACAAAGCCAGCACACTACTTCTTAACACGCACCATCTTTCCAGGGCTTTCCACAGCTTTAGCCATCTCTCTAGTCCCCAAACTTTCAAGTGATATGTGTAACTGTACAGGGAGTATAACCTTTAGCTTACCCAGGGTTCCACAGATGGGGTACAGAAGAGCTTAGAGTGGCTAGGTGGGTATGAGAGACAGATCTTGTGTCTGGTATCTATAAGGAACAGAGGAACCAAAGGGAAGACTGTAAGAAGCTTTAAAACAAACTTGTATCAATGTGGAAGGTGATTGACTAAAACTTTAATATCGTTTTGGTTAGTCCATTTAGAAATGGCTACTGGTTATCAATACTCCTTTTATTGGCCTCACCATAATCAATCCTTTCCCCATTAAAATCTTATATGTCCAAGGATGTTCATGCTTCAGATCTTGAACATTTGGAATATGGTAGGCCAAACTCGTGGCTCATCTAGTTTATAGAATTTTTTTTTAATAGATAGGCAAGCAACATGCCTTGGGGAGTTGCAAAGAACACGGGGTTACTTTCATATACTTAACTCTATACTTAGGTTAGATGTATTGAGACCATTTTTTATGTGCTTATGGTATTTACTTAGATTTCTCTATCTTTTTATAACTTCTTTGTGTGTGTGTGTGTGTGTGTGTGTGTGTGTGTGTGTGTGTGCATGTATACAAGTGGACATAGAGCTCAGAGGACAATCTTGGGAATCTTTATGAGAAAGTGTTTCTCACTGGCTGGAACTTGACAAGATGACTGAGCTGTTCATCAAGCCCCAGGGATCTGCCTGTCTGTGTTTCTCCAGTGCAAGGGTTAAAGGTGTGGGCCCCTGTTATTGGCAAAAGTTCCTTGAGTTCTGGAGATTGAACTCAGGTCCTACATTCTTGCAAGGCAAGCACTTTACACATTTATCTATCCCCATCCTTAGATCTGTTTTCATTCAAATATAATTCCACCTTGGAATAACGAATGTGTCATATTTAGTGTCTGCTTTGATGTGATTGGTAGGCTCAGACCTACATACTTGGGCACCAGAGTACTTGTCTCCTATGGGTTTGACTTTTGTGTGTAGGGTAGTTCTTTTAGTTACATGTCACACATTTGGTATGTCTATTTAATATCTCTATATATCTACATATACATTAATATATACACATATCTATATAAAACATTGTCATAACCTACCATATTTTACCTATGAAAGATACCACAATTTTAGGATATACACTATCTTACATTTAGTTAAAAAAATTACTGTCAGCTCAAATAAGACATAATTTTTCCTTAACATTTGAAATTTTAGGTTTATATGTATTTTAACATTTGAAATTTTAGGTTTATATGTATTGGAAAAACTCTCAGATTGTTATTGAATATATAAAGTAGAAAATAAAAATGAAATCAGCTATTGCCAAAATCTCCTCACATTGAATAACTTCTATACATTATGCTTCAGCTGAAAGGGAATATTTGTTTTGTCAGACTGTAGGGACTCTCAGTGGAGAAGCATGTCTAATTGGAGGGCTTACTTTCCCTTGTGTTCTGGCAGCTTCTGCCTTGCCAGGCATCCATCTTCTGTGTGGTTTGCTCAGGCCAATGGCAGAAACCAAGCCTCCCTGAAAGCACTTGGTATCAGGCCAAGTGGTTCCCCCCTCCCCCCCCCCCATTTCTATCCTCAATGCTGAAACATGAACATTGTGTGAATGAGTGGAAAATTTTAAGCAAGAAATAGCTTCATGACAGGTTTGTTTGGAATGCTAGGTCCACCTATTCCATGGCATCTCCTCAGCCATGTGTGACAGAGTTAGAGATGGCACAGCGTAGGCAACTCTGACAGCACCATTTTTTTTTTCGTCTCTGAAGGAAGCTGTGTGAACACCCCTGACATGCAGCCTAAGCACCATTTCCTTCGCCCTTCTGATCTAGAGCTTCCTTCTCAGTCCCCAGGCCCTGTCACCTGCTGCCTCCCAGCTTGGCCATGAAGAACCTCAGCAGAGTTCAGCTGTCCTACGGGGTCTAGTGTGTAGACTGCATTCATCCAGAGGCATTGTCTTTATGACAGAACCAGGAAGTGAAGCCTGTCACTGACAGTTTGCTGTTAAACAGTGAGGATTTTACTCTGGAATTCTTCCCCTCTAGTTTATAAATCATTCTCTTCCACCCCACACCCCTGTGGCACTTGTATCCACGAAGGACTTAAATTCTTGACCTGAAAATTCCTGACTATTCTCTCATTTTCTATTTTCCCATTCACTTAATCACAAATACACTCAAGACATGACCAGTGGTTATAGTTTTCATTGAGATATGATGCTGGGCCATTGTTGCTAAGATAGTTCACTGCTCTGCCTTACTATTGCTTCAAGATTAAAAGTGTGCTTACAGGCAATGGGCATTTCCTGTCACCTTAAGGCAGAAAGTGATGGTTACCAATTACTTTCAGTTTAACCTTTTGCTAACTAAAGGTGGAGACTAAGTTCTGAGCAGACTCAAGGTAATTTTTAAATATAGAAAGCTCAAGCATACTCTGTAGCTTTAATTATAGTTCACCACATTAGATATGTACTTCATCCACTAACTCTTTGGGTTGTAGAGCTGTGGATTTGGGACCATTGTTAAGAACTGTTAGAAGGGCAGAGCTGGTGCAGGTGACACAGGGGCCGGGAGAGCTAGCTGTAACTATGTCTGATGGCTTCCTTTAGGAGTCACTTAAACACCAGGTCCTCTGTTTTACATCTGTTGCTCTGAAAACATTATCAAATAATGATATCTGCTTGGCATAGATGGCTCTTTAGATGCCTGACTAATTTAAAATAAAATTGTTCCCTCATTTCATGGGCCCTGTCTATATCTTAATGAAGAATACATTACTGGGGGTCTCACTGGTTAAAAGCACTAGCTGCTCTTGCAGAGGATTTGGGTTCAGTTCCCAGCACCCACATAGTGGTTCACTCCTGTTTGTAACTCCAACTTTAGGGGATCTGATACTCCTTATGGCCCCCAAGGACAACAGGCACATATATGGCACATATATACACATGTGGACCAAACATTTACACACATAAAATAGAAATATTTATGAAAAAAAGAGGGCTGAAGAGATGGCCTTGAGATTAAGAGCACTTGCTGCTCTTGGAAAGGACCTGGGTTCAGTTTCAGCACATATACAGTGGATTACAAACACTCGTAACTACAGTTCCAGGGTACCAGATGCCCTCTTCTGACCTACAGGGGCACAAGGCATGCATATGGTGCATAGACATAAATGTAGAAAAAACACCTACACACATAAAATAAAATTGTAAGTCTACACAAGAAGAACACTACTGAAGGTAGGTTTCATGTGAAACCAGATAAAAACTAATATTTGTCTGTTTTCATTGTGATCTGATAACCAGCAAATCTTGCTCATCTGGGACCCCCGAAGTCTGCCATATTATTTTCTTTCTTGGAAAGGGATGACCACAGTTCTTTAAAATTTAAAGTCAAGGGCTGACTTTTAGTTGAGTGCTTATAATCATATCACTTTATGAAATAGAGTATATGTCAAAACATGCATAGAATGTTCCCCTGTACTTGAAATTTTATCCTTTGGAGAAATCTGAAGTACAGAGTGATGAGCAAACATCACAAGGTTCTGGAAGTAAAACACTAAGCTGAACATAACCAGGTACCCAAGAAGCTTTATATGATTCAGGCATTCAAAATGATACCATCGACTTTGGAGGGTGGTGCCTAGGGGGTGGTCTTAACACAAGGGGCACCAGAGGTATCCTTGGAAGTAACAGGAGTTGGGCAAATAGAAAGGTGGAAGGTGTGTGTGTGTGTGTGTGTGTGTGTGTGTGTGTGTGTGTGTGTGTG
>JANHMN010000009.1:59152282-59175349 GCA_030674055.1 Rhabdomys pumilio | reverse complement strand
GTGTGTGTGTGTGTGTGTGTGTGTGTGTGTGTGTGTGTGTGTGTGTGTTTAAGAAAGAAATAGCTTGAATAAACACTTGAAGATATGAGAGAAAAGCCTGTGCTTTTTAGGTATGTGTTAAGCAGGTGAGATTTTAAACGTGCTCAAATGTGCTGCGTCAGAAAATGTCAGAGGACATTGTTAGAAGGATGGCTATCAGACAGAAAGGGAGAGGGAGGGAAAGGAGAAGGAGAGGGGTCAGGGAGAGGAGGGGGAGGGTTGAGGAAGAAGGAGAGGGAGAAAGGAGGTGGGGTGGGGGATGAGATGGGATGGGATGGAGGACCCACCACATGTGGAAGCAAGAGACACCGTGTACAACTTAGTACTTGTTGCGTGCCCCACTAGAGCCTCAAGAGTAGGCATGCTATTCTGGCAGGTCAAATTCCCAAAGGGGCATTTCTGTCATGAACCAGATTTTCAAACATGTTAAACAGTTCTTCATAGTGCTCCAGACGAAACAAAGTACAAGTCTCCCTGCAATTTATGTGACTGTATCATTACTAGAAAATTCAGAATATTGCCGAAATCCTTGGCACTTAGTTATAAAACAGAATTTGGCTACAGCTCAGATCATTTGCTCTATATGAATATGCAGCAAATGTGGGGAAACCGTTCCTATGGGATACGAAATAACTGTTCAGTGCACAGGGCTGCAGGGTGTTTAGCATCACTGGCGCCATATCATCGCCATAGATCTCTATCCCTCTTCCCCGAGACCGTTGCCCTACTGGTATTTCAGACACTGTAAATTATATATCCTAACCCCACCCCCTTGTGTTAAAACTTAGTGGTGGTTTTGTTTATTTTTTTCTGCCAAAACAACAACAACAACAACAAAACTTTTAAAGTATTTTCTCTAGGAAGACAGGTTCTATGCAGCTAAGAGTTAGTGGGGTCTTTATTTCTTCAGTTTATCCAACAATTGCTAAGCCCCTTCTGTCTGCCAGGCAAAATACAGGTCTAAGCTTTGGCCTCTGTGCTCTGTAGTCAACTGATAACTTATCTGCAAAGGTATGTGATAAGGTGTGCTGGAAAAATTTGAGAAGCATGACAGAGCACTGCAGAGGGGCAAGGAAAGGCCAGGGAGAAGGATAAAGCATATCACATTTGAGTTAGAGTCTGAAGGATGCTGTTAACTTAACAGTAGTGCAGGAATGCACTACTTTATGACAGAAAGTCTTCAAGACCCAAATCCCATAACTTTGCTTGGCTTTAGGCCCCAAAGTCAAAGAAAGCAATGAAAATAATGACAATTGTGGCCACTCTCTGCTTCTATCATAAAGATAAATTTTTATTTAGGTGTTCTTAAAAGCATCATATAAAAAGCAAAATTTAGGAAGTTGAAAATTTTAAATAAAAGGTGGATTAGGTGACCTTTAATCTCCTCATTTTTATTCTTTAATTTTTTAAAAAAAGATTTATTTTATGTGCATGAATATTTTGTATGTATGTATGTATGTATGTATGTATGTATGTATGTATGTATGTATGTATACCATGTGCATGCCTTGTGCCCACAGAGTCCAAAGGAGGTTATCAGATGGCGTGGAACTGGAATTATAGATGGTTGTCAGCTGTCATATATGTGGGTGATGGGAACTGTACCTGGGTCCTCTGGAAGATCAGCAAGTGCTCTGAACTGCTAAGCTTCACTCTTATTCCCGGCAGAGATGCGGCTTTCCTAGAGAAGTAGTTAAGAGATGATGCTAAAATCAAAAAGTGACGTATGTGATCTGTGGACTAAGTGATCAAGTTCTTGACAAGTCAAAGCAGGATAATGTGGTCTGAAATCATTTTGCTGTGACTCCTATTTGCCATGGAGAGAAAAATAATGGCCCTGCCTTTGATTTCTCCCTAGCTCCAACCCAGCTCCGCTGCCACCCCAGTGGCATGTTCTCTTTAACCCAATTCCTTGACCTTTAGCTGCTGCACTGAAGAATTCAGACTCCCAAACTGTGAATCGCCTCATTCATATCTGCAGGGTTCAGACTGCTCTTGAGTTTTAGGTGGGGTGTCTGATTATGAAAGACTACGAGGGAGAGTGGGTGTTCTGCGAATGTACTGACCACTGTTGTCTTAATTACTCACTGAGAGTTCACAGCAGTCAGGGCAGGGATGTTCAGCCCAGCCCTCATTACAGGTCAGACTGCCTTTGGTTGGTCAATAGGACTCTTGAGAGAATCTGGAAGCTAAAGTGATACTTTCATCTATGAACATGGTGTGGAAGAAGTAGGAAGGAGAATGGGGGCGTGGTCATTAAAGACACAATGCTCAACACGCTTCCAAAAACAAGGACCAGTGACACCTGGTGAAGCTTGCATGAAATTCTTTTCAATATAAATTGAAAAAAAAATAGTGAGCTGTTTTCTCCTTTAAATCCTATTCCTTAGAGACAACAGCCTCATTTCCTGGTCTTTTGTATTTCTCCATGGTAATTAATGAAGGGCTCTCCACAAATTGAATAATCCAGAAAGATTAATTTAAAATTCTTTTCTTTGATGTTGGGGGGAAAACTCAGTCTGTTGAGAAACTGACCTCTTACATCTTGGTTAGACTGGGAATTTATTCAGGGAAAAAAATGTCTGTAACTTACTCCCTTTCTTCAAATGCCTAACAGCTCTGGTAGAAGGGTCTGCTGAACTGCTGCTTTCTTCAGAGTTGGAGAGCAGACATTTGCTGTGACAGAAATGGAGGCATCTTACTGCTCTGCTGCTTTTCTTCATAGCTGTGAACCCAGATTTATCCATTCTTCATCAAAGAGTAACATGGCCATGCGTTTCTTTGTCCTCCCTCCCTCCCTCCCCTCCCTCTGTGCCCCACCACACTCCATCTCTGTGTGTGTAGAAACCAAGGATAACTTTGGGTATCATTTCTCAGGTTCCATCCACCTCACTCCTTAAGACAGGTTCTCTCATTGGCTTGTAGCTCTCCAAGTAGACTAGGCTGGCTGGCCTGTTTCTGCTTCTCCAGTCCTGGAATTTTGAGCACACAACACCATACCCAGCTTTTCCTGAAGGCTCTCAGGTATTTAACTCAGAACCTCATGCTTGAACAATAAGCACTTTACCAGCTGACTTACCACCTGAGCTCTGTTTTCTTTTTCTATCTCAGCTTTTATACATCTGCAAAGATTCATTATTAATTTGACTAGGGCCTCTGATTTGTCTTCAGAAATAGTGATATTGTTGGGACCTTGGTCAAGCAAATCCTATAACCTTGATGAGTATATTCCTCACATTTAAGGTCAGATTTTTTTTCCAATATTTTGATGGGAAACTGTTGGAGGAGCTAAGGTGGGAGGAATAAGAAGAGGAAGAAGAGGAGTAAAAGAGGAGGAGGAGAAGGAAGAGGAGGAGAGACAGAGAACAAGAGAGAGGGACATGGAGGCTGATGATCCATTGTCTGTAGCAGTCAAAGGTAGTTGGTATATCTAGGTTGGGTGGGTTACACCTCTGATTGTAAGGGCATCTTGTTATTGATCATTACCAAATATATAAGCCTTTGATTAATCTTTAAGCATTACAGTCTCATTTTTCTACTGGGCCTGCATGGTTAGTGGGATGGTCTGGGCAATGCCCAGCCTTGCAGAGACAGTGTGGAAGATTGGCAGAGCTATCTCCCATGCTGGCATCTTGTGGGTGGCAGGGCTGGTGTTTCTGGCTGGCTGTTTCTAGCTGTGGCATGCACGTGGCCTGTGGCCATGTGGTTGAGCTAGGCAGAGCCGTAGCAGCTGAGATAGTTGGCTTGACCAGTGGCTGCTTTTTAAATAATTACTGCAACAGGAAACAAATAGATGGAAAGCTGGAAATATTCAGAGGAAATCATGTATCCAATTGGATCTCTGATGTCATGGAAAGTTATCATACTAGTTCAGCTTTTATAACACGTTTGTGAAATTTCAACACTGAGCCTCCTGCCTTCTGCCAAGTGTGTGAAGTCCTGGAGTAAAATAAATGACTTTTGTGTTACTGACTTTAATTTCCTAAAACATCTTCCTAATTCAACCTGTGAGTCCTGGTTCAATCAAACATGGCTTCAGCTTACCTACTGGCTTGAATGATCTGTTCTGTCTCAACTCAGTCCATCTAGTGCATAGGCAGAGGCTACCAAGTGGAAAATTCTGCTTTAGTTGCTTAAAGAAGGGAGGGCTAGAGACCAGAGAGTCTCCAGAGATTTCTCAAATGCCAAATCATCATAGGTTTGTTTTTAAAATCATTTCAGCATTGAGTATCTGTGTTCCAAGAATCCTTTCTGCTACTGTTTAGAGAAAGAACTAAGAATTGGCTTTACAATGTACTTCCTTCAGGGCCACTTTAGATTGCTCTGTGTGTTTTAAGGCACAGAAGTATTCAGGTAGTTGAACACTGCCAGGCAATCGTTTTAATAATGCATCATTCAAAGTTCATTTACAGATAATGGGGGAATACTGTAGCTATTCAAGAAAAAAAAATAGATTATAAATACAAACATGTCCCATAATGAATTAGGTGCTTACTGATTATTAACTGTTAATATACTTATTTTAAAAGAGGATCAGCTCCTAAGCAGGGCCTCCTGATGTGCATTTCAGAAAGACATTGTAGAGTTAGAAGAACTGATGCCTTCTTTGTCACCTTTAAGAGACTGGGGACTCAGGAAATCTGGACGACAGCTACTAGCTTAAAGATGGCTCCACTTGAGCTATGACTAGAAGCCAGGAGGCAACAGTGGTCTTCTGGAATGTTCTGTCAGCTGTGATTGAGGTATGGCACAGCTATGAGCACTAGGGGCTTTAGAGCACTCCCCCAGCTGTTGTATGTCTGCATTGCTGATGCCTGAGTGCCTCTTTTCTCTCACTTAATTTAACTCTAAATCCAGATCTCCTGGAAATGCCTCTAATGGGGAAGACTAAACCGTAATTTACCCTCATGGTAGTGCATCTATGGTGAGACCTAAATTGCATCAAGAATGCTAGTTACAGGGGAGTCTGGGAAAAGAGCATTTTAGAGGTCTAAGCTCTGGAGTGTAAGAAGGCAATTGAAAGATTAAGAGAAGTTGAGACACTTTGTCCCAATATTGTTCCCCTTGATGGCCAGAAAATACACTTAGAATTTGGCTAAGTGAGGGAAACAATGATCAGATATAAAGTGTCTGTATTATATAGGCCTCTAATTAAGAGTTTTTTCATGTTGGGGTTTGAGTCCAGGGCCTTATACATTTCAGAGAGCTGTTTACTGTTAGGTTGTTTCTCCTGCCCTCCAAGTCGGGTCTTAAGATAGATTTTGTTTTTGTTTACATTATCTAAGTCTCTAGAAGAGCATCCAGCAGTCTGTAATTGCACAGGCAGATGTGGCATCTGGAATAGCTCAGGTATTTCGATGTATTCATGGTTTGAATCCTATCTCTTCAAACTTGGCTATCTTTTCCCACTGGTGATATGCTAGTGTATTTAATTGAGATTTTTTTTTTTTTGGAACAGAGAACAGTAGAGTAAGTGAAGCACAAGCAATTTTAGTTATGTAGTCTGTGAAGTTTAGCTAGCACACTCCTGAGTGTTCTATGGAGTAAAATGACTCATTTCTGGTGCACATGGTTCTGACAACAAGGCTGATCCAAGGCCTGGAAGGCAGAATAAACCAGGAGAAAGCAGGGATGTGAGGTACACTCGTCTTCCTGTTCACATCCTGATTTCTGAGGCCACGTTGGCACCCGTTTTTTAGGTTACTCAATTAGGTTCTTATATCTTGATCTCCCTTCTAATCCTTATTCCATCTCAGTCTCTTTCAACTCCCAACACTAGGTAAGAGAGAAAGAAGCTTAGAGGGAAAAGGAGACACAGACCTCTACAGGCTACTTCCCGTTAATTAGAGGTGTTGTGGTTTTTGGGGCCAGTCTAATCTTCATTGTCAGGTTATTTCATTTCTTCTTGTCTCTTTGCACAGAGGCCACTTGTCAAACTGCAACAGCAGCACACAGGAGCAGCAGTCTTCTCAGAGCTCACCTTCGGGGTTCTCACATTTATATCCTCGCAAAAGTTCCTAGAATTCCAAAGTAAACTATCTGCAGCCAGACAAAACCACACCCCTGCTAGTACACGTGGTAAATTATAATCACTTGCTGTGAAGCAGCCTCCTATTCCACACATCTGGGACTAAAAACATATTCACATAACATAACTGTTTTTTTTTTTTAAAGAGACCAAAATTTTCACTACAGCCATGCATTGAATGTCTTCTGTATAGGTGAAAAATTCATTCACTCCGTTACCTTGGAGGATAACCCAGAAGTTTTACTATTATTATTTTTTTTTCTAAAATTGCATTTTTTCTAGGATTATGTTCTATGGACTAGATTTAATATACTAGTGTTTACTGCAACTCTCTCTCTTTGTGTGTGTGTGTGTGTGTGTGTGTGTGTGTGTGTGTTCACACACATGTGTGTGGGCACACGCACACGCATAAGCTATATATAGAGCTTTTGCCATGTTCATTGACTTAGAACCTAGACCACAGCTTGGCACATAGAGAGTGCTCAGTATTTGGATAAATAGATGAATAAGCAGTTAATGAACAGCAAAGGAGTGGAACTCAGGGTATCAGCACTGCAATTCAGCAGGAAGTCAACTGCCTTCTGCATAAGTCCTGTGTGCTCCTTGACAGAAGTCACGCTGGTGCTTCATAGCAAGGCTGACACCCAACACATACATGATTTTCCATAATCTATGGAATAAATTGACTTACTGTAAATCCGGCTATCTCATGCTTTTGATTTTCAGTTTAAGCTGGAAGGGAGAACTGGATACCTTTAAGCCTCTTTTAGGTAAGATCAAAGCACATGGTCAGGTCAGTTTTGTTTAAGATTTATTATTTATAAATTATATATATATATGTGTGTCTACATATATGCATGTGCACATGAATGTAGGTACCTATAAAATCCAGAGGAGGAAGGCAGGTCTCCTGGAGTTGTAGCGGTCATGAGCTCCCCTCCCCTTCTTGCATCATGTGGGTGGGGGGAATTGAAATCTGGTCCTCCTCAAGAGCAGAACCCACTCTAAAATTCTTTACAGAGTTATCATCCATTTTTATTTATGTGTATGAGTGTTTCATCTGCATGTGTGTACCACACTTATGCCTGGTACCCATGAAAGTCAGAAGAGGGCATCAGATAGCATGAAACAGGAGTTAAGAATTGTTGTGAACAACCCAGAGGGTGCTGGGTACTGAACTTTGATCCTCTGGAAACCAATTAAATGCGATTAGCTGCTGAGCTGTCTCTCTAGCCCTGTGGGTAGTTTTAGGTACTGTAGAAGGTTTTGTGTGTGTGTGTGTGTGTGTGTGTGTGTGTGTGTGTGTATGTATGTATGTGTGTGTGTGTGTGTGTGTGTGTGTGTATGTATGTGTGTGTGTGTGTATGTGTGTGATGTTGAGCAAGATAAGCATTTCTTTATGCATTTGTACATTTGTTATGGATAAAACTTTCCTTTAGGAAAATTGATAGGAGCAGTATGCTAGTGAGACAGTATTTTATTTTCCTTTATAAACATAATTTATTATATAGAATAATATTAGCCCACTGTATGTTTTATAGGATTCCTTGTGTACAGAATCACAGAGAAAAGAATGATTTATTGTGCTGTGTAATGTGGCCCCATTCCAGCTGCATTAGAGCTCGTTGAGGATTATTGCCTAAAGGCTGGAGGAAAGCTATTCGTGGCTGTCAAGTCCAGATGTGCCTGCTGTTGGAGGTTCTCTGTGTGTAACAAAGGAGCACTGGAAAATCTGCTCTGGAAAATAACCATCAATATTTGTGTATTTATTAATAGAGCTGTATACGTTAGAAGGCAACAGAAGCAAGCTAAATGTTAAACATTTGCAACATCTCAAAATAGGCTAATCTACAGCCTGTAAACCTGATGGTGAAGAGGTGTGTTTATTGCCAAGAGACAGCTTTATACAGCTAAGTTAGCAATACAAGCTACAAAACCATATGTCGAGTGTGGCAATAGTTTTATAAAAATGTGTGGGTAAACATGTCTGGAGAGGTCTAAGATAGAATATTCATGTTGACAATCGATTGGTAGTAGAGATATAGTTTATTTTTTTGGTTTAGTTACATTAATTTTTAAAATCCAATGAGCTCAAAGTACTTTTATGATAAAAAGAATGATTACTGTACATTCTCTCTTTCAGTTTTTCAACTAAGACATTATTAAAACATCTGTCCAAAATACAGAGCAAATCATGAATAGTAAAGCAAGAACAGGAAACCAGCCAATCAAGTAAATAATACTATGCTGTTTGTTTTTAATTTCTGAGTTTCCATACATTTTTACGATGGGCCCATAATATTTTGTATAGTTTATTCTAAAGTAGGTTTGGTTGTGAATAGAACTAAGTTTGCTGGCACATACCCCAAATCTTGGGACATAAGAATACTTATTTTAGCAAGGGCACTTGTGATACTGTCCTGTGACTTGTTTTGTATATAAAAAGTTTTGATCATGTTCTATTAATCTGTCTATTTACCATTTTAATCAATTACATGTGAAAATTTTCTGGCTTCACTGATTTCTTGCTTGAACCACAAATAACTACTTACAGAGAGGTGAAGTTTATGATGGGACTCTTTGAATATCATTAAAATTCTTTATTATGATCACGATTTTGAATGCACATTAACTCTGATGTAGACCAGACTTGAGACAGTCTTTGTCCTTTCAGTAGCTTGAATTGCAGAGATGGACAGTGACTGATGGTACCAAGTAGGAGAGTTGTTCTGCCTGGCTTTGTCTTTCCTTGTTAGACCTGTCTAGAGGGCCTGGGAGGTATGGCTCCCTGTCATCATTGGGGAAAATTCCAGGACTGAAGTCTTCTGGCTCTAGGCAGAAGGCCAGGCCAAGTCAAGTGGCATCTGTCAGCCAGGGTTTGATGGCTGGGGAGGGTGTAGGATGAAATCATTAGTAAGGTATTATTCTAGGTCCCCTGCCACAGGTGTGGACAGGTTCATGCAGAATGGAACTACAAATATTAGCACTCAAGACCAGGCCCCAGTGTGCTGCAGGCACCTTTGACCCCAAGGGGCTGCTGAGGAAGAGAGTTCCCAGCCTCAGTCCAGAAACCTAGCAGAGAAACAGAGTTCATGGAAGGATTTGTCTTACTTAAGTTCTCTTAGGAAGGTTAACCAGCCAGCACAAATGTTCTAGAACATTTCAGATCCAAATCTTCAAAATGGTACATTTATAATAACCAGGGAAGTCTTCGTCTTAAGATGAATTCTTACCAGATTAGAACTATTTTCTATTTTTATCTTGAGGTAATTTCAAGCTGCCAGAAGTTTGTAACAACAGTATTAAAACAAATGCTGGTTTGTTAGAATTTTCTTCATCATTTCATTTCTGTCCCTTTTGACCTCTGACCATTTGACAGCCAGGGATCAGTACCACACCCTTTACTAATAACTGTGTCAGCATGCATTTCCTAAGAACAGCTATGTCGTCTTGTATAACCACAGAGATGATGTGAAGTCCATGTTCAAAACTTTCATTTTATCTCAATAATATTTTGTAGATAACACTTACTTTTGCCTAAGGGAGTCACAGCCACACATTGTGTTTTACTGTAATGTCTAATAATACTTTTATTTAGAATAATTCCTTAGCCTTTCCATATATATATATATATTTAAATGCTTTAATTAGTTCTTTGAGAAGGAATGTTGATCATATTTGTTCCCTTCCTCAATCCTTCCCAGATCCACTGTGTCTTCCCTACCCACTCAACCTGTGTTATCACCCTGTTGGGATTGTTCTGTATGTATAATTATTAATCCAATTTCTGAAATTTTCTCTGAAAAGCATATTTTTGTAGCTTTTCACTTTTAAATCACAGTCAAACTATTGTAAAATAGATATTCTTGCCACTGAGCATCTATTTTCTATCAAAAATAACATTGTAAGGATAAATACTTTTCCCTCAATAAATTACTATTTGATACCTTCTTTGCCTTAAAATGACACACGCTCACGGTTTTAACACATAAAGATTTATGGTATTGGGAGATAGAGGCAGGTGGATTTCTGAGTTCGAGGCCAGCCTGGTCTACAGAGTGAGTTCCAGGACAGCCAGGACTACACAGAGAAACCTTGTCTTAAAAAAACCAAAACCAAAACCAAAAAAAAAAAAAAAAAAAAAAAAGAAAAAAAAAGAAAAAAAGAAAAAAAAGAAAAAGAAAAAAAAAAGACTTATGGTAGACCTGATACTAAACCAGTAATTAAAGGTATGTAGGTGTGTGTGCTCGAGAGTGACAAATATGCATGTGTGTCTGAAGTGAAGGTTATCTCCCAGTTTGACTGTGGGGGCTTTTCTCTAGGTACAGCTTTATTGTACTCAAATGAGGTTGCTGTTCTGCTCAGTGTGCTTGTCACACCATTCACAGTGACAGTGTGTTGTCATTTTCTCATCCTGACTACTGTGGGACCACAGGATGCTGAATACAGTTCAGTTGGCCATTTCTTCAAGGTCTAGGCTGATTCTGGTGCTGATAAACGTCTTGGACTCTGGGAGAAGGTGTGGGCTTTTGATTCAAGGGATAGCTTACAGTTTCCCAGTGGGAAGTAGACGTCTATTTGGTCCCACCATTCTCTTTGGAGACTTGTAGCAAGACTGGTAGCAGGAAAGGTTGATTAAGTTTGTTTCCTCTTGGAGTAGTTCTTTGTCCCAGGACACAGCATCATCTCCTGTGTGGTGCTCTATCCATCCTTTCATGTGTTCTGTCTTTAGACCTGTTATTACTTTGCTTACATTAATTACTTAGTATTAATCACTAAGTGGCTTCCCAGAAGGCTTTACACTTTCTATCTGTTAGGACTGTTGGCCTTGTGACAAACTACCCCAAACATAGTGCCTATTAATTTGACTCATGATTCTGTGTGATCAGCAGTTCAGGCTGGGCTCAGCGGGATTCAGCTGAGTCCTGCTGAGAGTCACTCACATGCATAGCTGCTAGGTCAGCTGGGTGCCTGACTGATGCCTGGGCCAGCTCAGTTATGCTTTCCTGGACTCCTGGTCTAGCTTACACGCATCATGTGATATTGCCAGCAGGGATCCCAAGACCACCAAGAGGGCAAACTCTCTAAGGTACGGTGACTTTTCAGGTTTCTGTATCTGAAAAATGGGATACATCTGCTTCTGTCCTATTGTCCGGAGAGAAATCAGGTGGCCACGCCCAGAGTCAGTGTGTGAAGGCTACAGTCATATCTTACCCATCTCCTTGATCTTCTCATGATGTTTGTCATGGGCTTGGTGCTGTGAGAATGTTGACAGTGTTATCTTTAGCACCTCTCAGCCCAAGCTTGGGTCATCTCTGGTGCACAGAGAAGGCATGAAAGGACCACTGTAGCTGTGCTGAGTTAGAAGATGCTTTATGCTCACCTGCTGATGAGAAAAGTCTATGTCAAGGACATGGATATAACCCTCAGTTAAAACTGTCAGGAAATTGCTTAGAAGCCCATAATGGTTTCTAGCCAAGAACAGTTGTAGTCAAGAACATACCTATGCTGACTATTATGCTGTATCTTTCTTTTCTTCTACATGATGCCCCTATTTATTTTAGTCTGATTTTAGTCCCAGACAAGTAGGGAGAGAGCACACAGTTGTCAAGACCCACTCTAGCAGTTAAGATCTCTGATGAGGGCATTGTGAAATGTCACATAACCAGGAACATCGGCACCTTTGGACTTCCGTCATACTATTTTTAGAGTGCTCTGCTCTGTCTTTGGCTTATGCCCCCTCATGTGGCTAGGTACTGGGGTACGGTAGGTCAAGCTTATGCCAGGACAGGTCTCCATCTGGATTTCAGGCTCCTCACAAATGGCATTCTATGAAAGCTGGACCTCACAGTTATTTCTAAATAGCCAGCTGCTTTCCAGACATGTGTGTAGCACTGCTTTTCTCCTACAGGTGTGCTCTGTCATGTGACCCTTCCAGCCCCAGAGGCTGAGGAGTAGCTGATACATGCTGGGGGTTGCTAGGAAAGGGATGGAGCATGAGTTTTGGTGAGGAGTACTCTAATCTTTCTCTGGATGTCCCAGTAAGAGCAGGTTAGAGCTGGAATTAGGATGAGATATTGACAGGTCTTATGGAAAAGGCTACTGCACCCTGAGCTGCAAAGGTTGGTGAGAGCCTGATGAAGATTCCCACAAGCTATCGAGAGGGATGGCATTTCTCCAGAGAATGATTTGTTCCAACTTATATTTTGAATGCTTTGCTAAAGCGAGAGTGGCTTCTGGAATGCAATGAGCTAAAAAGTGTGGTGTGTGCACGTCTCTCCCTGGGTCTCCAGGTGAGAAAGTAGATTTGGTTATCATGCTGTGAGAGTGTAAACGGAGATGTTGGCTGCTAATGCATGGGAAGAAAAAGTGAACTCAAGGTAGCTTTAAGAAATTAGAGTTGTCAAGATTTCCATAAATAGGTTCTAATAAATAGGTACCAAGTCCATATGAATTTAATCCTCAAGTAAGGTGGCATCTTAATGAGTATGTGGTTTGGGGCCCAGAATAGGGAATTGTGAGGGGCTGGCACAAGGTAGTGAATGCAGACATATAACCAGAAAGAACTGATAGGTAGCAGAGGAGCTGTAGTCAACACACGTTTTACACATTGTTTTCCTGTCCCTTTGTCACCTCTGTGTAAAGAATGTGTCTGGAATCATTATCCTGGTAAACTACCTTTGGGTTGGTTATTTACATTACTCTTAGGAATTTTAGGATGGTCTGGGAATCTGTACTAGAATTAGAATCAGAGCTTATGATTGGTTGGCTATGGTTTGAATTTGGTGTAAGATGAAACAGAATGACGTCTTATTTTTTTATAGCCCGAGTGTTAAGCCAGGAAGTGATTGGTAATGAATGCATGTTTAGTGATTTCGTTTCCAAGGCATCTGATTAATGAGCACCCTATAAGCATTGCTTCAGATGCATGCAGATCTCTGGAAGGGATTTTTTTTTTTAACCCCACACAGGACTGTCTTTATTTTCTCCTCCTTCTTGTGAGTTTAATGTTTGAAAGAGGCACCACACATCTCTTTGCAAAATGTTATTTCCTTTTCTTATTATAGAACTGTATTCTAATGTGATGTGTGATTGGGGACTAACATCCTCCTCAAGTACAAGGACAGAAGAAGGTCGATTTGTCAGGCTGCTTAATTACTAGGGAAACCATTGCTCTGTGAAGGGAAATCAGTTACCTGCTAGATGTGGGTGGGGTGCCTTCTGCAGAGCTCAGAACAGCCCCCATTAGAGATTCAGAGCATTAGAAATGGTGCCCTTACCCTTAAAGTTATGGGACTCAATGACTGTTTCTTTGCATTTTAAGACTCCTACAGCCAGGCCACATTTCTGACTTACAAGTTTTCATTTCTCACTTTTGATATTTTCCTTCTTCTGTTACTTATAGTTGGAAATCAGTTTGTTTACTATAATATAGTAAGTATCCAGACAACACTAAGTAATAGAAACTTTTGTTTTACTTTATCACTAAAGAATTTGCTCGTGAAGTATGTTGAAAAATGAGAAGGGCAACATTGTATTTACAATGAGTTTAGGAGCCAGATCGCATGTTATACAATGGTCATGAAATGGAAATAAGCACAAAGTCATTCTGTTAGAGAATTCTCTGCTAGGGAAAGAGGAAATAATATTATTTTCCTAGAGAACAAACTCTGCAGCTATTTGAAATACTTAAAAAGGTTTCCCAATATACACAGAGCTGGGGCAGATACAGGGAATGGTGGTGGGATCCTCTAGCACCCTGACATTAGCTGGAAAGAATTCTGTTGTAAGGAGGAGGCAGTCCATTGACAAGTGGGAGGGGGCTCCTGCTACCTCTCTACTTGACCTTCTGACCTGGAGTAATTCATTTAGCTGTCTTCAGCATTGGGGGTAATAAGGCTGCTCCTTGCAAACTTGTCAGATTCCATGAGGATCAAATGTGATAACACAGAGTGTTGTATGCATGGGAGTTAGCCAGATGCCAGAACATCTGGCAGCAACATTCTTCAGAAGTGGAGAGAATCACAGTTCTCTATCTTTTAAGGGATATCAACAATATCTTGGTGATGTGGTTCCAGGAGGAGTTCTAGGGAGCAGTGGCCACATTAGAGTCCACCTTAATAAGTACATCACAGGCATAGCACAGTAAACCTGTGGAGGTCAGAGGACAACCTGCCGGAGCTGGTTCTCTCCATCATTTGGGTCCCAGAGATAAAACACAAGTTATCAGACTTGGTGGCAAGTACTCTTTCTGCCGAGTCATCTCACTGGCTCCTGGGCATATTTTTTTTAAGTCATTTGAAAGAAGTTTAATAAAAAGTAACTATCTTAATAGGCTGTGAGTAGTGAGGATGGTCTATAATAAAAAAATAAAAAAATAAAATCAAAGTCCACTATATACAAATAGGAAAATGTCATAAGAGATTATGTTGGTTTGTTCAAGTGATATACACTAAGCCCCAGGAAATCTAATAATTTACTTATATGTGATCTAAATAGGAGAGAATGTCACACAAACAAGAACATTTATTTTAAAAAAAACCCAGTATATTTATTTAAATAGTCTTCATATTTACATAAAATACAGTGACTTTCTAGTAGAAAAACTGGCTCTAATTTATGCATTTAATAGGACATACTGTAAAACTTGAAGAATAGGTAGCTGCTCCCACAGGTTCACAGAAAAGGAACTTAAACATTTCGGCAGTTTGGTGCCAGGAGCCTGCAGCAGAGAATTAGAGAAGTTGGTGAGAAGATTAGGAGAAGACAAACATGAGCAGTTAAAACAAGGAGAAAGAGAAAAAGCTCTTTGTTTTTTTCTCGAAAGCACTGGGCTACGTCTCTTTATCGAAGACAGACGGAGATAAGGCCACTGGCTACTGAAGATGGAAAGATCTTTTAAAAATCAATTCTCTATTGGAAACACTTTAGTAGAGACCGGCTGAACACTCATCTGGGCTAATCAAAGACGCTGAAAGATAGGCCGTTGTCTGACCTGGTGTTAATAGTTTCTATATTTAATGTCGCTGACATGCTTCATGGATGTAGGTGGATGTGCTGTGTCATAGTTAGCTTCAGCTGTCAACCGGACACACCCCAGAGTCACCTGGGAAGAAGGGTCCTCAACTGAGGATGTGCCTAGCCTGAGGTGGGCCTGGGCTGGCTATGAGAGCTAGCTGAGCAAGTCAGTGAGCAGCATATGGTTTCTGCATCAGGCTCCTGCCTTGAGCTCCTGTCTTAGCTTCACTCTGTCATGGACTGTAACCTTCCAGCTGAAATAAACCTTCTCCCCAAATTATTTTCGGTCACGATGTTCATTAGAGCAAAATAAAGCAAACTGGGATTGTCTGCAAACTCATTTTGGCTTGCTCTGGCACTGACTTTGAAGCCAGGTCTTTAGATTTGAGATGATACCCAGAGTGCTAAGAATTGGGGTAGAAGGAGTTAGGGAAAAAAAGAGTTTCCATGTCTCAGCTTCTAAGGGCAGTTCTCTTTATTTGTCACAGGATCAGTGAGTCAAATGATAATCTTGGGGCCTGCCACTCAAAGGTCCAGGAAACCAGGGGTTGCGGGTGGGCAGGTGAACACTGGCATCACCTTAGAGCCTGTCTGGGAGCCATTTCAAACTTTAAACCCCAGCTCGTTCATTGTACTGTGAGAAAGAGACTAAGAATAACTTTCATAGTGAATCTGCTTTCTGGTTTTATTTTAAGACCTAGCTTTTTCAAGTTTCTCCATTCTTGTGAGACAAGCTTATTCTGTAAATCTATGTAGATGTAGTATTTCTAGCCAAGCAGAAAAACAAACCAAAACAAAAATGATTAGTTCATTTTCCTAGAGAAAAACCAGATGCTTTCCTAGAGCTAAAATGTGATCAAAGCCATGCAAACTTAAGTTAGTAACCTCTCAGGTGAAGTTAATTTCAAATTGTGAATTTAATGAAATGTATTTACAAGAAGATAGATGATACACCTACTCCCCAACTCTCTGAATGAAAAAGGAATCCATAGGACGTATTGGATGTCAATGCAATTAGCTTGAAAGCGACTTTCACTGGGGAAAGATATCCTTAGGTTGATCCTTTGAGTACTGCCCCTATGGACGTGTTTGGGAATAATAGTCGTAGTTCATGATGGTAGAGTAATAATAATGTTCAGTTCTGTATGTGTGGTCTTGTTTATTAGAGATCAGTGTCAGGCACAACAGTGTAAGCGATTGGACACCAGGACCGCAGGGGAGACAGCACTGACCACGCCCCCTTCCTGACTATCTGGAAGTCTGCTCTGTTCTAGGAGACGCGATCTCACAGCAGACATCCTGGTCCTCTGGCTCGAACAATCTTTCCACTCTATTTTCAGCGATGCTCCTGGAGCCTTAGGTGCAGGAGTCGTGCTAGCTGTAACTCTAGTAGACATGTCAATGTGGAAGGAGGAAATCTCACAGGGCCTCTCCCCAGGACAAAGAACTAGAGCCAGCTAAGGAACGTTGAAAGCAGGAGGATTAGGTTTCCTCAGGGATGAGACCCTTAATTGATTATCCACTACCAAGTGGTCAGCCCTGAATCTTACATATACAAGCAGCACTCAATGGATTCTTCAGGCTGTATTTATATATTTATGCAAATATATGTGTATATATGTGACAATAACAATGGAAGAAAAGGAAGCCAGAAACTTGAGAGCAAGTAGGAGGGGAAAGGGGGAAACGAGAAGGAGGAGATGTGATGCCTGTCTTAAGAGTAATTGATTTCTGAAAAATTTTCCATATAGTTACCATTTAATTAAAAAAGTTTTTTTGAGACATGGTCTCCTTGTATTGCTTAAGCTGTCTGTGGACTCACAATACCCCTGCTCCAGTCCCAAGTTCTGGGATTGCTGACATGCTAATATCATACCTGGTTGCATCTGCCTCTTAGGTTTTCTTCTACAAAGCTGTTCTTGGATAGATAGGTACAGCCAACTGAAGACAGGGAGAGCATAGAAAAGAAAAGGCCATAATGGCCTCTTCACCAGGTCTGAGCCTCCCTTAGGGAGTGCTCTCAGAGGTGAACTTGGCAGCTATTGGAGTGCTTAACCCTTATCTCTTCCTGAGTCATCTTTTAAATAAAAATTTTTTTTCCGGAACAGTTTTAGATTTATACAAAAAAAAAAAAAAAAAAAAAAAAAAAAAAAAAAAAAAAAAAAAGAAAAAGAAAGAGAAAAAAAAAGGGAAAAGTCAGCACACAGAGTTCTATTTCTCATGCCTGTTCCACTGATGCTTAGGACTTTGCACTGGGGTAGAAATGGATCACTCAATGCATTTCTTGAGTTGAAGTGCATATTTATTTAGGTTTCCATGGATTCTGGTCTCCTTCCTTTCTCTATTTTATATACAGGCGACCACATCACACTTTGGCATTGTGTCCCTTCTGACTTCTCTTAGATGTGACAATTTCTCAGATTACCTTGTTTTGGGAAATCTTTCAACAGTTTTGGGAGTCTTGTTTGGACATCTTGGAGAATGCCCCTTAAATGAGATTTTTCTGATTTGTGTGTGTGTGTGTGTGTGTGTGTGTGTGTGTGTATGTGTGTGTGTGTGTGTGTGTGACAGAGAGAGAGAGAGAAAGAGAGAGAGAGACAGACAGACACACAGACACACAGAGACAGACAGACAGACAGACAGACAGATCATCTATGTCTGTGTTAAGCCAATCATTACTTGATACTGTTGCCTCCAGCTCTAATCTATTAACATATCAGTAATTCTAGCCACCTCTTCTTCTTTACCGGAAACTCCCCATTCTGCCAGTGGCAAGCTTGGCTTCTGCAAGTCACTATTTTATTTATTTCCTTAATTTATTTATTCTTATATAGGCACACAAAGCTTATTAAGGTTGACTTGTACCCTCATAGGCAATGGCTTTATCAACTGGAGCACAGCAGCTTTGCCTCAGGACTCAGCGGTTTTAGGCCTTTGCACTTACTGGACCAGCATTCTCTTACCCTTAGGTCCCTTCAGTGAGGTCATTTCGTGCATTTATAACAAATTTAGGTTGTGTTAGTTTTTTTATACGTAACATTCCATTCTAAGATCCTCTGATCCTTAAGGACTTTATAAAAATTGTATAGCTAAGGTATGTCCTTTGTACTCTAAAGCTTTCTAGATTTTGATAATGCACACTATCATGTGTTTACAGAAAAACTACCCCCATTACTGAATACTTTTGACCTAGTAATCTCATATAACATCATTTGAGGACTAAGCCTATGTTTTATTTACGTATAGCAGTGGTTCTCAACCCGAGGGTCTCAATTCCTTTAGGGGGTTGCATATCAGATATCCCGCATATCTGGCATTTACATTCTAATTCATAACAGTAGCAAAATCACAGTTATGAAGTAGCAACAAAATAATTTCATGGTTGGAGGACATCACAGCCTGAGGAATTGTATTAAAGGGTTGCAGCATTGAGAAGGTTGAGAATCAATGACAAATAAGAACAAATAGTTAAAACTTTTATGTTTATAAACATTTCATCATCTTAATTATATAGTTACATTTTAAATAGTTAGTGACCACTCTGACAAAAATTCCTGCAATTTTTTTTTCTGATAAAATACTTACTTTGAAAGTCACATTCCTTTCTCCTCTCCAGACTATTTACATTTTCAAAGTAGAGTACATGTTAGTTCAAACATATCTGACCTGTGCTGGGCTCTGCTACTCTGAGCTATGAATTAGAAATTTGTAGGTAACAAAGTGAAACTTTGTTTTCCCTTACTTGTGCCTCAATGAATCCCTTCTGGTTTGGTTTTGAACTTCTGAACACTTTAAATATTTTGAGTCATTTTAAAGTGAACTTCTAGCCAGCCACTTCTACATGAAATAGGGTTATGTTTTTTCGCTCAACAAACATATTTTTTTGTATCATCCTTTGCATGTGTGACATAGAATTAGGCTCTAGAACCTTAAGTTAACCATCTTGGGCTTTGACCTCAATGTCAGCCAGCTTTTGGATGGCTAAAATGATCTCAGGACTCATGGTTTCCTACTAGCTGATTTTTATGGACTAGTTTATGTAGCCTTTTTGAATCCAGTTTTACTTGAAGCCTTTTTTCTTAACTGACTTTAACTATTATAGGATAGACCTTTCTTTAATAAGAAGAACAAATGTCAGGGGTTTGACAGTGATGGATAATCATGTCTGCCACTTGTCAGTCTTTTGATTTTAGATGAAAAAAAAAAACCCACTGTGGAGAATGACTTCTTCCGTTGATGAGTATATTCTATGCTTTAGTGAATGGATGTGTACTGTACTGGGTGGTTTAATGTCAACTTGCACAAGCTATAGTCATTTTAGAAGAGAGAACCACAGAGCATGTCCTCACCCATATAGGTCCATGGGCTAGCCTGTGGTACATCTTCTTGATGATTGATGAGGGAGGGCCCAGCATAGTGTTGTGTTGCCAGTCTCTGGGCTGTAGATCCTGAATGATATAAGAAAGCAAGCTAAACTAGCAGTAAAGAGCAATGTTCTTCCGTGGCCTGTGCATCAGCTACTGTCTCCTAGATCCTGTCCTGTTTGAGTTCCTACCTTGATTTCCCTCAGGGATGGACTGTGATGTAGAACTGTAATGAAACTTTTCTTCTCCAAGTTGCTTTTAGTCACGGTGTTTTATCATCGCACAGTAATAGAAACCATGACTAAGACACCAGACAAATGAGATTAAAACACAAATCTTTCCAAATAATCCCAACTGTTCCTGAGATTATGTAAAATCCAGCATTTGTCAGTAACACTGAGCTTTCGGAAGCCCTTCAGTGGTGAGTTCTACCAGTCTCCATCGTCCTTCCCCTGGTTTGTCTTCGACCATACCTGAGGGCTGAATACCGTTTTTGTTCATTTTGGCTGGTGAAAACCAACTAGATGGACAGAAAACTACAATCACATGGTTGGATTGTTATTGTTATTTTTTTGTTCACTAACTGCTATCGTACCGAACTAATAGAGCTCTTGTGCGACTTTCTTTGGATGAATACTTCTGTTATCATTTTTTATTGAAGTTCTCATGTGTTTTCTGTAACATTTCCAGGTAGAGAAGGGCCCACCCCTCCTGCACCTTCACAGGCAGGTCATGGGCCCACGGCATCTGGGAAATAGCTGGAAATTATTTTGCTTCTGCTAAGAACTTCATTTAACATTACTACTCTGACTCTTCTACAATAGACAAAGATATGATATATGCACCCTGATTGGCTAGTATTAACATTTCCTCATGGTTAACTGACTTTGCTTTAGAAAGCTTCTTGATAGGAAAAAGAAATAAATAATTCTCATTCTTGTTTTCATTTTGAACCTGTTTTCTGGAGCTTTAAATTCAATATCTGAAGGTGTCCTGATGCTGACATACTGTTCTATAACTCTTACAGACTCCCATAAACATCAGCAAGACTCATGTAAAAATTATTCTGAGCCATCAGAATGTAAACAAAAATGAAATATACATATTAAAAATCTACAGACTCAGGATCTTGTCAGGAGACTGATTTACTTTAAAAACATTATTCTTAAAACTAAATGGTTTTAAAAGAACATTTAGAAAAAGATTTATAAAATACAAGGAAAAGCAAGTCAGCTATAATCCAGTCCACTGAAATTTAGCCACCGTTAGCATTCTGATGTTTTATTATGTTAGACTATAATAGTATATGGTTTAAAGGTGTGTGTGTATGTGCGTGTGCGTGTGCGTGCATGTGTGTGCATGCGTGCGTGTGTGTGTGTGTGTGTGTGTGTGTGTGTGTGTGTGTGTGTTTACATCTTTTATCTATCTAACTACCCTATTGTGATGTCACACTGCACATTTGGATTCTGTTAACTTACTCTTTCAATTGTAAGCGTTTTTCCCTTGAGAATTATTCATTTGCCTCTTTCTTAATGATTACTTAATCTTGATTTGGGTGAGAGGGCTCTCCTTTTGGATGTCTATTTGACTTCTAATGACAATTTTATTTTAGTGCTAATTGGTCAGGAGGCTATATTTTGTCTCTTGAAGGGAAAGGGACCTGCGTGGTATTTGACGCTAATGGGAGCTGGCAGAGCATGGCCACCCTTAGATCACTGGACTCCCCAGAGGTTCTGAGCCTTTCTGGGGCTGCATGAGTTGTGGCACATGAGAGGCTTGTTTCTCTCCCAGCTGAGAGTAGTGGCCTTGCCTCAGTAGAGTCAGCAGGAACACAGCGGGCGGGCTTCATCTCTGTTTTGTCCTGCCTGGTGCAGGGACACTTTTTCCTCAGTGCTGCCATGTGATGGCTCATGAGAAACACCACACAGGGATCTGTAAGGCCTTTTGAAAGCTCTATTGTGGGCTGCTGCCCTGTTTAAATGGAGGGGAGATTTATGCTGTGTGGGGCTTTTCCTTTCTTCCAAATGTGAATCTGCCTTCCTAGAGAGACCTAGGTGAGCAAAGGACCGGTTCCAAGAGAAATGACAGATGAATTTCCCCTTTCTTCCTGTGCCCCCAGTAGATCAGCAGAATGAAAGTAGGCAGTCCGCCTTTCCCTCACTACTTTGCAATTAGGTTAATCGTCAGAGGAGAGAGCAGGGATGGGATTGGGGAAGCTTTCCTAAGAGAGACAGCATTTGAGGAAAGCGCTCCCTCAAGGGTCCAGAGCACCACAGTGGACAATGGGTGTTACCAAACCAGCAACAACAACAACAACAACAACAACAAAAAAAACCCCACAAAAACCATTAATCAGAGACTATGATGAAGCAGTGCATTTACTAGGCTTCAGAAAATCTAGAATGAAGTACACATGGTCCCTGTTCCCTGGGAGTTGATAGTCTGGCTGGGAAAAGAAACAAACAATGCATAATAAAGATGGCTATAACAATGTGAGTATGCAGCATAGAAACACTGTAGACCGTCTTAGGTGGATAAAAGATGTCTTAGTGGGGACTGAGGCTGTAGCTGTCTTAAAGGAAAATTGAGCAACTACTTGATCTAGTGTGGCTATGTTTGCAAAGGCAGGAGCCCAAGGGGATGCCGGATGTAGGAGCTGTGAGGAGATTAGTGTGTAGCAAAAGAAGGGACAAAAACAGGTGAGAACTGGCAACAGATGTGTGAGGAGGTTTCAGCTGGGCCAGTAAGGGTTGGGAGGAAGATCAGACTCATAATTTAGTGAGTGAGTGACCGGGATGGCTTTCACAACCACAGCAACAAACAAGGAGGGCTAGACTCAGAGAGGAAAGAGTGTGAGATCCGGTGAGTGTGTCAGATGCCGGAGACATGGTGTGTGCTGAACAGGTTTTGTTGACTTGACCAAAAATAATTACTAACAAAGAGGAAACCACAATTGTGTAATTGCTTCCATCATGTTAGCCTGTGGGCAAGTCTGTGGGGCTTTGTCTTTGATTAATGATTGACATTGGAGGGCCCAGCCTGTGGTGGTGATGCCATCCTGGGATGTATAAAAAACCAGGCTGAGCTTTGAAGCTTCAGTATGGGGGGAGTCAGCTGGTAAGCAGTGGTCCACCATGGTCTCTGCTTCAGTTCCTGCCACCAGGTTCCTGTCTCAAGGTCCTGCACTAACTCCCCTCAACCATGGACTGTAAACTGTAAGCTGATATAAATCCTCACTCCACCCAAGTAGCTTACGGGAACGTGGTTAATATGGTACTTAGACATCTGGGAGAGTGGGGCCGCAGTACTATTCATGATCAGTAACCATGATCAGAAAGGGGGTGAGGGAGAAGGTGTAGAAGGCTGAAGAAAACTAGAAGAAGGAAGAGACAATTGACTGAGGAAGAAAAGTGCCATTGAGGGAGAGGGAGCGGGAGGAAGAAGAGGCGGAGGATGAAGAGGAAGAGAGAGACAGACACAGAGACAGAGAGACTGACAGAGATACAGACTGACAGAGGGGGCAATGACTTAACACATTATTTAAAGAAGTGAGATACATTCTAGTCTTCTTCTTCTTCTTCTTCTTCTTCTTCTTCTTCTTCTTCTTCTTCTTCTTCT
>JANHMN010000009.1:59082979-59151802 GCA_030674055.1 Rhabdomys pumilio | reverse complement strand
ACACACACACACACACACACACACACACACACACACACACACACACAAAAGAAAAACACCAAAGAGAAAAGGTTGGAAACGGTGAGGAGGTGAAGAGAGTCAGACTGTGGAAATGACTGTCTGGAGGAGGAGGCCCCCAGAGAGGAGGAGGTGTTAGGGACTGGGATTCTGGGCACAGATGAGTAACTGTATTGAGGTCCCTGAAAGGCCTCAGAAAGTGGCACTACCTCTAAATATAGCAGTTCATAGACTGTGCTCCAAAGGGGCCGCATCCTCGTGAATGCTACAGTGTGAGCCATGGGCTTGTGTCTTTATTTCCACGTAAAAATGTAAGGTCCCTCCCATTCCAGATCTCTTCTCTCTAGTTTAATGCATGATCTACACAAATACTTTTTCCCAATGGAAAAGAATCAGCTTCTAGGTAATGGGGGCAGAGGCTATCCCTGACACACCCCCTTAAGTCAGTGAGGGCATGCTATTCCCTGATGGGAGACACTTCTTTGGAAAGCATTTCTTTCTTAGAAAAAGGGAGGGGATAAAAACCGGGATGTCAGGCTCCAGCCCAAGCTCTGTACTAATGAGCAGAGGTATAGAGCAAGTCCCTTGACTCTTTCCAGTCTCACCCCACTTTTGACGGGAGTAGTAAGAACCATTATACCTGACTCTTTTACAGCCCAGAGAACGAATATTGATAATGTGTGCATATGATAAATGCTTTGAAATGCCTTGAGTCCTCAGGAAGCTGACACGATTGCAGTCATATTTTACCTAGCTAGAACTGAGAAAGCCAAGCTTTCTGTAATTTTAACAGTTAGAGCGTTATGCATTATGTCATGAAAATTGTTTTTACATATGCAATGTTTCCACATAACCCAAGAAGAGAGCCCTAAAAGGAAGGAAGTGAATGAAGTGAGCACAGAGCAATGGAGACGCTGTGCCAGAATCCTAGTGATGGACTTCTGTCAAGAGAACACTTCTGGCTATTTGCCAGAGTCCAGTCATTCCTAAATAACTCTCAGAGGCCACAGCCATTACCAGAGAGGAGCTGATGATGGGGGGGGGTGAGGAAGGAAAGTGTGATGCCTTGGAGAAGTGGTACCCAAAATGAAGACAGCTTAAGAAGGGATGGAGAGATGGCCAAATGCCTCCAAAGGAGATAGCAATGGTAGCATAAATTCTACAGGGTTGTTAGGCACGGAGACATCCCTATGTTTTAACATCATTCAGTAACTGGCATTTCAAGTAAAAAGTCTATCAAGGAATGCTTAAACTCCTGGCATACTACTTTAAATAATGCCAACAATGAAATACTGGCTGCAGCCTGTCCTTTCCCAAAGGGTCTCCCTTCGATTTGTTTGCAGGATGCCCGAGTCTTGGTGCTCCTTATATAAATTACTGGTAGCAGGTATTGTCAGCCCATTTATAGATGAAGAGGACACGACTGTCTAGACATCACTGAAGCTTCCATTTCCACAGTGCATCTTTGGTCAGTCTTGTCCTCTGGGGTGATAAGAAGATTTATAAGTAGTCAGAGTATTAATAATAAAACAGCCCTATTCCAGACTCTATTCTGACACAGTAAAACAAAATATTTAGCTTCAGAGCAGTAAAGACTCACCATTTTCTTTTCACTCTGAAGCACAGCATCATTTCCTTTCGGTGTCACAGTCTAAGAGGCAGTCTGCAGCGGAGATTGTTTAAAATCAAATACGAGAGGCCTGTAGTGTCTGTTTCACTATTGAAAAGGAAGAAGTGTTTTACTTGTTCTTTGGTAATTGCCAATGAACAGAGCTCAACTTCTATGAAATGAAAACAAGAGTGCTCCTGAGTGAGTGGCGGCGACTCTGCTCACACTCAGGCAGGACTAGCTTTGAAACCTTCCAAGTGAATTCTGGCCGTGAGAAATGCTTTTGTCCTTCACAAGCCAGAGTCTGAAGGCCAGACAATGGCTTCAAATCAAAGTAGTAGCCTGGAGTGTTGTTGATGCTGCAGAAATGTGTTCCCAAGTGATAATCTTTGTTGAAAAGGAGAGAGACTTTTTATTTAATTGATCAAAGACTTTAGTTATTTTTATTCTCAGTTTGGATAGTGAGTACTTGAGAGAGAGCAGTAGTGTTTGTCTTTCGGTGGGTGACTGGCTTATTTCACTTAACATAGTCTCCTCCTCCTCCCCCTCCTCCTCCTCCCTCGTCCTCCTCCTTCTCCTCCTCCCCCTCCTCCTCCTCCTCCCTCTCCTCCTTCTCCTCTTGTCCGTAGTTAAAGCTAGAATTCTCTTGAAGAGGCACCTGGAAGTATCTGAAGTGGTAATGGCTATGTGGGTATTAAGGGGAGCGGTTTGCCAGGGGAGATACTCATTGTCAGCTCAGCAGAGAGGATAAGCAAAGGATATCACCAATGGAACTAAATCACCTCTAACCAGGCTCTAGGCTACAGACAGTGAACATCCTTAGTGGGGGCTACCACAGACAAGATTTGCTGCCTTTTCTTCATTGTAGCACCCTTGAGGTTCTAATACAGTCAGATGGGCCAAAGAATGTAATCTTAGACTTCTAAGCTAAATCTTGGTTTTAGGTATACATTGAATTAAAATTGACAAAAAAAGATGTGATATTTCTTACATCTTAACTCTAGTGGGGCAGTTTATATAACCTCATATACATGCATTCTTACCTATGCACATAACATATATATATAAATATACATATATATATGTGTATATTCATAAACATATATACAATATACATATATACATATTTATATATATGTGCATATATAAATATATATATACATATATAAAAATATGTCTTTTAAATACCTCCCCAGTCTTTAGACATTCATTCCAGAATGTTCTCATCCTTACCTAACAACCTGGAAAAGCTTCTTTATCATTCAAAATTCATGTCTCTCTTTTGTATAAGCAGTGATTAGGGAGTCTAAAAATAATTCTCATTTCTTAATTGGCTAAGTGCAGAAAGTCCTACAGTGCTTGAATCAGGTTGGCTATGTGGACTGAATTAAATCACCTACATTAGAGAGAAGGAATAGAGGGTTCCATTAGCAATCACCATGGATCAGAGGAATCTGGTACACAGGAGACATGTCTTGAGAAAGCTGAGGTTATTTATGGTGTGGAGGAAAAACAGTCAGTTTATTATGTCCTCAACATGATCTTGGAGTTAGAGAAAGGTTCTTATAAATTAGAAAGAGGACTTCTTATCTAATGCAATGACTATCAAAAAATTATCCCTCTCCTCTGAGTGGCAAGGGAGGTACTTTAAGTATATTTTACTTGGACTGATTAAAAACTACCTGTATTGTAGGGCAAAGAGCTTGGCTAGACAGGACTTGGAGATGGACTGTGAACTTGGAGCAAGTAGATAGTGAAAGGCAGGCAAGAGTGGGATTAAAGTGACTGAAGCATGCAACAGACTGTTGAGAAAGTAGAGGGTTTAGTTCTAAGGAGGAGCCCATGGCTGATGTAGGTGGAGTGGGATCTCAGCATGGGAAGGGTCGATATACACGACTATGTGCTTTAAGGGAAGGGGCTGTTGCTGGAGTCCTTAACCTCATCTCCATCTCTAATGCTCAAAGATACACTGGAGAGATGCTTGTCAAATGTTAGATGACATATATACATATATACATATATATATATATATATGTAGTTCTTTGTTTAAAAATGCATTTAGTTCTTCTTTATTGAATAACTTTTTAAATAACCTATCACAAAGGCCCACAGCTTCTTGTACCTGAGAACTGTTCTTCGTGTCTCACTGTGTCTCGAGCCCAGTCTGTTATCTGTAAGGGTTTAGGGTCCTCGTGGGGAGAGGAGCGACGGGTCCTCTCCACTCAGGAATCATATACAGGATTGACTGTGAGATGGTCAGTTCCCCGAGAGGGGAGAGAGTACGCCAGAGACAGAGATTTGATATTTAATTGCTCTTTAATAATGCACAGCAAACAGTGTATTATCACCAATGCTAGAGTTATTGTAACAACGAGGTATCGCCACATTTCCTGTGCACTGACTCTATCAATGTCAGCACAGTTAACAAATAATAAATTGTTAATTACCAAAGAAATAGTAGTTTCCAGCAGCTTAGGTCCGGAGAGTGCTTGACCACCACGAAGTTAGAGGCTTCGGTCTCTCAGCTGTCTCCTTGATGATTGAGTACAGAGTGCTCAGTCTCTCTGCTGCTGCTCTGATGATCCATGCTGCAGAGTGCTTGGTCTCTCGGGCGCAGAGGAGGCCTGAACAGAGGATCACGCTAGGTAACCATTGCTACCAGTGTGATGAAGTGCTCCAGCCGCAGGCTCCTTTTTTATGCTTGAATTGAGGTTACATGCTGACGTACATGGCAGATAACCAGATGTGTCTGGTTATCTGTGGGCTATGACTTCATTGCAGGTGGACTTTTGGTTATCATCACACTTTAAAACATGTTCAAACTTGTTTTCTGGGCTTGTCCAGACTTGTTTTCTTTCCTATTACAATATGGAGTCAGCTCTGTTAAGGATCTGCTCCTTATACACTGCAAATTAGTATTACTACTGAGATGAACCAGTGAGGTAACTTTAGCAAAAATTCCCATTAGTAGTTTACTTTAATTTGAAGAGTCTAATACAATCCTTCATTTACTTTTTTTTTTTTAAAGTTGAAATGCATTAAAATCTTGCATGCACCTCATTTGTTCTGGCAATCACCTTGTTTTCACCAAAAGATTCTAAATTTTCAGGAAATGATTATTTGCTGTTGTTTCCTAGGCCTTCTGTACTGTGAATATGTCTCTAATTCATAATTACGGTAACAGAGAAAAGGCTTCTGTTTATGTGTTTTATACAGGCCATTCGGTTGAAAGGTTCACAGACCTTCAGAGAAATGAGAAACTTCTTCCCCAGATAAGCCCAGACTGTGAACTTTGACTGTAAACACAGCCAGGGTGATAGTGTCTGTGAGCAGCAGACTCTACTCTTTCTGAGACTGGTCGCTCTTCTGTTATACTGCATGCGAAGGCAGACACAGCTTTCAATGGTTTCTGCTTTTAAATCTATCCTGACCCGACCATCTCCGCCCACTCTGTGGACCACCTCCATCGCTCCTCCTGTGGCCCCAAGTTCTGCACTCTGTTAGTCTCACATTTCCAACTTGTTTCTTCTGCTTTCTTCTTGGACTTCAATAGTGTATTCTTACGAGCTGCCACCATCCTTTTAAACCGTAGTTCAGGTCATGTCACCTTCCACATAAAATATTTCAGTTTCTCTCCAATTCATACATAGAAAGCCCCAACCCCTTCGATGGCCCATGCTCTCTTTTCTCTTTATCTCTCTCTCATCTAATCCCCAGTTTTTTTCCACCCACTATTCCTTTCCAGCAGACTCTTATGACGTCTTCTATGTCATTACGCAGATCTTATTTTCTCGACGCTAACCTTGAACCACTATTTGAAACCTTAGCTCCAGTAGGGCTTATGGTGCCATCACTTAGGAATTTAAAGCCTTTGATAAAAACAAACAAACAAACAAACAAACAAACAAAACAACTTTATACCTCTAAAACTCTCTGTTTCTTTCTTCAGGGGTAACTTCTTTATGTTGAAATACAAAATTAGAATAGATGTAAAATACCACAACATATATTTATTCACAAGTAGTATGGACTGAAGTTTTCCAGAGACTTTTTAAAAAATGATAAATAATACGTTCTCTGTGATCCTAGGTTTCCACGGGACTTTTTCCAAAGGTCTTAAGGGTCAATTATCCCTCCTTGTATTTCCCTTCTCTCCCTCTCCTCCCATTCCTGACCTGTTAAATCCTTTCTGCCCTCACTATTCCACCTTTGTCTACTGTGACCCTCCCATGTGTATGAATGCAAAATGGAAATCAAATTCTACAAAATACACAGCTTGTATATGTGTGTGCATATGTGTGTATGTTTGTATGTATGTGTATATATGTATATGTGTATGTGTGTATATGTGTGTGCATATGTGTGTATCTGTTTGTGTATGTGTACATATGTATATGTGTGTGTGTATATGTGTGTATATGTATGTGTGTATGTATATGTGTGTATATGTGTATGTGTGTATGTATATGTGTATATATATATATATGTGTATGTCTGTGTGTGTATGTGTGTATGTATGTGTGTATATGTGTGTGTATGTGTGTGTATATGTGTATATATATGTGTGTCTATATGTGTATGTATCTATTTGCATATGTTTGTGTGTATGTTTGTCTGTGTACATGTGTGTGTGTACACATGTATGTGTGATGTGCTTGTATGCTTCCAGGTGCAGTCTGTTGGTTTTGTATTATAAAACTGTGTTGGCCATGATCAATAAAACTGGTCTCATAATTTACTTAGTGCCTACAACCCCAAACTTAGAAGATATGGATTGCTCTTCAAATTCTCTGAACTCAGAAAATAAGATAGGAATCTTATGAGTTAACTTCCGGAACACAACTCATAGAGGGTGATGACTGGAATTTATGCCTCCTGAGGTACTGGCACGTGGCTTCTGATGAGAACTGTACATTTGCATTCATCATAACAAAGGTGATTAAATTGCATAGATAGGTAATTAATTTGACACTCTTACATTTTGTTGATTCAATTTGTTAATATTAGAATTCTTGAATGAGGAATATTTCATCCCACATGCTGTGTCAGAAGGTTTTTGTTTTATCTTTTTTACCAAATTTCAGGAGTTTTAATTTTCAGTTAATTGGTGTTTATTTTCCTTCAGAGATTATATTAGTCAGGGTTCTCTAGAGTCACAGAATTTCTGCAATGTCTCTGCTAAGGGAATTTGTTGTGATGTCTTATAGTCTGTAGTCCAACTAACCCAACAATGGGCAGCTGTGGATGGGAAGTCCAAGAATCTAAATAGTTGCTCAGTCTTACGAGGCTGGTTGTTTCAGCTGGTCTTTTATAGAAGCAAGTTACAATAGGTATGCTGGCTAATAAGTGCAAGCAAGCAAAGAGTGAGTCTTCTTCCAATGTCTCCAGCAGAAGCTATGGCCCAGATTAAAGGTGTGTACCACCACGCCTGGATCTGAGACTTGCTTTGTCCCAAGCTGACCTTGAACTCAGAGATCTCCTTGCCTTAGTTTCCTGGGATTAAAGGGGTGTACTACCTTGCCTGGGCCTAAGCTTTTCATGGCCACTATGGCTCAAGATCTCCATGCCAACCAAGATACAGGTCAGAAACTTGTGTCTTCCAGCCTCAAGATCTGGATCACAGGTGAGCCCTCCAATTCTGGATTGTAGTTCATTCCAGATGTAGTCAAGTTGACAACCAGGAATAGCTATTACAGAGTTACTAAGTATTTTCAGTGTAGGAAAATGTGTCAGGGTGAAAAAATGATTTGTGCATCATGATTTTGAAGTAATACACCATTAATTAATTCTATATAGATACATAGTTAAAATTTTAAAACATTTTAAATGTATGAGCACAGAAAAGACAAAATCAGTAGTAGGAAGCCACAAGATTACTTAGAAAGTGCACTTGGATTCTGAATATCTTGACTGACAGCCAGCCCCAGAGACGGAAAGAGTGTTAGAATTAAAGGGGGCATTAAAAGCTATTCCTCCAGTCCTTATATTTTAGAGAGGCAGAAACTTGGTGTCTTACAGATTCAAGGGTGTGGTGTGTTCACAGCAGGAACCCAAGCTGACTTGCCTTGTCCACACTACCTCCTCCCTCTCTGTTGTGATATTGCCTGTCCAGATCCACGCTGTTTTGCACTTACTTGTGTGTGTGGTTTATGCTGTAAGACCCCTTCTCACAATGCACACATTGAACTACACACTTTTACCATTACGAATCTTCTTCTACTTGCAGTTATAATTGGAACAATTAGAGATGCGTCAGTGGAAAGGCAATGAAAGAAGTCCATTAAGGAGTAATAAATGCCTCTCCTCATGGGAATGGAGACCTTTTCTTTTCTAAGAATCTGAGCTCTTTGCTGTGTTGCTTTTAAGTGGCTAGAAATAACACTTGCCGCACGCATGTGGAATATTCTGGATACCAGGAGGTTTGGTTCATTCTGTGTTTGAATCAAGCACACTGTGGTTGGAATGTGTGCTGAGGCTTTTGCTGGATTTCAAGATTATTCCATGTTTTGACTTAACCTTTTATTGTGGAAGGAGGTAGAATGATCTAGAGAGTTCTCAGGAAATGATGTCTTTAGGTAGCTAGGGACTCTCAAGGATGCAGGTAAAACCATTAAAGGTCTATGTTGATTGATTTTTCTTTCATGCTATGCACAAATTTACACACACTGTAAATAACTAGATGCAACTTACCCTTAACCCAAATGCTTGTGGTAGCAAGAGAAGATCACCTTTTATTGATGTGGAGAGATATATGTTTTTAGAAATATGACCAAACAATTACTAAATAAACATCAAGACAACTTATCATGCCTCTGAAAAAACAACCCAGTAATGACTGTGATGCCGAGAGTTAACTTTTTCTGACCTCTTGTTGTTTGCTATGTGTTACTATGAGTACTTACACCTCTTCAACAATTTTAAATATGCTGAGTGCTGTAAAAAGCAAACACTATATTTGTAACACATTTAGTAAAACTTACATTATCCAGAACTCATTTATTGGCGAACGCCACCTCAGTGACACGGGGCTATTCACGTTGTGTTTATCTCTCTTAGTGAGTATCCATGTTTTGCTACCGAAATACTGACATGTTTGGCACCAGGTGTCATTTCAGATGTATTCACTGCAAGTTTTTATTTTTCTTCCTCCTCCTCCTCTCCTTCCTTGTTGTCTTTCCTTTTTAGTCTCCCCTCTTTCTCTCCTCCTCCTCTTCTTCCTTTTCCTCCTCCTTCTGTGTGTGTGCATATGCACACATATATATTTACAACATAGGTATGAATATTTACAAACAAATACGTATATTCATAAACGTGTGTGTGTATGGGGGGGGGTCTGAGGTTGGTATAAAAATATCTTCCTCAACCATTTTTTCACATAATTCACTGAGACAGGTTCTTTACTGGAGCTTGCCAATTTGACTCCAGCCAGCTGGCTCCACAGATTTCCTATCCCTGTTCTCCAAGGCTGGAATTATAGGTGAGCTGCCGTGCTCACTTAGAATTTTCATGTGTTCTAGGAACCTGAACTTCAGTCTTTACACTTATTTATTAAGTAGCCAGAAAGAACTATATCTTTTTATTCTGATATGTTCTATCAGTTACTATTAGTATACTATAGAGTTTGAAGGTATTGGTAATAGTTTCCAAAGACATTCATTTAGAACATAGTTTCATGGATAACAATGATAAATAGCAAAATGCTTATAAACATCTCTGTTATACACACATACATATCTGTTAGATATTGAGCTAGCTCCCCCTATTTTATTCTTTCCTTCTTTAAAATACCAGTAAATGATAAAAGATTATGAAGTAAAAACAAATATACGAGACGAATACTTTTAAGGAAAGAAAATAGATAAGTGATTATTATTGTCAACTTCATTGGGCTGAGAGATACCTGGGAGATGGTTAAAGTGCACCTTTGGGGGTATCTGAGAGCGTTCATACTGTGATTAACCATCAAGCAATGAAGAGCCACCTGTATGTGTTTGTCATCAGTAATCTTGTGGTCCAGAGGGGATCAAGGGGAAGAAGGAAGATGCTCCATACTCTTCTGCTATAAGGAGCAGCTCTGCTCCATCACGGCCTTCCCACCATGATGCTCGGCTTTACCTGAACCCCAAAGCAGTGGATCCAATCAGTTGTGTACCAAGACTTCTGAAACCATGAGCCAAAGTAAACTCTTCCTCTTTCAGGGTCCCTTCTCCCAGATGTTTGCCACAGTTTGGAAAAGCCTGACTAATACAATATACACGAAACAGCTTCCTTCCTTCCTTCCTTCCTTCCTTCCTTCCTTCCTTCCTTCCTCCCTCCCTCCCTCCCTCCCTCCCTCCCTTCCTTCCTTCCTTCCTTCCTTCCTTCCTTCCTTTATTTCTCTCTCTTTCTCTCTCTCTCTCTTTCTTTTTTACCAACTTATCCTATAAAGTTTATCTCTCTAGTGAATTTACCAGTTTTAATTTCTAAAGTATGGAGTTGATTGGTTTGCCAAGTCTGTGGCAGGTTATGGTATGCTAGACAGTCCTGCCCTAAGAGAGTGTGTCTAGGGAGGGATGTGCTGGAGGAATCTTGGAACCTTGAGAACAGAAGGGAAAAACATCTGGTTATGCTGGCATATCTAGAGATATTTCCCATGAGAGGGAGAATCTGGTGAAGAAGGGGACATTGGAGAAGGGCTTCTGTGGTAAGCATCAACACTGAAAACATCAGAACAGCCTGAAATCACTTGAGAGACTGACCTTCTAATGACAAGTTTGAGGAAATAATGGATGGAGCTTCCAGAGAGGAAGGGCTGGGTCTGAGAACTCACAGGTGAATTAGAAAGTCATTCCCAGTCTTTATAAATAAGCAGGGTGTGTGTTCTATCCTGTGGTACTCTGTTCTGTATTTTAGTGGTGAAATTAATCTGTGCTATCCTGGCTTTTAGTAGTATATGTCATTTTTCTTTTAAAGTCTTAGAGAAGAAACAAAAATTGCACAGTATGGGCCAGGGGAGTTAGCTCACTTCTGCTTTCTGCTATGTACCTTGCTTCCAGTCCTATTACAAGGAACAGTGATGGACCTTCAGAACCAATGACAGATATTGGACTACTAAGCCTTTCCATGGAGGGGAAAGAATGTAGTAGTGGGTGCCTGCACCACTCTGCCACTCTGCGTGGTCACCTTGTAAATGTTCTTGTGTCCTTGTATCTTCTAACTGACTGGTTTGAACTGGTCCAGTGGGTTTTGTTAGTCACCACAGTGTGGCAAAACAAAGGCTTGTGATCTTGGTTTCATTGAAAAAAGGGCAATAGAGTTCTGTTAGCCTGCCTATTTCCTAGGATGGGTAAGGGGTTCACTTCATTCTGCCCATCTTTCCAGTCTTGGAAATGGAATTCATTGGGTTCAAGGCAAAAGCTGGTGGACTTTGCCTTCTCCATATTTATCTCTTTGGGATCTCTGCAGGAAAACACGGCTCGAGGGACTGAATGCTAAATAATCTCAGTTCTCTTATTTTCTGGTTCATAAAATATTATTGATAGACTTGATATTTCTCCTGAGGAGGTTAAAATTGGTTTTTGGAGGAATCTTCTATTTAAGTTTAAAAAACTAATACGTACATCAAATTTTCAGATAAACTTAAATTTATGCTATAAGATTTGCAAAGGGAAACTGTGAGGAGGTAAAACAATCAAATAATGTTTTCATAAGGAGGCAGCAATGAAAAGCAAATTGCAAACATGAATCTAAAGCATTTCTTGTTTCCTCTCCTTCCCAAGAACCGTCAGGTTGGCTCCACTGACTGTAATGTTATCAGTGTCCTAGGTTTTCTGTGGTGTGTTCTCTCTGTTGTCCTGGGCACACAGCTTCTATCCACAGGATCGCCTTGCCTCACTGTGTGGAGATGGTCACTGCAGCACTGCAATCACAGATAACTGACAGGCAGAGGAAAGAAGAGGAAGGGCAAAGAACACATTTGGGCAAAATCAGAGTATGTTAGGGAAACCACTGGATGGCACCCAGCAATCTCCAAAGACATCTTACCATGCAGAACACAGTGAGGCACATGGCTTTTGCAAAGAAGTCTGAGGGATCATGGTTAATATAGTTATTAATGTTAGGGATGTTGCCATCTCCACTGAAGTTTGGGCTGTGTTAATAAGAAAGGAAACATGGACATCGGCTAGGCAACCAGCAGCTGACTTCATAGTCTCTCTTGCAATTTATTTTCATGTTAGTTAAAGAGAGTAAAGTATAATGTGAGATTTGGGGGGAAAGTGATGTATTTCTATTTTGTACCAAGACTCATTGATCCGGTGCTAAAAATTTATAAATAAGCTAATTTTGTAGCTGAGTGTATTCTGGTGGATACAGCATAGTATTTGTAAACTGAGGACTGTCTTCACTCAATTTGTAGATCTTGGATACAGAAACTTTACATTCTAAATGCTCTGGTGGGAACTATTGATCATGATTAATTTGGTTGCTTAGAAATTTTGTTTTGGGGGTGGATGTCACTCTTTTTGGATGTATAAAAGCAGCGAGTTTTCTGTAACTATGACCTTGTACTTCCCAAGTGATGTTAGAAACGATCACTTTATAGAGTGGCTGGCAACAGCAACATGTGATCTTTTACAAATAAATAAATGTTAATATTCTTAATGTGGCCAATACGTATGTGGTGGACAGAGACTGCAGTGGAAATTTCCCAAAGAATCAGAGGCTCTTGGTGTTATGACTTCCTCCAGCTGAAGTGGCAGTATAGGCTGGTGAGGCTCAGGGTTCCTACATGAAAGCACAGAGGCATTTAACAGCACATTCTGTTCAGTAGTAGAATGAGACGCAGGACCCCAGCACTTTCTGGAGCAGGGCAGGCAGTATTTAGTACTCATCTGCTTTTGTTTGCTTCTGTCCCTGTCTCTTACCTTCCTCACTTTCTTGTGAGGTGTTTTGAGATGTTACCACCACAGGGATTATTCTACAGTACAGAAAATTATACTCGAAGCAATAATTTTAAGATTTTTTTTAAATGTAAAGACTAATTTTTAGAAGTATGATGTTTCCTGGATTAAAAAATTTTTTTTTCTTCAAATTCTATTCCATGTATTATAGAAGGAGTAATATGGGTCAACACTTCATACTTTGGCGAATGCTTTTTTATTTTAAATAAGCACATTAAAAATAGCAAATTCAATGACTTCAGCCAATGTTTGATAAATTGCAAGATCCGCTGTTTTTTCATCTGTTTAATGCCACTTAGCTCTTTTCCAGTTGAAGAGGCAAATTCAAGACTGCTTCTCCTGTGTGGTAAAGACTCTAACAAGCAACCAGGAGCCTCCCTGAAAGGGGAGGTAGACATTTAATGAAATACTTGGACATCGAATTGGCCCTAGAGGAGCACATAGGTCTGAGGACAGATCTATGAACAGACCAGTGTTTGTTGAGAGCTTAGACAGAGGCTTATTTGGGGGAGCTACGGAAGGAAGACAGAGTTAACTGTCGAAGTTCTAGTAGGAGCTGGCCAGAGGAAGCTGCTGGGACAGGAGCTCCAAGCACAGGTCGTGAGTTTGCTTGCCAAAGCACCAAGATCATCTGGCTAATGGGCACTTACCTCTCTGTGGAAGGAAGCCATTTCTATACTTATTTGCTGTCCAGAAGGAAGTCCTGTGTACCTTTTTGGAGACAGCAGTTGCACTCTCCTGATGGGGCTTCCAAAGTCCAACCATTTTCTACTGGAGCAAAAATACTATTTCTTGGCAACCAAATCTGAAAAGTCCAGTAAGAAATGCTACAAATTCCATTCTTTCTATAGGATGATAGAAATTATTTTTTCCTTTTTCCTTAGGAATTATGAAAGTAGGAAAAGCATGTACTTATTATCTGAAAAACTCATGCTTAGACTGGAATGACAGGTGCTTTCTTGGTTGGTTGCTTGCATTATTGTGTGTGTGTGTGTGTGTGTGTGTGTGTGTTTTAAATGGGGCCTCTGCTCCCTCTTATCTCTTTATGTGTGTGAATTAGACTATAATAAAGAAAACACATGTATTAAATTAAAACTACTAAGGTACAGACATTAGCTCCCTTACTTTAATGTAGAAAACTCACTTCCCCATAAGACATTCTGACGTGAGACAAAAAGCCAACTGTCTACTGAGCAGAAGAAATGAAAATCAAGTGGATGATTGCACTCAGTGGCTAATGAATTATTCAAGATTGTTTGTGTCAGTGCCTGGCTTGGTGTGGATGGAGGCAGGGATAACACGCCGAGCATTCCAAACCTCTGCAGCTGGCCTGCACCAAGAGGGTAGTTCAAACGGGGTCTGCGGCCCCTCAGCTCAGATTCGATTCATAAAGCGCTAACGTTTTGTAACTAGGGACTTAGAATGTTTATTGCAAGAGACTAGTACAATATTAGGGGGGCACATTATGACCACAGTGCAGCAATAATTATGGCAATATGGATGTGCATTTTTATGGAGCTTGGGTTTTTAATGGGTTGCCATATGCTGCATTTCATTTGAGCCATATGATCTGTGTTTTAGTTAGAATCACTGAAACACATTTAGAGAGAATTTTGCCTGTGCAGCGATGGAGCTGGTATTGAAACCAGTGTTCTTTGTCTCTCCTTTGAGGTCCTCTGCCCCCAGCTTACACAGCGGGCAGGAAGATTCTGGACATATGGTTCTAATTTTACTGGGTCATCAGAAGGAGGTGCATTTTCTGGGGGTGCATTTTCTGGGGGTGGGGCGGATTGAGTACCTACTTCTTTATTAGAGAGAGATTTCTCTCCAGTGGTTTGTCTTATAGTAGAGGCTCCTGTGAAACAGAAGAGAATTCCAGGCAGCCAAATTTTATCACCCAATGTCTTTATGCTTGGTGACAGTATGTGTTAGAGGCAGGTTGTCTGCTCACAATGCAGGGTTCTTCTCTTGCTTGAGAAGGTGGAGAAAACCATTAAAATATAGGTGGGTTTGCTTTCAGCCAGATGCCTAAAACCTGTTAGTTGTTGAAAGTATTATTTATGTTTCATGTCAATCATATCCAGTTGGAGTTGCTGCTAAGACTGTATCATGTAAATGTCAGTCGCAAACACAAGCTGAAACAGGCTACTGCATCAGGGTATAAAGTCAACAAGTCTCTTAACCCCCCTTCACTTCCTTTTCCTCTATCCCTCTTTTATTGGAGAACATTTCAGTTTTTAAATGGCAGTATTCAGGCATTTAAGACCCTGCATTTCTCTTTGGCATCTATAAAGCCTCAAACTTGATTCACAGAAACACAGATTTTTTTTTTCAGCTTTCTACTCTGGTGTTTAGCTTTCCCTTCATTCATTTTGACTTTCAAATGAACTCCTTCCCTTTTGGTTGTAGGCACAGAACATAGCTGCTCTGTTCTGTGTTTTTGTTTCTTTGTTTGAGACAGAGTCTCACTGTGTAGCTTAGCTGGCCTTGAACTCAGGATTCTCCTGCCTCACCTCTCTGAGAGTTGGGGTTACAGATGTACACTACCATGCTCAGTCAAGGCAATTTTATTTATGAATAAAAATATTATTTATTTAGGAGGCATTTTTTTAGTTCAAACACAAACATCTTTTCTCATTCTTCTGTATTTCAGCAGCATATAGTAATTTCTGCATGGTTCTTGGCCCTTGGGACTAAGGAATACACCATTAGCTTAGTTTAGGGACTGTTCATTTATAATAAACTCTTTCAGAATATATTTTAGTACTTGCAAAATGATGTTTATAGAGGAAAATTTGCTTAATTTTATCTTTGTGACTCTCCACTGAGAGCATCAGTGTATCTTGTGGCTCGTGCTTTGAAATATTTCATCTGACCTGTATTTATTTAATAAGTTGTTGTGTGTCAAAATTTCATTGTTTTGAAACTCTTTTTGAAGCCTCTGGATTTCTCATATACCAGTGTGATCGTGGAGCAAACCCTGGCAAATGTTAGGGTCTCCTGGGAGTTTACCTCTCCCATCAAGTGTGAGTGTTCACCACTAAGGCTGGGTACTGACTGTCTCAAATTCTAACTTTTACATGGTCTTCAAACTCTGTTTTGAGACACATTCCCACTGAGTCATCGAGTCAAAGGTTTATTTTGAATAGAATTCTGTCCCATTCTCTCTATAGTTTCAAGGCATTGTAAATATGCTTTAAAACTATGATATAAGCAGGGCCTGAGGCCAGAGGATTGCAAGTTCAAGACCTGTTGGGCTACAGAATGAGCTCGAATTTAGTTTGAGCAATGTAGTGAGAACCTATTGCAAAATAAAAAGTCACAAGAAGGATATATATATATATATATATATATATATATATATATATAGTCAGCAGGAGAGTGCATAGACAATACACTCACTGCCCTCTGAGTTCAATTCCCAATACACAGCAACAATAAGAGAAAATACCAACACAGACAAGAAGCTGAGATACAGGTGCTTATGAAGTTTTTGACATTGTAGCATCAATAATGTGAAGCTGCCTATGTAATTTAATGCAATACTTCCTTTGCTGCAGGTTTATTGGTGTGGTTTAGCCTATGTTAACATGCTATTTTCAACACAATCTTTCTTGAAAGTCTTCCACCTGACAGGAACTAAGGACAGCTGAAGTTGCAATATTCTTTCCAGTGTTAATTTCTATGACTTAATGACTGCTCCCATTCGAGACTGCATTCTGTGAGTCTTTATTGGAGGAAAAAATTTAGGATATTTAGGAAATACACTATGATCCAACCTCTTCATAATGGCCGGAACTTTGGTGGTGCTAATATTGATGTTGAAGCCAAAGCCAATACTGATTTTGTAGTTATCAAAAATTCTGGGATTAATTTCAGTATCAGACCATTAAAAATTCAGATTCTCCAGCCCTTAATAATTATGCATCATTAGGTCTGTCAGATGATCCTGGGCCAGAAGGCTGAAGATTTGATGCTCCAACATTTTGTAGTATAGGGACTGTCCAGGTGTTCAGTGGTCTCTATAAATTGGCTAAGTTTTAGAAGCTATGCTTTGTGCTTCCCATAATTTCAGTTAACTCAGTCATTCTGGATTTCTGACGGGGTTGAAAACTTATAGTCTCCTAACCAATCCTGGCTATTTACTTTGAGAGAAAAGATTTGAGAGGATGGTTTTCAGCTGACATTCATTCTAAAGCCAAGAAAAATAGCCAGGTTCAGAACTAAGTCTTTTAGTTAGGAGAGATGACAGAGGTTCTGGTTAGTCAACAAAATGATGGACTGAGTATTAGGACTATCTTGTACCTTACTGACATAAATTGGTATAGCTATGCTCTAATTGTATTTTGAGAGAAAAGTTTTATTTTAACAGTAAGGGTGATATGTGGGAGGAGCTAAGATGGGAGGAGTAAGGAGAGGAAGATTATGGAAAGGAGGAAGAGATGTAGAGGAGGAGCTAGGTGATGAGAGAGAAAAAGAGAGGGGTGGGGGGCATGGAGGCAGATGTTCCCATGTCTCCGACAGTCAAAGATAGTTGGTGTATCTAGGTTGGGTATTGGGTTACACTTCTGATTGTATGGGCATCTTGTTATTGAGCATTACCAAACTTATAAAGTCTTTGGTTGACATTAAAAAAAAAATTGTATAAAAGCAAAAAGGAGAAGGGGAAATGGGATAGGGGTTTTCTAGGGGGGGGAAATGGGGAAAGGGGATGGCATCTGAAATGTATATAAAATATCCAATAAAAATAAATAAATAAAAAAATAAATAAATAAAAAAGAAAAAAATTCAGATTCTCTGAAAGTGAAATGAAAGGGCAACCCTGGGGAAACTTAAGCAAGTCTACCTAGGTAAACGACTGGTGTCCTTTGTGGAGGAAACTATGCAGTAAGGGATCAGTTGCTCACACAAGCTATATTTCATTTTGAACTTTGCAAGTGCCCCTTTCAAAGACGGGTCTAGTTGTTTTGAGATAGAGAATACATTGAAAGACTGGAGATTTGAAGAATTACCACGGAGCCACTTTTCAATCCCATAATGCCTTCATCTCTTGTTTCTTGTTTGTTTTCAGGGACTTTCTTCCTCGAGGCTCAGGCATTGTAACCAGAAGACCTCTTGTACTCCAGCTTGTCACCTCTAAAGCAGGTAAGTAATTAGTGAGGATGTTTACTGGGTGGATGCGCACACCGCATGGCAATTGTCATGCTCATTTCTGGGTACTAGACTTACCAACAAACCACTTCTAAAATCACTGTGATCAGCTGCCTGTATTTCTCTCTAGAATGCTCTTTGTTCTTTTGATTCCTTTGATCACAGGGAAGAGAAAGTCTCACATTCACATTTATCACTAGTTTCTTCTGTCAAGAAAATATTTGTTTATTGTAATCCACCTATATAAGTTCATAGCACTAAATAATCATAAACGCTCCTTTGGTGTGTACTCTTTCTGCAAGTATGTATATTATATGTGTGACTAATTTGTCATAAAATTAAAGCATTTAGGACACTAGAAAGATAGCTCTAGTGGTTAAAAAGTACTTCCTCATCTTTCAGAGGACCTGAGCTCATTTCTCAGCACCCAAATCAGGTGGCTCCAACCACCTGCACCTTCAGTCCAGGGGATCTAATACCCTCTTCTGGCCTCCGTGAGCACTGTATTCACATGCCCATACTCAGGCACATATGTGCATATAATTAAAATATAAATATTATGTAAGGTCCAAGTGCAGTTTCTACTCATGGACAACCAACCAACCAATTGCTGGGCATCATGTGTTTAAAAGACTTTGTGCCTCATATGTTTTTAGAATCCTTGACAAAGTGTTTTTGACTGTAGCTATGTGGGCTTATATTTGGAGTCTCAGGTCTCTACTTCTATCTTTATGCTAATACCACGTTGCTTAAATACCTTTGTGATATATGTTTAGAAAGTGGTAGTTCTATTTTATTCTTTTGTTTCAGTACCATTTTAGCTACCCTGAATTCCAAATTCCTTAAGAATCTAGAAATCTATCATTTTGTTTTATCCAAAAAAAGTGAGATTATAGTTTTAACTATGGAAAACCAGTTAATGTAATAGTGCATTGTGTCAATAGAGTTAAAATGAACAAAACCCACAGGATTGTCTTAGTAGGCTCAGTAGAGGGGTGACTCCTCAGCCTAACACACATGTGAAAACCCCTCAGCTAACATACCTAGTGGAAAAAAGGAGTGCTTTCTAAGACAGTGCTTCTCAACCCTCCTAATGGTGTGACCCTTTGATACAGTTCCTCACGTCATGGTGACCCCCAACCACGAAATCACTCTTGTTGCTACTTCATAACTGTAGTTTTGCTACTGTTGTGGATTACAATGTAAACGTTTTTGGAAATGGAGATTTGCCAAGGCATTCATGAACCCACAGCTTGAGAACCACTGCTCTAAGATGAAGGATAAGATGAACATGTTTGCTCCTATCAGTTCTATCCTATATTGTCTCGAAAGTTTTAGTGAAAGAGATTTGAGAACAGAAAGAAAGAAAAGACTTTTAGATTGGAAAGGATGAAGTAAAATGATGTCTATTTACAGATAGTTCATGATGTATATGGAAAATATGAAGGAATCACTAATATGCTATTAGAACTAGTAAATGAGATCCAGACACTGCAAATTTCAAGATCAATATGTCAAGCTCAATTATAGTATATCTACTTACAATGGACAATCTACAAATATAAGTGTAATAACAGTTCCATTTACACTAGCACCAAAAAGAGTACATCACTCAAGAATGCATTGAACAAAAGAAATGTAAAAGGGGTTAGGGAGATGGCTCACTGAGTAAGAGTGTTTGCTTTGCAGACAGGAGAACCTAAATTCAAATCCATAGTACCCACATAAATACTGGGCATGGCTGCATTGACCAGGGAGACAAGGCAGGTGACTCTCATGGTCAATCTCAAGGTGAATCTCTTTTAACAGATACTTCTTAAAGAACAATGTGTGCCACCAGGCAAACTTCACTCCACTGTGGAACTTTCCACGTCAAAATAAGTTCATAGAATGTTAGATAACAAGAAAAGGACTGATTAGTACTTAGGAGGGAGAGGCAAACTTGAGGCCAGCTGAATCTATGTAGTGAGTTTTAGTTCAGCCATGGGGACATAGCAAGAGCCTAGCTCAGTGAACAGAAACAGAAGCAAAAGAAAGCAACTAACAGAAGAGGAGAAGGTGGAGAAGGAAAAGAAGGAGGAGAAGGAGAAGAAGGAAGAGGAAGAAGAGGAGGAGGAGGAAGAAGAGGAAGAGGAGGAGGAAGAAGAAGAGGAGGAGGAGGAAGAAGAGGAGGAGGAGGAGCAGAAAAGAAAACAAGGGAAGAGAGCGGGCATGCAGTCATGCAGTCATGCGGTCATGCAGTCATGCAGCTATGCAGCTTATGTGCTTGAAGTTTAACTGGCGGGGGTGGGGTCAGTAGGTGTGGAGGTGCAGGGAACTTTTGAGAAGGGCAAGAGGGAATACAGTAACATTGCACAGTGCTGCTGCAATAGTCAGGAAGAAGACTGCTGGGGAGAGGGACATCCTCGACCAGAGGCTGCTCATGAGAGTACAACAGGAAGATTAGAACTTTAAGCAGAGGCCAGAGCTAGAATGATTGAGGAATGGAGGGTAGACTAAGAGAGAACTCCTCTGCCTGTGGACAAGAAGCAGGAACTTCTGCAGTGGGTGGTGGGGGTTGGGGTTGTGGGAACAGCGAAGTGAGGAGAGAGGGCAAGCCTGTACTTGAACTGAGTTCAGAGATTCCTTCAATGATCTTCTTGTCATCCGTTTGTTGTTGTCTTCAGGAAGAGGCTGGGCATTTGTTGGTAATCAAAATCTTCTATTCCTAATTCCCTTAGCTGTGACTCGTGTTCTTTTCGACCATACACTGCTCTTATTTGTGACAAAGACACCTCTTATGTTTAACTATATATGTATTGTTTACTGCTTTCCCTGGCAGGGAATATTTTATCTCTAATTTTAAACAATGAGTAGACATGATTTGTTGTATTCTATTTAATCATTCATTGTGACAGTCATTTAACAACACATACGGCCATCCTGTCATGTTTCACCATCTTTCTGTTCCTACCCGACATCTGGTTAAGACTCTTTGCCCCATTGAGTGAATTCTACTGATTTATTTACGTTTCTTTCCCTATTCATCTATTGTTGTCAAGTCACTGAATGAACAACAGACTGATAAAATTAATCCTTGATCTCTCTTGACTTTCTTCTATTGGGTTTTAAAATTCTGAGAACGCCAATGATAAATTTTAGTGTTTCCAAGTAATGAACAAAACTGACCTCATTTTTATAGCCTTAGACTCAGGGTGCTGAGCTGGCAGGCACAGGTGGGGAAAGCTGGGTAAGATCAGTGTTCGGATTGCACTGGCCCCGCTGGCCAATGGCATGGAACGCCAGAGCATACTGGGAGTATCCTGACCTATCCATGCTTGCCATCCTAATGGGAGACTATAAAAGCTATGAAAACTCTTGGGTGGGATTGGTTTGCCCGAGACAGGTGCTCTGCAGAAAACTGTTAGTGACTAGCCCTTCTTTTTTCCAAGCCCCTTTCTGCTCTGGACATTTTGATATTTATCACCTAACCTTTACAAGAGAGTTTCTGAGGTAGAACTTTGATTCCCGGTTTGGAAAAAAGAGACTCAGCAAAGTGAAACAGTCTCTCCACAACCCCAGTGCTGGCTGGGGTGAAGATTGTGAGTATCCATAGGATAGTATAATCTCAGTGTTTACCAAATGCTGTGATGAAAATCCCTACATACAATTAATGTACGTTCATAAAACATCATATACAATGCACAACTAAAGGCACGGCAGGTGTGGTTAGTGCTTGCTTTTGTATTCTAGAACATACCATCTATTCAACCATATATAACATACCATACATTTCATATATTACGTGAAAAGCATAAATATGTAAATATGAAATCCCTTAGCTAATTTATAAGTTCCTTCTAGTTTCTAACATGCTGTCTATTAAGTAACATTTAGCTTCCCGTCTCTGCCACCTGCTGTACTAGTTACTAACCAGTCAACTAATTAGTGCTGTAACCTTTCCTGCACGTCATTTGCTTGAGGACACTTAGTGCTTAGCACAGAAGAGCATTCTGAGAAATCATATCCTGTGTGGCAAAAGCTAGGAAAAGGACGGCCTGCCCCTTCTTCATAAAGGTGAACACGTGAAGGGACAAGTCACTGCAAAGCACTGTAGGAGTGTTTCTAAGGTGTGACTCAGGAGGCTGAGAGCCTGGAAAGACAGTGGTCAGTGTCAGACGAGGACTTCATTGTCAGCCGGGAGGGAGACAACAGGCCATTAGTCACCACCCTGCAAAATCGGCGCATTTGCCAGCCCCACTGCTCTACTTGATCCTGACACCGACCTCACTGTTTGCTGGCTCACTCACGTGCCGAACCCTAAGAGCAAATGCTTTGGGTGAGCAATTTAGAGCATGGAACGTGTTCCAGTGCCTTTGCTTCCAGACGGAGTCATTTGGAATTTAATACTCTCTGCTCCAACCTGAAGCAGAAAGTGGCTTCTTAAGATGTCCGAATCCAGCTCATTCTGTGTTAAAGGCTCCAGTAGAGGCCTTAAAAAGTAAATTCTGTTATCATTGGGATAAATGACTGCTTAAGGACCTTTCTATGAAAAATGCCTCTCAGAATGCTGTTATATTGTTTATTCTGCCTTATTTCAATATTAGTATAAAAAAAATTAAAAGTCAGCAGTTACAAAGATGAGTTGACAGCTACTGTTCACAATATAGAAATAGTCTTTCCTTTGTGAGAGACCTCCTGGCTGTGTTCAGCTTTTATGTACTTTAAACATAAAATCTACCAAAAGTTGACCCACCATCTTTAAATTTCAGGTGCTGTACAGTATAAAATATATCTGTGAAGTCTGGTTTTAATATTTTCTCACAAACTAGAATCACCTGGGTAGGGAGCTATACCAGAGGAATTGTGTTGATTACCTTAGTCTAGGGAGCCCAACCCACTTTGGGCTATGCCATCCCTTGGCCTGTGGGCCTGAGCTGTATAAGAAAGCTAGCTGAGCCAGGTGATGGTGGCACACGCCTTTAATCCTGGCACTTAGGAGGCAGAAGCAGGCAGATCTCTGTGAGTTTTCTAGGGCAGCCTGGTCTATACAATGAGTTTCAGGATAGCCAGGGCTATACAGTGAAACTATCTTAGTTAGAGTTTCTCTTGCTGTGAAGAGACAGCACGACCACAGAAAATCTTATAAAGGACATTTAACTGGGGCTGACTAACAATTAAGACATTTAATTAATGTCATCGTGGCGGAGAGCTTGGTGGTGTGCATGAAGACATGGTGCCAGAGAGAGCTAAGAGTCAATCTGCAGGCAGCAGAAGGAGACTGTGAGCTACACTGGGCATAGCTCGAGCAGGTGAGACCTCAAAGCCCTCCCCCATAGTGACACACTTTCTCCGACAAAACTACATATCCTAATAGTGCCACTCCCTATGGCCAAGCATCCACAAACAGGAGTCTATGTGGGCCATACCTATTCAAAACATCACACAACACAAACTCTGTCTCAAAAAACAAACAACCAAACAACCAGTCAACACAGACACACACACACACACACACACACACACACACGAAAGAAAGGAAGAGAGAGAGAGAGAGAGAGAGAGAGAGAGAGAGAGAGAGAACTGAACAAACCAAGGGAGAAAGCCAGTTAACAAAGCCAGTTGACATGCATTTCTGAGAAGACTTTTTAACCTCAGCCCTGACCTGATCTCACCCATGAGTTTCTGTGATGGCTTTCCTCAGTGACAGACATAAACTAAAGCTAAATAAAACAAGCCATTTGTTCTTCCAAGCTAGCTTTGGTCAGTGTTTTATCATAGCAACAGAAAGCGAACCAGGACAACAGCACCCATGTTCAAATAAGTTGTATATGGCTTATAGTTTGTTACAGAAGGGGTACCAGTCAGTGTTTTGTATTCTTGGTTGGAGCTGCTATACACATTTTAATAAAAACGGTAAAGGATTTGAAGCCTGTGTTAGAGGCTGATGGAGAGATGATGTGCTGACTGCATGCAGGGGCTCTAGGAACAGCAGGCTGCCATTGGGAAGGTGAGTCACCCGTCACCCTTTTTGCTCTCAGGTAGTTCTTCTTTTGGCCAGAGGGCACTGTGGTTGGGGCGGTACTGAATAAGGTATGTTTGTGGGGCTTGCCAAAGGAATCATCTGAGACAAAGCTGGGCCTCCCAAGGCCGCCGGGGGACATTGTTTGCCCAGCCTGACTTTGAGCTCGGATTTGTTTACAGTGACCAGGAATTTTTATTCTAGTTTCATAAATTAGATATGAGCAATAGAAATATTAGGGTGACATCACTGAAAATATTTGAAAACTTCGTATCTCAGTACATGTTTAAACATCTGAGTCTGACTGAAGTCGGCCTTCTGGAGCAAGACAACCTGCTTTCTACAAAGGACAGAATGCTAGTTTTTTTTTTTTTTCAGTAACAAATTAACCTCATGGGAAAACAAAACAAACCATGCATTTCTGAGAACATTCTTTCTTAAGAGCAGCTCTGACCTTGTTGGGCTTCCGCTGGCTCTGTTGCTCTTCACATGAAGTGCAGGTTACAATTCCCTCCACTGTGGATATTTTTAAAGTTCAGTGAACACAGATGCCCAGGGGAGCATCTTTAAGATATTCAGAGTTTTGATTCACTGGATCAGGGTAGGGCTCAGGAGCTGTAGTTCATACAGTCCCTTTAGGTGCTTAGAAGCATATCCTAAGACTCCTGACAGTTTTGCCCAATCTCTGAGTTCTGATCTCTTCACTTAGATGACTTTCCCTTTCCCCTTTAATGGGATCATTTGTTTGGGACACGCCATATTGTTCTTTTGAAATATGTCTCCAAGTTTGGTACTGGAATCCACATAGGAATTTCTGCCTATGTGGTAGTGTGGCAGGCACTCTTTCTGTGAGGATCTGGACTCTCCTGCCTCTCAGATGGACAGTTTACACATGGGTATCCTGACTCAGGATTTAAAGACTCTACGGGCTTCATAGTCAGAGGTTGGGATCCTAAAAGCCCCAAGTTGAGCTGCCATGGAGATGATTGACTTTATAGGAGTAAATACAGAGGCGAGAGCCATGCTATGGGATCTGCAATTAATTTACCTCCATGAGTTTGATTCTGCGTCCTTTATTCTTAAATGTCCAGAATCTCCAGTGGCCCCCGAGTATCTCATGGATATCAAGTATAAAACTTTGTTTCTTGAAATTTTAACTAGGAAAAATAAACCAGAAAATATATGGTGGAGGAATTAAACAAAGAACAGCAGTTGAGTTTTCAAAAAGAAATGGAGGCCTACTGGCATAGAAGGAATCAAAGCTGTTCATCTTTTGGAGAGAGCTTTGGAATATTTTCTTTGAATATTGGATACCGTAAAGATAAATCAATTCCCAAAGATTTTTGATGAGAGAACATACATGTTAAATGTACAGAAATGTGCGGGCTATACTCACGCTTGTCAGAATATTCTCTTTCATATTTCAAACATACTTCACTGCTGTCAAAATAATTATTTTCTGTGAAAATATTTTATCAATCTGTATTTTTAACTTGTGATTATGTGCGTGTGTGCTACATGTGTGCAGGTGCCCTTAGAGGTCAGAAGAGGGCATTGGATCTCCTAGAGCTGGAGTTATCGGCGGGTGTACTACTGTGGACCCAACGCTAGTCTTCTGAAACAACAGGAAGTACTCTTGACCACCGGGTTATCTCTCCATGCCCTTTCGTAGAATCCTATAAAACTTGTTTACGGGAGTTGGTGCTATCTAGGACTCCTATCCAGATGTACCTTAAATCTGGTTCGACCATGTCATTCTTGTCATTAGTCTTTTTAATATTTGCATTAAGTTGAGAAATTCAAACAGGCTTTATTTTGTCCTTGATCTTCCTGTGAATGACTTCTATACTGTGCCCCTCTCCTCCTCCCTCCCTTCTCCCCCTCCCTCCTTCCTCTTACGATGTTCTGAAACTGATATTTATACACATTTTATTTTGTTACCTGTTTTCTGGGCTTTAGCACTGCTTACCCATTAGTAGGCTTGGAATTTCTAGTAGCCATGGGCCTTCTAATATAAAGTCAACAGCAGTATTTGCCAAACTGTAAAGATTTTCAGACAAGCCAATAAGCCTTTGTAATCAAACAGGCCCAGATCTCACTTCTTCATACTGAGAAGACTGCCCCTTAACACTTGGTGCATTTCCTTTTAGGGGAGCAATGATTAAGCTAAAGGTATTTTTCCCTAATGAAAAATAAAGGAATTAGACACTTTGGTAGTCCAGCTGCCCGTGATTGTGAAGTCGAAGGCGCCTTGAATTGGCGATAATTCGTCTCTTCCTGCTTCCCCCTGTTCTACTGTAGGAGAAAGCACTCACTGATGGTTACAGCTGTCTTGGGTTTCCATCCTGGAAGTTCTGTTTCTATGGAGACCTTTTTGGCTCATGTACTGTTTACTCCAGAACTCCCATCAGCTTAAAGTGATTGGAGGGGAGGAGGAATAAGCAACTTAACTTTAGGAATGTCCTTTTCTTTCTACTCTCTTTCTCTTCTACTCCCACTGAAATATTGGGTTTTCTTGTAACAATCAGCATCTCAGAGGTCTAAAAAGTGTGCTGTCAAGGGGTTGGAAGTATTTAAGCATGAGAGAAGAGGCATGGGATTTACTCCTACAGCGAGCAAGAGCACATGGCCATATCTTCACTCCCTATCATCTCCCTCCACACTGCTCCTGTTCATTAGTGTTCCTTGTGTTGCAAGTCATGGAAATCACAGCCCATGGTGATACTGGGTTTGCATGTGCTGGATGTGTTGGGAAGCAAGAAATGTGGTTTATTTTTTGTCTTTTATTCCTTGAGGTGTTAGTTTTGTCATAGTCTGCATCCTTTTTCCTTGGAAGCACACACACACACACACACACACACACACACATGCTCACACATGTGTACACACACATACACACACACACAGACACCCACATACAAAGGTATATTTTATGTTATATACATAAATAAAAGATGTAACAAACAAGAGTAGAATCTTGAAAATTTATCTACACAGCTTATTATTTTGTGATTTATTTGATTTTAAATTATATATATATATAACTTAAATTATGTATATATAAATATACGTATGTATATAATTTATATGTACATAAATTATATATATATATGTATATATATATATATATAACATAAATATATGTTGAGTATGTATATTGTGTGGGAACTTGCAGAGTTCAGAGGTGTTGGGTGTGTCTGGAGATATAGTTAAAGGCAGTGATAAACCAACTGAACGTGAGTAGTGGGATCTGAACTCAGATCCTCTGTAAGAATGGTATACTCTCTTAAGCCCTGAGCCATCTCTCCAGTCCCTACACTCTTTATTGTAGTCTGAATTTATGTTTGCTTAAACACAGTTTTTGTTTTGTTTTGTTTTTTTGTTTTTTCAAGACAGTGTTTCTCTGTGTAGTCCTGGCTATCCTGGAACTCACTCTGTAGACCAGGCTGGCCTCAAACTCAGAAATCCGCCTGCCTCTGCCTCCCAAGTGCTGGGATTAAAGGCGTGCGCCACCACCGCCCGGCTGCTTAAACACATTTTAAAATTATTTTGTATCTGAGGCAAAGCTGGGCATTCGTAGAAGCAAATGAATTAACATGTGTGGCAATTGCTTACGGATCCCCTTTATTTACAGGAAAGCTATTTCCTGAGTGATGCAAATGTGTGCAGAAGACACAGTCCCTATACCAACTCCTGCAGTGTTCAACAGAGGAGAATACATTTGATTTAAGGATGGCCACGTATTCAAAAATGGATATTGAGTTTAGCAGTGGTGGCTTGAGTATTCATTTTCTTCTTTGGGACAATAAGTTTAACCCCTTCAGTGGTTTTATATATAGGGGTAATATGACGAAGTTATCTGAGCAAAGAAGACAGTTGTAAAGAAACAGCAAAGTGAATAAGGGAGATGGCTGTTTAGTGATATGGCCTGGGGCATAGTCTGTAGTGTGAACATTTTAAGCTTATCTCTGACTAACTTACACATAAATGAGACTCGGACTATGGTTTATTTTATTTGGCTTTGACAATTATTGGGGTCAGCCCTAATCTACTTTTCTAACTGCTGGCCTGGCTACCTCCCCAGTGGTATACACCAGATACTTGCTTTCCTCTCCTCTCGTGGTAGCTTCCTCCAGAAATTAGACAAATAGGGATAGATTATTAAATTTACTCTTAAGCAAATAATTTTATAGCCATGATCTTACATTGGTAAAAATCTAGAATTAGAGTTATATTTTCTTACGTTGGTACAGAATTTGCATATTGATACAGGTTTAAAGTTTTCGCTGGTATAAATCTTTGTACATTGATATAAAACTTAAAATTTTGTTACTTTTAGATAGGTATTGTGCCTATACAACTCATTTAAGAATGCAAGACTTAGATCCAGTCCCTTAAATAGCTGCTATTACAAACTGTTTACAATAACTAAGTAATGCAAGTTAATAATCAGTCAAACTCATGGTCTTATTAGATACTAATTTAATTATTTACAATAAAATGTTTTCAAGGTTATTAAAATAGTAAATCCCTGAAAAGTCAATGTGTAACAATTCAGTTATGCTATATAGATAGATGGTCTTCAGAAGCATCAGAGATCCACAGAATATGGCATTTATTGTTATTTCATTATTAAAAGATCTTTTGATTGCTAGACATGTCTGCTCCTGAGAAGACCCCCATTCCACTTCAAGGAAGCGGATAAGTATCAGTAGCTCCACGTGGAGTGGCTTCAGTGGTGGCAAGCTAGCCACTATGCAAGAAATGCCCGAATTTTATCTGCAGACACAATGCTGTCGGAAAAGGATAAGTGAATGCAGGATAGCCAATGGCTAAGCTCTGCTAAGTCAGCATAAGCTAGTCCTTCATAATTCCTGCTTCATTCCAAAATTTTGGAAGCTATGTTCCTGCTCACTCAAATATATATTTCTTCTTAAATCTCTGATGGAGTTGAAGACTAGTTATAGTCTCACAACTGAACTTAAGTTGTTTAGCATTAAAGAAAATGTTGTAGATTTAAAAAGATGGTTTACAGATGATAATGCAAGTTAAAATCAGACATGATTGAGGTAAAAAATTATAACCTCATTAAGTTAGGATAGACAATATAATACTTTATTTAAATTGCCAAATATATTAGATAGATATCATAAATATATGTCATACCTTATAATTTATATAATTGTCATAATTGTATTTTAATTTATATTTGACAGGAAAGAGTCTTTTATTGGCTTAAAAAGGGGAATTGATGGGTTTGGTCTTTTGCTGTCTATTGTAATGCTAAGTGCAAACTTCGAAGACCTGGTTGTCTCAGAGATGAGAATCCACACGTAAGATGCTAAGTGATCCTGCCCCCAAGTTATTTCTGATTAAGAAAAAATGATACCAACATCTAATAGCTGAGTAGAAGAGACAGACATAGGTGGAGTTTAGGTTTGGTGGGCTTGGGGTCAGAGGAGAACCAAGAGGGGGAAGAAGACACAGGAGAGGGAGGAGAAGGCACCTAGGAGTTAAAAGATCATGGCCCTGAGGGCTGGCCAATTGGAGTTAAGAGCAACTCAGATGAAACATAGAAAGTAGTAAATAATATTTGGGGGCTATCAATAGGGAAGTATATTCTAATAGCATAGAGAGTAGGTATCTGCCCAGCTATTATTCTGTTTAAGACTTATTGTAAGTCTTATATTGTATATAAAGGCTGAATGTATTTTTCACCCAGAAACTAAGTGGTAAAAGGCAGGGTAGAAACCCCTGGTTGAGATTTAAATATTTCTACAATGGTAGTCCCACAAGGACAGCCAACTCTTCTCTTCTGTGTGCTGGCCCACCGTTTATGTGGCTGTATGTCACAGGGTTGATCTTGGTCTATTGTAAACTGGAGTATCTGTGTCTCATCCTACTAAGATGTCTGTTCTCCAGTGTCTGAGACCAAGAGCACAACACCGATATCCTTGCTCACAGAGACTGCACTTGACATAGTCTTTGTTTTGCTATCATACTAATTAGGAAGGAAAATGATTCTGTTGAATGAATCCCTTGCTATCAACACACATTTCCTCTTTTCATGCCAGCATTGTGTGTTTTTCTAATTATCTCCAGGAGTAGTGGCTTGTAAATATGCATATAATAAAGCCGAGTTTCTATGTCTAAAGAAAAGTCTGAATATATAAACACACACACAGGTTTGTAGTTCCTATTTTTTTTTTTTTGTATTGGAGTGGGCAAATTATTTGTATATTTGTTACAAGAGATATTTGTATTGTTCATGTTTGAATTGAAGAAGAATAAGTTTTATGTGACACACACAGAGGGAATCTACTGAAGGAGCCATGGCTGCTTATTAAGATGTTTGAGTACCTCTGGATAAGATGCTTTGAAGTTCTGTTCCAATACCTGAAGCCAACAAAGACATATACTATGCATTTAAAATAGAGTAAAATCAAACATCATCATCTGAAATCATCACCTTAAGGCAAAGGCATCAATGGCAATGTTAGAGATATATACAAACCTTTGGGCAAAGAAGTGAGCAGATTGAAAGGCCTTTATAATTATGCAAGCAATACAACTTTAATTATGAAATAATGGTGTCAATCTAAGGATAACTATTACCATTAGATGTTGACTGAAACTTTCATGTATTCATTCACTCTGCAAATATTGGTGATTTGCATGTATGATCCATAATGATCAAAATAAGGGAGTCTGTCTTGACTCTAGGATAGACTGCCATAAACAAGATTAAGTAATTCATGTGGCATATTATAGAATGTTAAATGATTTGGAATAATAAAGAGTGGGCCTAAAAGGCCTGATGTATTTTTATATAGTTTGTTAATGTCATACAATCTTTGAGGAACTGAAAGGGTGATCCCGGCGGCTCTCTCAAAAAATAAAATTCACAAAGACGCAAGAGGCATTTCAGAGTGTTCAGTCATTTTATTGTAATTTATTTTACTTTAAACTTATTGAAAATGTTATCTACTACTGTGTCATCACGTGAGGTTTTTGGCATATATGTAGTGTAGTGTTTAAATCAAGTTAAACATAACCCACCTCATCTATCATCTACCATCTCTCCATGGTGAGCATGTTCAACATCTTTTCTTTTGGATGGTCTGTCTGCACATACATATTATATGTAGTCATGCCCATTCTGCCCTGGTGTGTCTGTGTCAGCCTACCCTGGTGTCTATTCCCCCACCCACGGTTCTCCTCTTTCCAGCCTCTGGTAACAGTCACTCCTCTCTCAAGTTCTATGCTTCCACTGGTTTTAATCTCCACATATGAGTGAGATCATGGTGTACTTGTCTATCTGTGCCTCTGTAGTTGAGATAATTGACCCAGCAGATGTGCCAGGCTCAACATAGGAGCACAAGAGATAGAAGAAAACAAGAAAACAGGACAACATGACAAGGAGCAGTGCTGCTGATGTTGCCTGGTGAACAATTTGAAAAGGATGATTATGAGGAGATTCGTCATATGTGCAGTTTATTACTGGACATCTAACACCTGTGAATATGTGTGTGTGTGTGAGTGCATGCGCACACACCTGCGTGTGTGTGCACACATGCACATGTGGACATAGATATCTAATAGTTTCTTCATCTGCGATTTTTGTGTTTCCTACTGGTTAGATTTTATTCTGTTTATAGGTCATATTTCACTTTTTTGCATGCCTGGTAATTTTGATTTGGCTACTCGGCCACCATAGATTTTTTATTGCTCTGGAGTTTGTTTTAATAATTTGGGACTTTGTTGTTAAATTTTTGAAGCTTTTAACATTTATTAAAGCGGTCTTGCATGTGGAGTGAATTTGACTGACGGATCTTGTTTGAAACCCTAGTAGCAGAGATGTTTCTCTTTGGTCCTTTGGATCACGGACTACCTTGAGCCTGCTGTGAACCCTCAGTTTCATTTCTCCTACTGTCTCTGGAGGATCTTTGCACTGCACCAACAGTGTTCTCAGACACTAGATGAGGGCCATTCAGAGACTTTTCTAAATGCCTGTCTCTAGAACGTTCTCTCAGAGTAGCTTCTTTCTCTTCAGTGCTTTGCTTCACAAAAGAGTCAGAATTCTGACTCATCCCCTTTGGAGAGTCACTGAGATCTGTTTGGATCACCCTCCATTTGCCAGGAGATTGACTGACATCTCTCTAGAATCTGTGGGAAGAGCTGAAGCTGCCAGCCCTTTTGCCACTCTCTTGTGTTGCCTGTTTGAAAACAATTCTTTCATAAAGCTGTTTTTTCCTTTGTTGTTTGGGATGAGAGAGTGAATAGTACTTTTGATATTCAATTATAGCTGGAAATAAGGGTGAGACCAGATTAACCTTTAACCCTATTTGTTAATGGTTCCACATTGAGGATCACTTGTCTTTCCAGGTCAGCTCAAGAAAATGTTGCTAGGATTGTTTTTGACATTGCTTTGTGTCTGTGGTGGTAACATTAACCACAGACTTACCTTCAGTAAAGTTTCTGAGTTGTTTCCTTTTGCTTTTTCCTTTCTTTCATCTATCTGCTTTCATAGGCTACTGAAAAGTATCATAGAATACTGAATGTGTGAGGCATTTTATTCAAGTTAAACTCCAAAATTGCCCAAACCAAACCAAATCAAATCAAACCAACTCAAAACAAAACCATGAGAGAAAGAGGGGGAGGAAGAGGAAGAGGGAGAGGTAGGGGGAGGGGAAAGGAGAGGGAGAGAGAGAAAGAGGGGAGAGAGGGAGACAGAGAGGGAGAGGGGGAGGAGAAGGGGAGAGGGAGAGGAAAAGGGGGAGGGAGGGGGAGGGGAGGGGAGGGGAAGAGGGAGGAGAGAGGAGAGGAAGAAGGAGAAAAGGGGGAGGACCTCTCTTTGGACTTTAAGCTTACAACTTGGCTAGATTGGCCAGCCAGTGAGCCTCCAGGATCCTCTTGCCTGTGTCTCCTGTGCTGGGTTACAGGCATGTGTTGCCACAACTAGCTTTTAAAGTAGGCACTGGGTGTTCAAACTGGGTTCTTAAGATTGCACAAAAAGCGTTTACCCACGGAGCCATCTCCCTCTCTTACACAAATCAACCTTGAGATGTTTCTGAGCTACCCACAAGATGTGGAGCCCAGATACGTTAAAGGACAGAGAGATGAGATGGGAGAGACTTGAAACTGGGAATGGACTTAGGTTTGTGGTTGTCAAACTCAGACAACTTAAAAATGTACCCATGCTAGTTCATGGCATGGCTGCATCCATGTGGTAATTTTTGTCAGGTGGACAATCAGTCTTGAGACCTCATCAGAGTTGCTGACTGTTGCTGGAGTTTGGCTGTTGCAAAGGCCATCCTAAAACTGGTCTTCCAACAATAATAACAGAGGCGGTAGAAAAAAGGGCAAATTATCTTACCAGTACATCTACTTTGTCAGGCTAATTTTACTCCTGAAATCTGTGCCTTGCTCTCAACTCTCCTAATTGGAGTGGGAATAGGATTTTAGAGGAATCCTCGACCAAGAACTCCACGAGAGTATTTGTTTAAAAGTATAAATACATCACACAAATATGTGGTTTAGGTCCATAATTTTAAATTAAGAATTAAATTATGTTAAGTACCTTTAAATAACTGAGGAAGCAGTTATGTGGTAGTCGAGAAGGAAGTGAAGGTCCCTGTAGGCCTCAGAAGAGCCATCTGTGGCCTGGGAGCTGTGCTTTTGAAAGGATGATATAGTCATTATGAGCATGAGAGAAGTGTGTGTAAAAAGATGTTTACACACATGCTCCATGTTAGGAAGTTTGTCACACGTCACTTTAATTGGTAGTAGTCATGAGGAGACAGCAATGGCAGCTATCAGAGCAGGATAAGAAGCTAGATGTGCTGGCTTATGTATGGAATCACAGTACTCAGGAGTCTGAGGTAGGATTGCTGTGAGTTTGGGCCGTACAGTGAGAATGTCTTAAAATACACACCACACACACACACACACACACACACACCACACATATGCATACTCCTTCAACACATACCCACCCCCCACACCATACACACATATACACACCATATACACACCATATACACGCACCATACATACATACCAAACATACCATACATATCATACACACACACACACACACACACACACACACACACACACACACCATATGCACAAGTAAGACAAACACAGAGAGAGAGGGGGAGAAGAGGAGGGGGAGGGAGAGGGAGAGGGAGAGGGAGGAGAGGGAGAGGGAGAGGGAGGAGAGGGAGAGGTTACTCTGTTGGCAGCTTGGCCGTAGGGTTTGTGGTTCCTATGAATAGGGATTACACATAACAAACATTTAATGTTTTATTTTTAAGTACATTTTTATTTTTGAAATTAAAATACAATGAAGCAATGCTTTATTTCTCCCTTCCATTCTTCCTACTAACCCCCATCATTTGTGTGTGTGTGTGTGTGTGTGTGTGTGTGTGTGTATTTAATTGGTAGCACATATATATGTATAATACATGTGTATATATGTAAATCCTAAATGTATAAATGCAACGTGCTTAGTTCATAAACTGTTACTTGTGTGTATATGATTTCAGATCTGACCATTTGGTATTGGACAACACAATCTTTCCTGAGGAAGACTATTTCCCCACTGTCTGCATTCCTTAGATGCTATGGGTCTTTTTCTAGGGGTGGGGCCCTGTGAGATTATCCCTTCCATGTTACATGTCTATTGGTGTTAGATGGGGGCTTCAATTCTCCTGTTTCTTCTCTGTTCTTCTCTGTGGTTCCTACTGATGAAAACTCAAACTCTTTTTGGTTTCAAAAGTTGAGTTTTAGTTTTAAACAATAGGAGTATCCTTCTGTCTGTGTGTCAGTGTTCCTGTGTTTTTCTCTGTCTTTGCCTCTGTCTCTGTCTCTCTTTCTCTCTCTGTATGTATGTGTGTCTGTTGAGAGTTTCTCTTTCTGCGTATGTCTTTCTCTTTGTGTCTCTGTATGTGTGTGTGTATGCACATATGTGTTTTTGTGTGTGTCTGCTTCTTTCTCTGTATGTATCTCTGTGTGTGTCTCTGTGTGTAACTATACATGTTCATCTATGTATAATTATATGTGTATGTGTCTCTGTATGTGTCTCAGGCATGCATGTGTAATATCTGCTATGATGCCTGTTGGTGACTGTCCTTTGGCAGGTTTGACATCTATATATGTTAAAAAAGGGATTGTACATCATTCATTGTGGTTCTAAATTGATATGAATTATGTTTTTTTATACATGATTTAAATTTTCAACATCTCCTCGTGAAGGCTGAGGAGAATTCAGTATTGCACAGCAAATATTGGCACTCTTTGACTTTGACTTTAGCCTCAAAAGCGTATTAGTAATAACGTTATGATTATGAGTAACAATAGACTTCCTCAGTGTTTATAAAGAATGTCAAGACCCCTGTACAGTAAGACCGTAAGTTAAATGAGCAAATTAGATTTGTTTCCTAGGACCAGTCTTTTCTACTACATTTTTTACTCAGTCCCTTCCTCTCTCTCTGGTGCCTGGTTTTACATCTTCTGTCTTGAAAGCCTTTCCAAGGCATCTGCTCAGTTTATTCAGAAACAGGTAACTGAAATGGATCCAAGGCCTTTGCATCTCATTAGAAAGGAACAAGAGGCTCCCTTTACCTGGCACAGGGAATAATGTCTTCCTGTGGAGCTTCCTGCAAAGAAAGGACCGTTTCATGTTTGTTTGTTTTGTTTTGATTTTTTTTTTATTTTTGCTGTTTTTTTTTAAATGTGTAGAGGCCTTCAAAAAATGTTTTTTTAAGTCACCCTACCCAGGTGACTAGAGCTCTGCTTCTATCCAAGGCTGGCACCTCAAGGTAATTCCATTCCTTCTCTGTGCAGCCTGCCTTATGAATTATTTCTGGTGTTTAAAGAACTCGGTCTGCTGTGAGCAGAGGACAATCTAGTCTGTTTGGCAGCAGATGAGACAAACACACATTTTAGAGAAGGAAGTCAACACATTTGAAAACACTTTGAAAAGTATTAGTCTGTGATACAAATACAAAGGATTCTTTGCCAGTTTGTATAAGATCTGACAGTTTAAGACAGTCCACTAAATGTTTAATCAAGGAACTAATTTATAATGGATAAGGAAAGGAGAAGAACTTTTTATTGAGGTGTTGGAAGAGTGAGCTATGGTAAGAATGCCAAAATGTAACACACAGACACACACCACACACACTTATGTGTTTATATATGTATATATATGTGTGTGTGTGTGTGTATATATATATATATATATATACATATATATATGCATACATACATAATACATATGTGGATATACACATACACATACAAACACACATGTACACACATTCTTATGTATGTATATATGTATATATTTATGTATACATATATACACTATATGTACACATGTGGATACACACACACACACACACACACACACACACACACACACACACAATTATTAACATTCTGGGTGCAGAGGGTGAGATGACAGATCAATAGGCAATGCCAAGGTGAAACTGCCCACACTGTATAGATCAGCTCCCGGATGAACAAGGTCTGATAAGTCTGATCATGTCAGAGACAAAAAGGAAGGCAGTTCTTCCCTGATAAGACAGTAATCGAAAGAAGAGTTGCCAAGGAAAACAGCTACAGCCCTGTCACTTGGGCCCTGTTGACATAGTTCCTCCAACAGGCGTTTCCTGCAGGAGCCAAGTTCCTACACTGTAGCCCACAGAGAGCCGTGAACAACACTCATGGTTGAGACCGAATCCAGGTAGAGGAAGTCCTAAGGTCAAGATTTGTAAGCTACAACTGAATTACAAAAATGATTCTACTTCCTAGTATTCAGGCACTCAGGAGTCCTGAGAAAAGTGCCATTATGTGACTTCCCTAATTATGTAATAATTTATTTAGATATATTGGTCAGGAAGCAAAAATGAAACCGCTGTAGTGGCAAAAAGCACACCACTGGTTTGGGGTAGCATGGAAAGACAATCTGAAGGAAGAGGAGATTGCCAGGGAATGGGGAAGCTGTGGAGGCGGCGAGCATGTTTCCCATCTTGATTATGGTGGTGGTGTACACATCTATTGTACACGCTAAGCTCTGTACTTTAAATATGTTCATTTTGTTCTATAGCAATCATATGCAAGTAAAACCATTACAATGTTATGCATCCTTCTACCTAAGTGCTGTGAGTTTGTATCTCAGTCAGTTGCAGATGCTGCTGTGTTTTCTCTATTTTTCCCAGGAGTGAAGTGGAGGACAGGGGATAGGCTGTGCTGCCATGTTGTGATTTCTAAACTCTGGGTTTCCCAGAGACATTGGGCAATCTCTGCTTGGTCGCTGTCTGTTTCTGTCTCTCTGTCTCTGTATGTTTCTGCCTGTCTCTGTCTGTCTCTCTGTCTCTCTGCCTCTCTGTCTCTGTCTGTCTGTCTGTTTATCTGTCTGTCTGTCTGTCTGTCTGTCTCTCTCTCTCTCTCTCTCTCTCTCTCTCTCTCTCTGTGTGTGTGTGTGTGTGCTCACATGCGCACACGCATGCACGCAATCTATCTCTTTTGACACACATTTTCCTAAGGTTATGTTCCTTTCTGATAGTGTTAACCAGACAAGTCTATATTTGTTGACTCCTTAGTGGAAGCCAGTGTTGAATTCTGAGTTCTAATGGCGATGCTGGTTTATGTTACTACACCCTTCACTTAAAATAGGAAGATTATGTTGATAGAGATTATGCTTTTTAATCTCAAGGCAGAAAAATATTGCTGATCTCCTGTCCCTAGTATTTTGCATGAATGTGACTTGGCACCAATTTGGTTATCAAGTAGGAGAAGTGTTAAAATATTTTACTGCAATGCTTTGCATTATAAAGACTGTATTGAGTACTTGCCCTTCCATGCTCATGTCTGCCAGAAGCACCCCTATTCTCTAAAAGATTTATTTGTAAAGAACTTTATGCATAAGCATATTTCTGAGGAGGCAGATTTTTCGCTCAGGCAGCAAATGAGTACAAAAACGTGGTTTTGCTCATTTATTGTGTGACCTTGGCCAGTGCATGGCATAATTGGTGTTTACTTATTTCTTCTTTGAAGTATGGCTGATGGTATACTCGTAAGGAAGAATAAGTTGACATTTTGAACCAGGAATCAGTAAATTCCCAAAGGATGCTTCAACCTTCCTAATGCTTTAACACAATTTCTCATGTTGTGGTGACTCCCAACTATAAAATTATTTTATTGCTACTTTGTAACTGTAATTTTGATATTGCTATGAATTATAATGTAAATACTGATATTTAGGCTATCTGATATATGACCCTAGGGTCATTGGAGCCTAATAGGGATCACAACCCACAGACTGAGAACCCTTGCTGATTCCTGGTGAGATTATGCATACAGTCAACTCTTTATTTCTAGTTGGTTTATTTTCCCCCAAGAAAGGATCCCATGGGCCCCAGGCTGGCCTGGTCCTCACTGTATTACTGAGGATGACTTTGAATTTCTCTATCCTTTTGCCCAGTGCTAAGATGATAAGTATGTGTCACCACCATTCCCAGTTTATGTGATGCTAGGGATCAAACCCAGAGCCGTGTGTACTGGCCCAGTTGTCTACCCACTAGGTGCATCCCCAACTCAGCCCAAACCACTTATCACCCTTTCTTCCAGACATTTTCCTGTCAAGGCAGTTGCAGGTCAGGTGCTGTTTCCCCCGTAAGTCTTCTGGGCCAGCTTCCCATCCTTGTGCTGCCTTGTGCCTCTTATGGGCTTCTGTACTTCCTATGGGCTTTCTCCGGTCACCTGTTCCATCTACTGTTCCACGATTTATTGTTTAGGGCTTGGCCTGATTATTTATTACAGTGTATTTCTTAAGTTTAAGGGCTATACCTTGTTTATATTTGTGTTTCAAGTCCCGTGGTATGGCTCCTGGGAAGGGACAAACAAGCACTGTTGTATCCTTGTCTTCAATGAATGGATTCCATCTCCATCATGATTTGAATCTGAGATGTTATTCACAAATTTCCAAGTTAAGCTTTCATGAGCACAAATAGAATCAAAATTTGTATTCCACAAAAATTTAATGGCATGAAAAATTTACACGAGACTTAATAAACTGCTTGGCTGTGGTTAATACCATTGTTTCTCAATGTGAATCACTGGAAAACTATCAGAGCTGCCTCTGCTGCTGTGAGAATCTGTGAACAAATCAAGAAGCACATTTATATTTTTAAAAGATGATTCTTACGGAGCTGGTATTTTATATTTCTCATCATGAATAGCACATATCTTATTGCCAACGTCTGAATAAAACTTTCTCCTCCTTACATTGTTTCAATATCTCAATTCAGATAGGTAGTTATTATATCATGACTTTGGTAAGAAATGGATGATAGTTCTAGTCGTTTACATAATAGTCTATTCTGGGGCTAGAAGGACTTCAAAGTGTTATGATGCTTAAATTCTAGCTACTTAAAAGCTCTCAAGTGGTGGGAGAGCGAGAGTAGAGGGAGGACAGACAATGGGCTCCAAAATAGAGTTACATTAGAGGAACATAAGCTCTACTGTCTTACATTGTCTCACGGTGAATGTAGTTCACAACAACTTAACGTTTCTTAAAAGTAATAGAAAAGAAGAAATTTAGGATTCTTAGTGCAAATAATTAATTAATGCTTAACAAAGGGAATGCTAGCTACCCTCATTATACATGTTATACACATATTAAACATTCATAGTCTATCTCATAAATGTGCATAATTATTGTATCAGTTAAAACATTAATAGAATACAGTTTTGGGGGGCCAGTGAGTGAGATGGTTTTGTGAGTAGAGGTGCTTGCTGTGGAAGTCTGGTGGCCCGAGTTTGCTCTCTGGGACCTGTGTAAAGGGGGAAGGAGAGAACTGGCTTCATCGTGTTGTGTGTGCTCTGACCCTCCTCCCCAACACACACTGTGTTGTTTTCAATTGCTGTGATAAAATACCATGACCAAAAGCTACTTACAGAAAAAAGAGTTGAGTTTGGCTTCCAGTTTGAGACTAAGCATCCATGATGGCAAAAAGACTTGGCAGCAGATAGCCAGAGAAGGGAACTGACCAAGATCACAGTTTATCGGCACACTGAAACTAGTGCAGGAAGTGCAGTGAGATATATGCTCTTCAAGCCCATCCTCAGTGTCTACTGCCTCCAGCAAAGCTGTCTCTCCAAAAGGCTTCATAATCTCCCCAAACGGTGCTGCCAGCTGAGGACCACGTAGTGTTCAAATACAGAGCCTACAGGGAGCATCTTTATTTTTAGTTGGCCCTCCCCGACCCAGTTTCTCTATTTTCCTATTCCTGCTCATCCCTTTTTAAATGTTTTCACCCCTAGTATACTCTGTGTCTACTTTCTTTTTTTCTTTTCTTTTCTCTTTTTGGTTTTTTGAGACAGGGTTTTTTTTGGTGTAGTCTTAGCTGTCCTGGAACTCACTCTGTAGACCAGGCTGACCTCTAACTCAGAAATCTGCCTGCCTCTGCCTCCCAAGTGCTGGGATTAAAGGCATGCACCACCACCGCCTGGCTGTGTCTACTTTCATATCACACGTGTTTTACTCTGCCACGGGGAACTTCAGAGCCCCTCGTCTCAGCTCTCATGGATCCTTTCTTGCTACCTGGTCTCTATTGATATCTTGTTCCAACTTAAACACAGCCTTTAAAAACCCAAGTCCAAAATGCATATGAAAGTGAACATATGACATTTGTCTTTCTGGGTCTATGTTCACTTAAAAATCTATATCTTTATATCTATCATTTATCTATCTATCTAATCTATATCTCTTTATATAATATCTATATATACCTATCATCTACCTAATCTATATCTATCATCCATCAGTCTATTGTATATGTGTATTCAGTTCTGTTTTACTGAGAATTTTGTAATTTCACATTTTTACAGAGCTGAATAGAATCCCTTGGTATAAATGTATCATTTTTATATACTTCAGCTGGCAGATAGCTAGGCCAATTCCATTTTCTTGCTATTGTAAAGATGGTAAAAATGATATAGAGTCAGGACTGAGTTATCCCACGACTGAATTTCAAGCATTACTTAGCTGTCCCCCAAACAATCAAGCTGGGTTAATGGCAAGCAGAGACCTCAGTGTCCACAAAACACAGATGAGCTTGAAACTTATATCAAAATGTATAGCAATCGAAAGATGCATGCATCTCTTTGTAAAAATACAGGTACCATGCAAAAACAAGTCACCACATCTCTTCCAGAGATCACCCATCCAATAGTGATGGAGTCCAATGAAAGCAACGTAAACAAAATTCCAGACAAAGGATTCTAAAGGAGAATTATAAATATGTTTAAAGACTTAATAAAAACACAGATAAACACTTATGCTTTTGTTTTAATTTGTGATAGGTGTAGGAGGAGCTAGGATGGGAGGAGTAAGGAGAGAAAGAGGAGGAGCAAGGAGAAGAAAAGGAAGAGGACGGGCTAGGTAGAGCAGAGATGTAGGAGCATGGAGAATCACGCAGGTATGGAGAGCAGTCTTGGGTAACCTTTAATTTAGGTTAGCTAATTGGGAAACAACTCTCTTTGTATGGGCATATTGTTATTGAGCATTACCAAACATATAAAACATTTAGATACTCTAAGCATTAAAGTCTCATCTGTACCAAGCCCATGTGGTTGGAAGGATGGTCCAGGCACTGCCCAGCCTTCCGGAGACAGCGTGAAAGATTGGCAGAGCCATCACCCACACTGGTGTCTCGAGGGGGACAGGGCTGGTGTTTCTGGCTGGCTGTTTCTAACTGCGGTGCGCACATGGCCTCTTGTCACAGAACATGGTGGCTGAGCTAGGCAGAGCTACCACAGCTTAGCCAGTTGGCTTGACCAGAGGTAGTTTTTAAATAATTACTTCAACAGATAGGAACACTTGAGATGTAGACTTCATTTCCACAGTATTGTCGTCACTGACAATATTCACTAGTATTGATTGTACTTTGCTATCTTAACAGGATTTCATTTCCATTTTGACATCAAGAAACAATACACTGGCATGTAGAAATCAAAGAAGGGCCACTTGTCATGAAACAATTGATATGTGTACATTCAGCACTTCAGGCGAGTGTGCAGTCTCTACCTAGCACAGCTCAGAAGACTGTTGAAGCCTGAGGTCTGGACAGGAACCTCTCATTAATGTAGTCTTACATTACAAGATATTTGATTATTGATATTTTATTATTGAATAGTAACAAGATTATAGTCAACCACAGTTGACAAATAGTTGTTTTGTTTTTCTCACATTTGAACTCTGACAGCCCCTTGAAGTGGCTTTAGTCCTTGATTCCCCTTTTCAACTTGGTTGCAGCACCTCTCCTATGGTCTTAATCTTACCAAATTATTGGGGTGGGATGACAAACACTAGTATTCAGAATAGGGTGATGGATTTTCTGGAGTAGTGGTGGGCAGCAGCTTGTCCATCCTCACCCAGTCCTGTGATGTTGAAATGAAAATAAAACAGCCTTAAGAAGGTGAACTGTCAACCTCAGTGCTCTTAATTGACTACTTCTTGAGGCTAATGAGCCGGTTCCCCTAGGTGGTGACATCTTATATCGAATCCCACTACGCTTCAGTTAGGATGATTTCTCATCTCTACAAGGAGCCTAGTTGTTCATATCAAGTTCAGAAAATTCCAGACTACAACGGTGGGAAGTGCTGCCAGAGGGAGGATGAGTATTTAATGAAAGTGTGCTTTCATGTGGTGGCCTTTCAGTAGACAGAGAATTGTGAAACTAGGACAGAACTTGGTTATGTAATTTTTCCTGAGAAAGCTGTCAGTGGAGAATTAATGAATTATAGTGACTTGATGCTAAGAAATTGTATTTAAATTAGGGATATTTAACTTCCTAATAAAATTTCACCACAGAGTGAAAGTAGAGATAGATTTCTTGTTAGAACAGGTTAGGTTGGTTAGCCCACTTTAAAATATGTGGCTTGGAGTGCTAACATAAAAAATGGAAGCATACAGAACAGTACTATGATAGACCCTTCTACCTCACACCTGTGGATGGGCAGCCTCTTTTCTTTTTATTCTCTTTTGAGTGAGCTATTAGAGAAGTGTTATCTTTGTGCCAGAGAGTTAGGCACCATTCTAACTGCCTGAATGAATATAATGAATAAGGAACTGGCAAATGACATTAAAGCTATGCAAAGCTGTATTTTATAATATCTGACTGACTACTATCTATTTACAAAACAAGCTAAAATAGTAACTTTACTTTCATGGTGTCTTTGTCAGGGTTTTACTGCTTTGAACAGACACCATGACCAAGGCAACTCTTAGAAAGACAACATTTAATTGTGTCTGGCTTTCAGGTTTAGAGTTTTAGTCCATTATCATTAAAGTGGGAGCATGGCAACATCCAGGTAGGCATGGTGCAGGAGGAGATGAGATTTCAACATCTTGTTCTGAAGGCAAACAGAAGAAGACTGACTTTCAGGTAACTAGGATGAGGGTTTTAAAGCCCATGCCCCTGGTGACACACTTCCTTCAATAAGGCCACACCTACTCCAACAAGGCCACACCTCCTATTAGTACCACCCCCTGGGCCAAGCATATTTGAAACACCACACATGAATATACAGAATAATCACCCAATAAATATGTCATATTCTTTGTTTCAAGTGCCATACAGGTAGAGGTCACAGATGGATATGAGATAATTTGGCTTTATAGGAACTCATGAACTGGAAAGTAAATCAGAGGCAAGAACAGTTCAGTGTAGCCAATAAAATCATAAAGCAATCACCTACATCCATACACTCATCCTTGTTTTCTCTTCCTGTAGCCATAACCATAGTTACCTCTATGATGGGACTCTTGTTGGAGGTGCACATGATACATAGATGATTCTGTATTGAGGTGTTTAGACTGAGTCTTAATGAGCAGAAGCGATCTGTATCAAGATACATGTGTGCATGTGCATATGTATGTATGTGGTGGTATCTGTGTATTTGCAGGAACAAAGAAAATGGGCAGGATATTCCTGGAAATAAGTGCAGTTAAAAACCTGGAGGGAAGACAGCCAATGAGACTTCTAGAGTATACCCTGTCTTGAGGAATGTGAGATGGAGGCACAATGCAAAGTCCACCTTCAAAGGGGACCTATCAAAGCTTTGGAGTGAAGGGCTGGTCTAGGCATTGCTCCATGCTGATGGATTGCTGTGACGGCGATGGGAGAATAGACTGAACAGAGTTGGTCAGGATGCAACCATGAAATAAGATGCCCAGATGAGAGGGTACAAGAGCTTTTCTTGATGGGTGTTTGTGAGAGTGACTTAGAAGGAAAGCAAGAAAGCTTAAGGAAGTACAGTCAAAGAGTTAGACCTAGTTATATACTGTCTGTTGGGTTTATTTTGTGTGCTATACAGTTTATCCTAATATTTTCTCTCTCTCTCTCTCTCTCTCTCTCTCTCTCTATATATATATATATATATATATATATATATATTTTAAATAGTTTCTCTAGTTAATTATCATAGTATATTATAATAACATTCAAACTCATAAACTGTAGCCATATACATTAACATGGATAAATATTTGAAACATAATGTTTAGTGTTGACTTAGAGTAGGTCTCAGGTGAATTTTTTTCATTTTTATAAATCTCCAAAGAAGTATATATACATATATATATTATATATATATATATATGCAATTAATATGGGAAGAGAAGTCATAAAACAAAGGAGAATAATCAAGTTTCATGAGGAGAGGGATAAGGAAAGAGATACGGAAGTGGGGATGAACTGGTTGGATAGTCCTGATTTTTTATGATGTGTTCCTGGGGTTGATTTTCCTGTTATCTGTTGTGTAAATCAATATATCCTACTGTATTATTAAATATACCAGAATGACAAGAGAGTATAAATAGAAACAAGGGTAAGTTGCTACTGGGCTTCTGACTTGGAATATTAGATCACCGATCTAATAACCTTCAAAATAATATTCAAATAAAGAAAACAGACATTTTTTTCATGAAAAATGATGGATGGGGTGCCAGGAGTGTATCCAAGAAAGTGAATAAAAACCTAGACTCACCCTTCAGACTTGTAAGTCATAAATACAACCTCTTAAGTGGATAAAAATCTCCAAAGAATGATTCCAAACAATCATCCCAGGAGAGAGATCTTGAGGTGAACTCACACTGAAGTGTGAGAAGCAAGAGCAACCCATGCAGACAAGGAAAACCCAGAGAGTGGCATGGAGGGAGGTGGGAGATAGATGAAGGAGGGCTGAGCATCAATGTCAGATGTAGCCAGGCTACTTAGGAAGGCAAAGCTAGGGTTAGGTGTGTGATGACCGTAGCTGCCTCTGTTCGTAAGCAGTGGACACCAGGGGATGAAGTGAAGATGGGGAAATGGGTGTGGATCACTTGGTCCAGAGGCTGGAGAGTTAGCAGGAAGTTAGCACACTGAGTCAAATAGTATCTTCTCAAAGTCACTGTTCTTAGTCAGCTGCTGGTAGAGCCTCTCACAGAACAGCCATGCTAGGCTTCTGTCTTCTGCCATCCTCATGGTTGAATTTATTTTGATTTCCAGCAGTTTCTGTCCTCTGCCTGAAGAAGACACGTCTTTATAGGACTAGGGTGGAGGACTCCTTTGGAAGAGTTAGGGGAAGGATTGAAGGAACTGAAGGGGAAGGCAATGCCATAGGAAGAACAACAGTATCAACTAAGCCAGGTCTCTGAGAGCTCCCAGAGACTAAGCCACCAACCAAAGAGCATACATGGGCTTGTCCATGGCACCTGACACATGTGTAGCAGAGGACTGCCTTGTCTGGCCTCAGTGGGAAAGTATGTGCCTAATCCTGTAGAGACTTGGTACCTCAGGGAAGGGGCTGGGAGGGTGGGGGAATAAAGTGAGGGTAGGTGGCTAGGTGATGGGCTTGGGTGGGGCGTACCCTTCAGAGGCAAAAGGGATGGGAGATAGAACTCTTGGAGGGGGAACTTGGACAGCGGTCAACATTTGGAATATAAATAAATAAAACAGTTCTTAAAAAGTCACTGTTCTGCAAATGGAAAGGAGAAGCAGAGACTGGAGTGGTGAATTCTTAATACAAAAAATAGCATAGGTTGTTGGCAATCACCTATAGCTAAGAGGATGGCCTGGGGCATATTCTTCTCTAGAACCTTCAGAGAAATGATGGCCTTGCCAACATCTTAATTTTGGACTGCTAGACTACAGACTTGTAAAAAACATAAAATAAAAATGTCTATAGTCTTACTCAACTCCGATTGTGATTCAACTTCCAGGAAACACATGTAAGCATTATTTATAATAAGTTTTAGCTAGTATGTGATTAGATAAAGGGATTGTGTTGTTCAGAGGATGGTAAGGCAGTATATTTTTCAGGATAGTGAAGGAATTAAGAGAGGGAGACAACATTAAGATACCCGAGGTACTAAGAAGAGGACAGACTGAAATCAGTTATTTGGATTTGAAACAAAAACACCGTAGTCTAAAGAAATACAGAAAGTTTGAGTGAGACATGAGTTACATTTGTAAGTGAGAAAAAGATCAGTGAGTTAAAAAAGAGCATCCTAGATGCTTGTCAAAAGGACTGTCACAAAGTGATTTCTACGAGGATGATGATGAAAAGGAAGTTGAGTTAGAAGCAGTGGAAAGTTGGAGTATTTACTAAGGACTAGGAAAATGACCAGAGACCACATATGGTTGACAATTAGTACCAGGGCTCTCCCAAGTCTGAAAACTGTTAATAGGTATAAAACAATGGGGCTATTATATCTCCAGGGAGCATTCAGACTTATGGATTAATATCAGAAAAAGTAGATTCTAGAGGTGAGCTAAGGATGTGCAGTGAAGAAATGGTACAAGAGAGAAGAGATGATGTGTATGTATGATCAGGTGTGTTCTCCAAATGATGTGTTACAAAGAGACAGACAAGCAAGCAAACAAACAGACAGACAAGCAAACAGGAAAAACAATTCTAGCATAAGACCTAGCAGTAGGCTGCCCTCTTCTGCTTTCCTTTCAGCTGCTCTTAGAAGACAGAATAGCAAGAGGAAGCCACAAAGTGAAAGGAAGACTGGATGGTAACAACGTAGCAATGTAGGCTCACCAATCCTGCAAGGCTACCACTATGTTGATGCACAACTGGGGCTGGGATTATTTGGGAAATCTCTACACTTGCCCTTTAATTTTTCTGTGGACCTAAAAATGACCAAAATTATAAATCATATACATATAGTATGCCAATACCATAGACATGTAAATCATATACAGTATATGATTATATAGCGAAAAATTCCCAAACCATATTTTCTTCAAAGTTCCTTGCTTTGTTCAGAGTACTCTGATCTCATAACATTATGTCAAGCAATTATGAACTGCACTTTGCACTTTTGAACATGTTTCAAGTGTGAGCAGTAAGCAGACGAAGCAGGTTTTAGAAAGGAAGGGAAGGCCCCATTGCAATGGGCCCCTCAGTGATTTCTCAGCCTGGGGAAGTTGCACAGTGGCACTCTATGCATAACTCACTTCTGTTTATTCTGATTAATGGAAAAGATTTCTGTTTCTACATGCTTTTCTTGAACAAGGTGAAGTTGAAATATATGAAAAGATTTTGATACAGATTGAAGCATCAGCATTAAGGGAGAAAAGAAAAGGTATGTAGGAAAAGAATAGTACATTCCAAAAATATTTCTCCAGGCTCTCAAGAGGGAGATAAGAGCTCACACCACTTTTCTTTTTTCTTCTTTTTTTTGGCATCAAAGGTGTATATTTTCCATGCCAAACTATTTTTCAATTCTCTGTGGACAGCAGTTGGGTGGTCTGTAATTTAATTCTATCCTGACATGATCTGAATTTACAATGGACTCCAGGGTTAAGGCTTTTATCTCACAAGACTGACCTCAGTTCTGATACCAATCTCCAGTACTGGGTCCCAGGTAACATGACTTGGCTTAATGATTTTTTTTCTTAAGAGCTCATAAAATCCAAGGAAAGATGTTGTCTATGTTTACTGGTGATTAGGAAGCATACAACTGATTGGGGTTAGCAGAGGGAAGAGGAGGCACACAGGCCAGGAGTTACTGACTCCATGTAGCTGACACGACCCATCCTCCCCTCACATGGATGGATTCTTCAATTTTGTAGTCTTCTGACCCCTTTGATTAGGGTTATAGTAGAAGTTCTGTCCCATCACTGGCCTTTGGTGATCAATATTAAGATCCATCTCGAAATCTATAGGAGTCCACTAATAAAGTTTCCTCTGCAGCACAAACTTCTATACAATAAAAAGAGACTGTTGTGAATAACACCACATATTCCTCTCATCCTGAGAGTCGTAATACACCAAGGACTTCAGAGTTTACGTCAGAAACTGTGGGCTGATGTGTATTTCTTAGGATGTTTCATTGACTGACCAATCTACAGAGATATTGCCCGTGAAGTCTTCATGCTCTCCCAGGTGGACTTCCTATAGAGAAAGATTTAAGTGTCTTTTCTGTGTGACCACGTGACTTGATGCTGTAGGTGTGCAGACTGGGCAGGCTTTTTCTGTGAGCTGGTGCCTTTTCTAGCTTCAGTGTCTGTAAGCTGCAGGATCGGAGGCTTTTTGGAAGGTTGCTCACTGAACGTCTCCCTACCCTTTCTCTGTATGATCAGAGACCCTCGGGCTTCACACATGTTTACTTTCTCCGAGCCTTTTATTGTTATGATCTCAGAGAAGTTAAGGGGGTTCAAAGGGTAGGAAAATTGATTCTTAGATGTTTTCTCTGCTAATTCTAGGTATGGTACCCGTCACATATGATAGATGTCCCCTGTAACTCAAATGCTCTTCCATGAAGATGTAGTCTGGCATGGTGAAATGACCCAGCCTCATGTTTTCTCCTGTATGTAGTTAGAAAGAATTCATTTCTTATTCCTGTCAATTTCCATGTAAGGGTTTTGAAGCTTGAACAAGACAGAGTATGGTGGTTAAAATGAAAATGGCCTCCACAGACTCATGTGTTTGCATGTGTTGTTTCCAGTTGATGAAGTGTTAGGAAAGGATTAGGGTATGTAGCCTTACTGGAGAACTAGTAAGAACACTTACTAGGTGTGTCCCTGGGAATGGGTTTGGATGTGCCCACGCTAGGACCAGTGCTTCTCTGCCCATTACCTGCAGAGCAGGATATAAAGCTCTTAGCTCCTGCTCCAGCACCATGCCTGCCTGCTTTCCATCAGGATCATGGACTAACTCTCTAAAACCATAAGCAAGGCCCAATGAAATGCTTTGTCTTATAAGAGCTGCCTTGACCATGGTGCCTTTCACAGGGACACTACACTGACACACAACGGGAATGAAAGAATGTTGAATGTTACATATGTGCTAAACTCAGTTCAAATTTTTTTTCTGGTGCTGAAGCTTCTAAGAGACATGCTTTTGTGGTCATAGTAACAGAGAATTTTTTTTCTCTGTCACTAAAAATGTTGGTTACAAATGATTTTTATAGTGGGAGTGAAAGGCCATTCTTGTGTTAATATATTTTCTGAGCTATGCTGTGGAAAAAAGTAGGATCACACTTATGGTTGTGGCTTATTTTTTTCATGAGAACAAACAAATGATCACTACATCAGGGGAAATCTCAAGTACCTCAAGCAAAATTATAGTGTCATGCTGTCCAAGTGAGAACTATGGTAGCCAGAGCTGATGTTTGCAGAAATGTCAGAGTCTGCCTTCATTTGAATCGTTATTTCTTTGAGAAAAGCTTTGACAGCTTTTGTCCTTAACAGTTAGCTTTACACAACGGTGACTTTGTTTACTTGTATTTCATGTGCATTGGTGTTTTACCTGCACACATGTGTGTGATGGTGTCAGATCCCCTGAAACTAGAGTTACCGATGGTTGTGAGCAGCGATGTAGGTGCTGGGAATTGAACCTGGGTCCTGTGGAACAGCAGCCAGTGCTCTTAACTGCTGAGCCACCTTGAGCTCCATTTGGCTGACTTCTACATGTTCACTTTGTACTCACCGGAGCTCTTTGTTAATGCAGACTTGCCTAATCCAAGGCAGATGATGATGATGATGATGATGATGATGATTCTCATAATGTATAGGAGAGACTGAGGAATAGAAAATTTGTGTCTTACCCAGGATAATAACAAATATTTATGAAATAATGTGTGTCTATGAATAAAAGCTTGGCATCTAACAGATTTTTTAATCATTTAAACTTTACTTTAAAGTTCAAGGGTTAGTTGTTATGGAAGTCAATATGACTTCTGTGAAATCACAGAAAAAATAAGAATGCATTTAAATATTTCAAATAAATATTTAAATAAAATTTAAATATATTCAAATAAGGATGTATTTGAAATAGTATTTTTTTTTGCATTATACTCCTAATTTTACTTTTATATGAGCTGTTTTGAAGCACCACAGAAATCATGACTTAGAGTGTGTTTTAAACAATAACAAACTCATAACTATTAAAGAACAATAAGGGGGAGACCACATATAGTAAGCATTCTGAGCTGTAGTGGTTAGTTAGTGTTCTTTGTTAGATGACAGAATGTAGAGCCAACTGACTAATGAGTCCCTGGGCACAGTGCTAGGGGTTATCATGACTGATCTGAGGAGGGAAGCCCTGCTTGTGGTGGGTTACACCATTCTCTGGCTATGGTCCTGGGCTGTATAAATGGAAGGGAATTAGCAGCAAGCATGAATCTATTCCTTTTTGTTTCTGATCATGACTATGATGTGACCAACTGCTACAAGTTTACGCTGCCTTGAATTCCCCTCATGATTAACCCTAACTTGAGCTGTGAGTTAAGAAAAACTCCTCCCCAAGTTGCTTTTGTCAGAAGATTTTTGTCACAGAGACTAGAAAAGGACAGAAATCCACACAGAGTAGAGGGCGTTTGCTATGATAGAGCTGATCATGTGGTTCTTAAGTCTTGGAGACATTTGTGGTTGAAATTAGAAGAGTTTGGTATTATGGGCTAGAAATAATTTAGTGTGTTAGAGGCAGAGATTAACCAGCCGTTCCTGGAATTACCTTGGAAGATACTAATGCTGAAAGAACACATAATGGAGGCTTGGCTCATGAGGTTTCAAAAGGGAACATGGATTCTAATCAGAAACTGCAATAGGGGCTATTTATGTGATAGTTTAGATAAGAATATGACTTTAATCTGTCCATATCTTGAGAGCATGAATGAAGCCGAATTTAAAGATAACGGATTAACTTCTTTGGCATAGGAAATTTCAAGACAGGAGAATAATAGTCATTTAGTGTTGAGAAAGTAACTATAGTTGTTAAAGAAAACAGTACCACAGAACATAAATCTCTTGTGCTTCACTGAAACACTAGGAAATGTGCCCTGGAGGTAAGATCCCACCCACTGGAGGCTTCCCGTCAAGAAGACCCAACTTCATCTAAAGGAAGAAAGCCTAGATGCGAGGGTTCCCTATTCCAGTGAGAGCAACTGCTTAGCAAAGTATGTTCCCATCTTTAAATTATAGAAGCTGGTACAGTTGTTGCCTAAGAGAGGAGCCTCCATCTTGATAGTGATGTCTGTATGATACTAGTTTAGAAGGTATAGACGTGGCATGAAAACTATGGAGCTATGTGTGGCGCTGTCCTTGCAAAGAGACTCTGAGAGACCATTGCATGAAGCACCGAAGATGAAGCTCAAGTTGCATTGAGATTCTGGAATATCAGAGATGGCAGAACTCTGAGACACCCAGCAAGGAGCGCTTTGGGCATGGAGTTCAGCTGGCTCAGGAGAGATGGATGTATGGCTAGGGCTGGACAGGCGAGGCTGTCCACATTGGGAACTGGACTTTTCAAGTGTTGGAACTGTTGAAGGCTATGTGGACTTGTAAAGTTGGTCATAATTCATCTTATGCTGTGGTAATGATCCTGTGGGGTCAAAGGGTAGCAAGTTATGGTTTCAGAGTGATGTGTTTATGTGTCAAGATGACAAAGGGTAGAGTTATGACAGAGTCTAGAGTGCCCTGTGAGATGGTTCTCTGGCATGTCTTAGCTGGAGATTATCTTGATTGCTTTAGGTGAGCTGGGAAGACTTATCACTGTGGATGCTTCCATTCCCCCCAGCTGGGGACCATAAATATAAATATAAATATAAATATACATATAAATATACATAAACATAAATAAATATAAATATAAATATAAATATAAATATAAATATAAATATAAATATAAATATAAATATAAATAATATAAATATAAATATGTATATATAAATATGTACATATATGAAGTGTGTGTGTGTGTGTGTGTGTGTGTGTGTATGCAACCATGCATCCGTTCCTCTCTGCTTCGGACTGTAAATACAGTTGTTGCTTCAAGCTCCTGCTGCCTTGACTGCCCCATCATGATGGACTGTGCATTGAGCTATGAACAAAATAAACCCGTTATTTCTTAAGTTGTTTTTGTCATAGTATTTTATTGTAGAAACAGGAAAAGAAACAAAGGCAAAGACAATGCTTTTGTAAAACACTGTTACTTTTAAGATGTTACTATTTTGCTCATTTCATACAGGAGGAAACTGGGACACACAGAAGTTACAACTTAGCCAGGATAAGAGTACTCCAGGATTTTGTGGATGTTAACATGAGACAATTTATGGCAAGCTACTCCATGACTTATGAAACAAATGCGCCTTAAGAATGTATGCATAAAATAATTTAAAATAATCTTGGGTGATCTTTGAAATGATTGGCTACTCTCTTGACCCAGAAAACCTCACAATATCATGAGTATCAAGAGTTCAAATTTTCATGTTCACTTTAATAGCACCTTTAAAACAAGGTGTGCATACTTAAAAAGCCACTAAAAGATATCACTTTAAGGACACAGTGTGTGTCTTTCTGCTGATATAATAGCGGAGCAGGAGGTGAGCCCAAGCCAAACTGTGAGACTGGGTGCAGGGTTGAACGACCCCCAAAGAGTGCTGAATTTTTTATCCATGCTTACAAATGGGGAGAGTAATATTGATCTTAAAGGCTTGGATGCAGGGTCCCTAGTCAGCGCACATCTCCAAGTGAACCAAAGACTTGGAATGCGCTGCTGGATTACAGCACTCACAGTCAGGGTACCTGACACAGGAGCTGCCCTGCCACGCTGGAGTGACCTCTCTGAAAAGGAATAAGTTCTTCCTGGATCAGAAGATGCTGTGCAGGAGAAAAAGATAACCCCAGAGGAAACTGGAGAAGCAAAAAGAAAGCACAGGAATAACCTTAGCCAAAAACAGTGCAGATAAAAATAGGTGCTAACTCAGTACTATGATTCCAGTACTCAGGAGCCTGATACAGAAGGATTGCCACGAGTTTAAGACCGGCCTGGGCTACATAGTGAGTTTCAGGCTGGCTGAGATATAATATGATATCCTATCTTAAAAAAAAAGAAAGAAAAAAGAAAGGAGAAAATGTGCATAAAATAAAACATATAATTATTCATATTTGTTTGGAATGTGATTTGTGGAACAGTTTTTTGTAAGCCGTGTAATCACTCTCTAAATTATGTTTGAAATGGACTTGAATTTTTGCATGCAGTGCTTTCTGCCTTATGAGATAATTGCATTTAAAATCAGGAGTATTCACTCTGGGGTCATGAAGGGCGATGCAGCATCTATAGGTATGTAACTACCATTCATTCTAAATTTCCCTCCTCATTGTTTATTAATGACCCCCAATTAGCTCTTTAACTTGTTCTTTTAAGGCATTAACAAAGAAGAATCTGGCACTTTTGTCACAATTCAGCTTTTTTTCCCTTCTACAATAAACTTTTTCATAATAGTTTCTAGCAATCAAATGAAGTTCTGGTTAGAGTCCAGCTCTTTCTTTAAGGTTGATCATTTAGAAACAGTGGCCTCCATATTTCACATTCACGTACAAATAGGAGATATTGGCTTAAGTGCGTTATCTCATGGCATCGATCCATGAGGAGTGGCCAGCCCACCTCTTATGCTCCTGCACAAGGCCTCGTGGCTTCATTTATCCACACATGCTGCTTTTCTATGATGCTGTTGTGTGCTCACTTGGTTTGCTCGCAATTTACTTGCTGTTTGTTGCAGATGATTTGATGAATGACTAAGTTATAATATCGAATGCTCTCTTTTCTCTTCTTGTTTTTTTCTCTTTTTAAATTGTAGTGATTTCTTTCTGTGCAGCTCAGGCTGGCATTGAACTCCCAATCCTTTTGACTCAGCTTCCTGAGTGCTAGATTATAGGCACGGGTCACCACACCCAACTTCTCATTTTGGCTTCTCCCTGTTCTTTATAGCATCTTGTTTCTAGTCCAGACTCTCCCTTTTCCATAAATCCTGCATAGACCATTTCAGCTTAGGATGACCTCTCCACTTTGAAAGCCTACATAAACATCACACCACATGATCCAACTGTCAGTTACAGTGGTGGCTTGGTTTTTGTCAGACTATATTTAAACCATTGCTAATTACCACAGATTTGTCTTCTTACTCCAACCTGTGACAGTTCTTCAGTGTCACAGAATGGTTTGTGCTCCTGTAGTTGTAGCTTCTTAGTAGTTACAGATTTCCATATGGCCAGAAATCTCAGCTCTCAATGAAAAAGAACATTAAATCACAGCATGGAGAACAGCATGAGTTCTGAAAACTTACGTTGTGTTATGTATGATCGAAGGCTTCCTGCTCACCAAGAAAATGCAAAACCATGCTGAAAAAGGCAGAGCAAGCATGTTTTAGAAGACTGGGAATATTTTGTGGATATTAAACTTCTGACTATAGAGAGCCAGAATGTACTCACGGGAGTCTCTAGTTAGTCTATAACCAATTGGTGCAGAAGGGAGGAGAAAGCATTCGCTCCTAAAAGGAAGCTTATTGAAAATGTTTTGCTCCAGAGTGTTGTTTTACACCCAACAAGAAAACAAAATTCAGTGAACCTAGAGAACATCCCGAAGGAATATTTAAGATGTCAGAATCTTTGAAAAAAGCAGCAAGCAGCTTGGGTTTATTTGGAAGCACCCACTCATCTGCTCTTTCAATTAACCCTGAGTGCAAAAGGATTGCTGATTTGAAATGTGTCCATCTGACTCTCTGGAAACATACAGTACTGGCTACCCATCTGTGGAAAGCATAAGCATGTTGTCTAACATTCTCAAACATGTTATGTAGCCTCCTAGGATTTAATTACCTTATCTATATAAAATGAGAACACCAGCTATAACAAGATTTTTGATGTTGTTTCTACCTATATAATTACATACATGGTATATTTGCAAAGTTCTAAAAAATTTAAGAACAGAAAAGCATTCCTCGTAGTGGAATGACAGAAGGGTTTTGACAATAATGGTGTGTGAGTTGGCCTTTGCTACATTAGCTTTGGTCATGACTGTGATAGTGATTATGTTCTTTCGGGAAGGTGTTGGAATGGCGTTGTCTGTGAAGACCCTCAAATTATTTGTAAAATTTTGAGTAAATGCAAGTTTTACCTTTTTTTTTTTTTTTTTTGTGGTGAAAGGTGTCATTGTTTTGACTTAGTCATCCATGACCCTAGAACTATGACATGGTTTAGAGACCAGGACATGTGCCTCCTCTATAGAGACTAGAACATATGCCTCCTTTACATCCTCAAATGCTCTGGTGTTGGGGGGTGGGTGGAGGGAAGAAGCAACAGTGGGGAACAGAGCTGTGAAGAGATGAAAATTGGAAGCTAAGGATGGAGGGGCATCGAGAAGCGAGGATCAGGGGATGTAGGGAGGGTCATTTTGTCCTTGAGAACCAGAGTGCTTGCCTTTAAATCTTGGACCTGTGCCCAGAGATAACTTCTGTAACTTCCTTGAGATCAAAGGGTTTACTATATAGATTTTTACATATGTGTTTTAAGCTTCCTTTTTGTCTGTCTATCTGCCTATTTATCTATTGTTTTGTTTTGTTTTGTTTTTGAGACAGGGTTGCTCTATACTATTCTGGAATTCACTCTGTAGATCAGGCTAACTTTGAACTCATGGAGATCTACCTGCCTCCAGTGCTGAGATCAAAGGCTTGTGCCACCATTGCCTGGCCCTTAAGCTTCCTTTTTAAATGAGGGACTTCTTAAAGTTTTTACTTCTTTATTTGATGTAGTATAAATTTGTTGAGGTCCTGTCAGTAGTCACTGGGTAACTCTGGTGACTGGAGCAGACAAGCATGTTCTGTGCTCACAGCAGCCTGGGAAAGAGACATCAGCTTCCCAGTGAGAGCTGCAGCCTGCAGAAGTTAAAATGACTTTACAAGCTATGTGTTAAAGAAACAGCACTACAATTATGAGGTTGACTCTTGAGCCTAGGCCACTGTAGAACATAGTACAAGTTTGAGTGATGCTCTGAGGGAGGAGAAACCTCCTTTTGTTTAGAAATGGTTTATGTATGCATCAACGTACATCTGGGAGAAATACAATACCAATATTAAATAATAGTCATTAAGTAATAGAGTATATCTCCAATTAATTTTTATATGATGAGGTATGTAGATGGCAGGAGAGTTACTCCAGTGTTATCATGCTTCTGTTTTCATTATTACCCACAAGATACACATTAAACTATTTTATTTTTAATTATGAATATATGTGTGAGTGTGTGAGCCTTTGTACAGATATGCAGAGAGGCTGGAGGAGCCCTGTCTGATCCCTCAAAGCTCTAATTACAGGCATCTGTGAGCTGCCCAGTGTGAGTGCTGGGAACCAGACCTTGGTCATCCACAGGAGAGGTATATGGTTTTAACTTCTGAGCTATCCTTATAGCCCAAGACACCATTTTAAAACATGCTCTAAGTTAAGTGCCCTTATTGCAAACAAGACAATATATTTTTTTCATTTTTTATACTCTTTATCTTTTTTCCAACTCCTATAATTTTTTGTATTTTGCAAAAGATATTGATTGCTTCCTGTGCTGGAATCTCCTTTAAAGGAGATGAAAGAACTTATATATTTTTTTCTACTAAGTTTTCATGAAAAACAAAACAAAACAAAACAAAACAAAACAAAACGTGTGACTGTTGTAGCTAAGGACCAATATCCATGCAAGCTGATTTAGAAAACAGTAACACTAAATGTCAGATCATGACTTCAGATTTCTTTCACATCTTGCTGTGTCACTGCTGTTACAAACATCATATAACCTGATTTTCATATATACTTTTCATGCATATATATTAAAAATTAAGTTATATGATACATATATCATATAAAATTAAGTTATATATATTAAGTTACATATATATAAGTCATATGTGATATATATATCATATAACTTAATTTTAACCATATATATGATCTATCTATCTATCTATCTATCTATCTATCTATCTATCATCTATCATGTTTTTACTGAGTACCAGGTGTTTTTACAAAAATGTCTTGTAATAAAAAGAACAATAAAACCAACAAAACCAAAACAAGAACCTTAAATAAAAGCCCCAATGGTCAAGTAAGGGAGACTTTAAAGCATTATAAATTTATGTATTTCTATTTAGATGTTTCAGATACGAATTGATAGGTCCCACTGAGCTTTTGTTGTCCCTGGCCAATACTCAGTTTTTCCTTTTATTTAAAAAGCCTTTCCAAGAAATGGTTCAGTGGGATTCATGGTCTGAGTCATGAATAATGTTGCTATCTACGAAGCAAAGACTTGTCAAAATCAGGATTCTTTACATTTTAATTTTATTCAAGCAATTTCAAATATTCTCAAGAATTTACAAGACAAAATATTTGTATTCTTTTCTTACAAAAACATGTACTCTCATTATCAAGGCATTTTCCTTGACTAGCTAGCAAGTATACAGGGCATAATTGATGAAATATGTCTTCGTAAGACCCACAACACTAAAGTGGTGGCGCTACCGGGACAGAGTATAGAGGAAGCATAAGGTTTTCTTTTGGAGGCAGGGTCTCATGTAGTCTAGGATAGCCTCAAACTATCTATTTAACTAAAGATAATTTTGATGTTCTGATCATCCTGCCTTTGTGAAGTTCTGTGATTGCAGGCTGGTGTACCACACCCTTTATGTGGTGAATACAGTTAAACTCAGTGCTTGATACATGCTAAGCACGCACACCCTGCTAACGAAGATATTTCCCCAGACTAGGATAGCTTTTTTAAACTTAATATATCTTTTAGAGAAGATATTTGCCAAAAAGCCTTATGCTTTTAGCTAACCATGTCCACCCTCCCCCACCCCCTGCTAACCTCTTAGGCCAGAGAAGGAAACCTTTTCTGAATGTTCTTATGGGTAAAAATTAATTTTTTTTCATAAAAACTGAGAAGCTGATTCTAAAATTTATGTGGAAAACAAAAAACTCAAAATAACTGAAACACCGATGCAAAACAACAGTAAAGCTGAAGAATCAACATTTGATTTCAAGACTAATAAAGCTATAATAATCAGTAACATGGCATTTGCATGATGATACATAGATCAAAGGACTGGAGTTAAAAATGTATCTACACAGATTTAGTTAGATTCTTTACAATGAAGGAACAAAGGCAATTCACTGGTGATATGGATAAAGACATTTACAGTGCAAAACACCCAAACTTCCACTCATATCTTATAACTTTCAGAAAGAAGCAATTTGACTGTGTTTTCAGTTAGTAGTAACTTCCTGAAACTTATTCTGAAGATACTTGAGGGTCTTATTAAGTATATTGAAGATCTTTACTTAGATGGACTGCTGTTAATTGTGTATAAAATAGAAAAATGGAAGTGTATGTGAATGTGTGTGTGTGTGTGTGTGTGTATGTGTGTATGTGTGTATGTGTGTATGTGTGTATGTGAGTGTATGTATATGTGTGTGTGTGTGTGTGTGTGTGTGTGTGTGTGTGTGAATATGGATGTGTGTAAAACATTTGAGAAATTAAGATGTATCCAACAACTTCCAGGCGTGGTGGTGTGGTGCACTCCTTTAGTTCCAGTACTAAGGGAGCAGAGACAGATTTCCAGCCAGGGCTACAGAATAAGATTATATTTCAGTATCATTTATCTATATTCCAGCTGTGCACACTCCACCTCATTATCTTTAGAAATATTTTTGACTACATAAGTATAAACTGTTTTGGTTTGACTGCTACTTGGTCTCAGTTATTAACTTTCTTTCTTTCTTTCTTTCTCTCTCTCTCTCTCTTTCTTTCTTTCTTTCTTTCTTTCTTTCTTTCTTTCTTTCTTAAAGATTTATTTATTTTATGTATGTGAGTACACTGTCACTGTCTTCAGACATACCAGAAGAGGACATCAGATCCCATTACAGATGGTTGTGAGCCACCATGTGGTTGGTGGGAATTGAACTCAGGACCTCTGGCAGAGTAGTCATTGCCCTTAACCACTGAACCATCTCTCCAGTTCCTGTTAACTTTATTTCTTGCATCTAAGATTTTTTGGTGAGGTAGTGCCTTCACTTTTCAATCATCATAGTTTCTGTTGTATTTCCTGTCTTAATATCTGATTCCTTATTTTCAGGATACTCCTATTTCACTTTTAATCACTCTACAGATCTGACAGGTCACTTCCTGCTTTCTGAAGAAGCAGCATTGAATCCTTTGCTGCTTCTGAATTTGCACATTAGGTTATTCATGAATAGGGCTTGAATAACCTACTTCCTCAGAACCTTCTTCTTGATTTTCTCAGTTTTAAAATTGAGCTGATGATCAGGAAGAAGAAAGAAGACCCGTAGGGAGCCAGAAACATAGACATGGCATAGTCTAAACCTCACAAGTGTGAGAGCGTTGGCCTGCCTTTGTGCTCTAGCGGTCTTATTTTAGACTCAGGTCACACACCGTGTTGTGTTAGCTTTCTCAGTAAAATACAGTTAAAATGGGGATAAGGCTTAAAAAAAAAATCAAAGCACTATGGCTGGAGAAATGGCTAAATTTAAGAGTACTGATTACTCTTGCAGAGAACTGGTGAGTTCCATGGTGACAAACATTAGTTATTTTCATGTTTGACCTCTCCGTCAGCTTTGTGAACACATTATCTTCTACCTGACCTGAAGGTTGCATCTGCCCAAGGCTCTTTCTGGAGTCATTTCCTATTCTTCTTTGACAGCCATTGCCATTCTGTGGCTTCAGGACATGTGACTCTCACAGTCATGGCTCTTGGGCTAAAATGTCAACCTTTATTTCTCACTGAATCCTTAAAAGTCTACTTGGATATCTCAAAAACAACTCAGTCTCAATATACTAGAAGACACATTTGAGACTGTTTTTTCATCTACAGCCACCTTCAGCTTTGGCCCATATTTGTTGATCGATTCATTTGATTGATTAATTCACTGATTTGCTGTTTATCCATCAATTCAACAAATATATATATATATACACACACACATACATATGTGTGTGTGTATCTGTGTGTCTGTATATATACATATGCATATACATATATGTATGTATGTATGTATGTATGTATGTATGTATGTATATGGTACCTTAGACATATTTCATTAGGAGAAGAGAACAGATAAGACAGACAATGTTTCTAGTTCTCTGGGAGTTTATATTGTAGTAGATGAAGACACTGAGTAGAAGCAAACAGACAAACAAACCAAACCACTTCATGTTATGACCAAGTGCACCTAGAAGACAAGTTGGATGAAGTGATAAATATTCAGGCCAGGAAACCCTGCATAAAGGATTAATATTTTGGATGAGAAACAAATGACAGCAAGGAACCATATATGAATAGGTCTGTGGAAAGAGCATTCCCGAGGAGGAGTAACTTGTAGAGAGGCCCTGATCTCCAGATGCTGGGTTTGAATGGATTGAGTGGAACAGGAGTGAGATCAGGAATATAATTAGGGCTTCTGCATGTATGTGTGTGTGTGTATCTGTCTCTGTCTGTCTGTGCATGTATGGATGTATGCATTCATATATGCACACATGCATGTGTACATGTGTACATGCATGTGTATGTTCATTTCCATTCTCTCTCCCCTGCTTTCCCTATACCTGATTTCCCCTTCCCATCCTTTCTCCTGCCCAGTTGCCTCCCTCTATCCCCTTCAACATCTGAAGGTTTCCTTTTTTAAAACTGGCATTTCTCAATGGTATATATGAAGTAGATTCCTTTAGAGAAGAAGGAATTCTGCAGATGCACATTAACTACCTATACGAGGCATCAGGGAAGGACAGGCACATACAATGTAGCCTCTGCCTTTGGGGAGATATGTTTAAAAACACAGTCATACAAAAATATTCTTTACAACCAGAAAAGAAAGCTAATCGTGTCATGAATGCCTCTTGCGTATGTGGTAAACGCATTCTGTTTTCATTGGAGCCCTTTGCTCAGAAAACAGCACTATCAGAACATTTCAAAACTAAGGCTACAGATAAAATGCTGAACACACAGATCTTGAATAAAGACTGATGAGTGATTGTATACTGGTACTCAATAATTGCCGCTTTCTAGTTAACCTTGAGTAATTGAAACATATATATGTTTCCCCTTGGGGGGCGCATATTGGAAACATTTAAATGCTTATGGTCATGCTGTGCTTTTCCCAGATAATTGGAACCATGCCCAGGAATCCACCTCGTCACCCTTCCCCCACACCAATTGTCAATTGTTTAACCTAATATAATCTGATTTTTCCTAGCGGTCAAAATGATAGTGTGAATTGATGTACAGGGAACTAAGACAAAAAGAGCCATGGCTCTGTTTTTAAGAATGCTCTCCCATTATTAGTATTATCTGCTATAAAGTGAGTCTTATCGTTGCGTTAGTACAGGCTAGTCTACCATTAAGAAAACACAAAAAGGTATTGAAAACTAAGGGTTCTGCTTTGTGAAACTGAAGACATACCGCCCCAAATTAGAATTTCATGATGCATTCCCAGGGTTTCAGGCTTATGCACACACAGCCTTCATCCTTTATCTCAGCTCGTGACTAAGACATTGAATATATTGTTCAGATCGATCCTGGGCTGAAGCCTGGCATTGTTGGAAAAAGAGACTAGTTCATGTGACCGCATTTGGAGCTAGAAAGTACATGGGGGATGTAGCAAAAGACTGCAATTTTCTATGAGAACGCATCTCAAAATCATAAAACGAGATTGTGCCTCATCGATCTTCAAGCAAAACAGATTACCATTGTAAACAAGTTGCAGCAGGCACACTTTTGCCAGGCCTTTAAAAAAGTCTCACTATTCAGTGCCTCAAAAGCCTGTTCTATGGAGTACAGCTTAGAATCAGTATTAGAGTTTCCTTCACACCCAGACTCACAGACCTTCTCTCCCTGTGTGGTGCATTATTTTTGTGATAGCCCTCTCTGAGCTTTTCATGTACTCGTACTGAACAGCAGGGAGGTAAACATGATCCTTTAGGCTCTGCATTACCTGTCAAGATTCACTTGAGAACTGTGACGCCCGATGCTGGATGTTGATCACACCAGTGGTCAAGTGCACGAAAATGTTCACGTTGCCTCTGCTCTCCACTTACACCTGGTCTTCCTGCTAGGGACAGACATCTTTTAACAGCACTGGGTTTGCTGCTAGAGGAACTCAGCTGCTGAGCAGTCTAACCCTATGGCTATGGACTGTAAGAAAGTGGGATGCACGTCTGTCAATTCGTATGGTTAGACACAGAGGGGTCCAGACCTGTGAGTCTCAGATTGAGTAGAGGACAGATTATAGACAGCTTCTCTCTGTCAACTCGGGTTTGCTGGGTTTAACCGAATATTGCAAATGGTAAAGCATCCTTTTTTTTCCCCCCATCCTATAAGATTTGACTCCACAGGAAGATCCCCATCCTGTCAGTTTTCCTAAAATGCTAGGCAAATCTGAGCCCAGAGGTGGATACAGGCTAAGCCCAAATCAACATGCTTGCTGTGGTAATTTTGGGTGCTCATTTTGACTTCTACAGCTAACTGCTGTGTGTACTTCCTCTCTTTCTGTAATTTATGTTGTAGTCAAAATACTATTATTGTATAATTAATAACCAATGAAAATATATGCGAGCATTTTTACTTTTTCAATTTAGTTTCATTTAATTTTTAATTCTAAGTTTTGTTTTTATTTTATGCGTATGAATATTTTGCCCGCATACATGTACATGCAACATCAATGCCTGTAGAGGCCAGAAGAAGGCCCTGAATCCCTGGGAACTAGAGTCATAGATAAATGAGTTGCCATGTATGTATGTATGTGCTGGGAACTGAACCCTGGTCCTCTGCAAGAGCAATAAGTATTCTTAATTACTGAGCCACCTCTCTAGCCAAACCAAACGATTATCTTACATTTATGTCATAGTGAGTGTGCGTGTGTTCTTGTGTTTGTGTTTTTCTGTGTGTGTGTGTGTGTGTGTGTGTGAGGGGGGAGGGGAAGGGGAGGAGAGAGGATAATTTGAAGGTGTAGGTTTTCTCCTCCTACCGTACGGGTTCCAGGATCAAATTCAGGTCATCAGGCTTAGCAGCACTGAGTCATCTTGCTGGCTCCAGAAATGTTTTTAGTCTTTGACTTGAGGCAAGCATGACAAGTTCTCACCCTCAAGGGTGGATGTCACACTGCCACACACCCCTATCAGCCTCACTCCATCTTGTTCTGTTTCTTCCCGTTTCAGCGGTGAGCTGCTGGGGTTCTCTTGTTCTTTCTGGCCTCTCACTGCCTCTCCCCTGAGACACAGCTTCAGCATCTCGTGCTTCTTGCTCTTACCTCGTCACCTCTCCTGTGATGCAGGACAGAAGCTGTCAGCGTTAGCTTGTTACATGAACACGCTGTTTGTTTGCGTGTATCACAGGGAGCGCTCTTGACTTCACATTCTGCCCCAGACTCCTGCCACACTTCTCTTACTTCTCTTGCTTACACACACACACACACACACACACACACACACACACACACACACACACACACCACACACAAAAAAACCAACCAAACAAACCTCCTTAAAAGTGTTGCTGATCAGCGGTCTCTAGTTCCTGGCTTCTCAGTTTCCTATAATCCCAACTGAGTCATCCTTTCTCTCACATCTCCACTGTGACTGACTGTTCTTACTAACTTCCTGAAGGGCCTGGAAGGTCTTCACCTTTCTCTTGGACTTCAGCTCACCTCTCTTGAGTTTTCTCTCAGCCCTCCATCTCTGTTCCTGATTACCACACTGGGGGCCCAGCATCCTGAGCCTTTCTGTCTGGATGTAACAAGTTCCAAATACATATGTTTATCCAGCTCAGACTTCTCCCTGCATGACAGACCCCAGGAATGTGGCCCCAGAGGCATTTCTGTGCTAATTAGAAAAAGCCACCTTTTTTTTTTTTTTTTTTTTTTTTGGCTGCAAGCACTTGACTGCCATCTTCTGGGTGGAGTCTGCAGCATCCACACACACGGGGTTAAACTGAATCAACTACATTGGCACAACCCTCATCAGGAGCAGATAGATGGTGTGTGTGTGTGTGTGTGTGTGTGTGTGTGTGTGTGTGTGTGGTGTGTGTCCAGAAATGAATTTAAATGAAAATTGAAAACCTCAGTGGTTTTACAACTTTCTGGAAAGACATCAGTTAGGTTCCTGCAGAGAGAGCAAGTAGGTGCCATCTAGTGGTAACTGAGGAAATCCACTTTGTGCTATGAGATTGTCATCAGTAAATTTTTTATTAATTTAGCTGACAATTTGATACAGCTGTGTAATGTATAATAAACATATTTAATCCTTATGGCTCTCTTTTATTCCCTCATACACCTAAAGAAACTAGTCTTCTCAGCCAGTCCTTGTACTTTTATGTCTTCGTCTTGCACGTAGGTCTTGTGCGTCTACCCTGCTATGCTTTACGACTCTGTCAGCCATGCCATATCCAGAAGACAGTGTTTTATAGGACTCCCCTCCCCCAGGTCCTATGGACTTTCCTCTCTGCTTTTCCATGATGTGCCCTAGGTCTTAGAGGGTGTGATATAGGTTTTGCATCTAGGGTCAAGCTTTTAATGGTCATTTATTCTCTGCATTTGACCAGTTATTCTACTGAAATTTATTAACAGGTGAAAATGTGGCCACAATTGAGACCCTACAAGCTTTTTCATAGTAATAACTAGGATAGTGGCAAGTCCTATTGGGTGCATTTTCTACGGACTATACCTGACTGGAAAATAAAGGGTTTTATTATTTTTTTAAATTACTTTCTTCCTACTTCTCCACTGTGTTTGGGGTAGGGGTGGGGTATCAAACTCAGAGCCTTGCCTGCACTCAACATCCATACATCACTGAGCCAGGTCCTGGACCATTCCTAATATTAATATTTATTTTTTATTTGAGATCTGATTTTTTTTTCTTTTCCTGTTTGTGGGCCTTATACTTACCTTGAAACACTCACAGTCCTGAAAGTTGAAATGAATTCTTCATCTTCTGGAGAGTTCTATTCTGATACTAATGTCAGGTGGCAGAGTAAAGCTGTAGGAAAAACAAAATGATCTCTCCAGGACAGATACCCAAACCCTACGAGCCCTTACTGTGTGTTCACCAGCATCCAGAAGATGCGTTGTCTGAGCTAGCTCGGTATTTTGCAGAGAGCTAAATAATTATCATATGGAGAACCTAAGAAGAGGATAGAAATTCTGTCTGTACATCTTGACAGGAAAGATAGCAATTCTGCTAGGTTGTGACTATCACTCTAGCATTTGGGAAGCAAGGTCATTTCAGAACATTGGTGGCTTGAAGCAGAACTCCTTAGTCCTCATTTTCACTCCCCTTGTTGGGGAAGAAATGGGAACCCTTTGTCTGTTGCTAGGAGGTGGGAACAGTGGTCAGATAAGCCAGGGCAGGTGACAAGAGTCCCAGAAAGGAGGTGACCTCTGAAAGTGGACATTCAGATTAGTCCCTGGACTTTCCACGTACCAGGCCTCTGTCTGTTCATCACTAGAAGGCAAAAGTTGAAACAATGGAATGAGACAAGAAAGCTGATATATGTAAGCATAAAGAATTATTTTCCAATTAAAACTGATTTTTAAGCCCTCAAATTAGAGGCCAAACCTTTAGTTCATCCTCAGTGAACAGATCCAGACAGAAGCCTCTGCCAGGGATCTGTTGACGTAATTAAGACTCCGAACTTCTTCTCACACTTGAATTGTTCCTGCTCCATTCTTGTCCTTCCCCATGTCTCTGTCTCTGCATGTCCTAGCATTTAAAGGTGCAGACTTGTACCTCCTCCACAAAGCCTGTGTTAGCTTTATCATATTATTGTGGCTCCTCAAGTCTATGCTAAAGTGCTTGATGAAGAGGGACCACATTCTAAAACGACCTTCCCATCGGCTTTGACCAGTTTTATTAGATGAATTTTCAATGTTTCTGGCAAAAAAAAAAAAAAAAAATGGAGAAAAGCTGCCTATCCTTGACTCAACTCTCCACTGGGCCCAAGATGGCCGGCATTATTATATGTTTGATGGAACAGTTCTTCAGCTTGGAGACATGAAAATATCTTCTAAGATTTGTTTACTGTTATGACTATTGTAAAGGTTTGTTCTCATAGATATCTCTAGAAGTGTGTATCAAAATTGCTAGTATAGCAGTTGGGAAGTGTTGGCATGCCTCTGTAATTCCAGTACTTAGGAGGCTGAGGTAGGAGTTTGAGATCATCTTGGGCTACATAGCAAATTTTAGACCAGCTTGGACTGTATAGCCAGACATTGCTTCAAAAAACATGGAATTAAAAGATTAAAACAAAACAAAAAAAAAGACAAACAACCAATCAATCAAATAACCAGCTAATCAAACAACCCCTCTATTTTTTGTTATTTATATAGCTTTTTGAAAGAATTCTTCTGCCTACATAACATTTTTTTGACTGCAGGTAAATATTTTTGATGTAATACTTTGCCTATATTTTTCTTGAGAAAACTTCTATGTATACAAATTGATATGGTATTTTGAATAGTATATTGCAAAATCTAAAATAATGCATTTAAAAAGAGTTGAGAAAATACAGTTTCTAAGTCACCTAGCTCCTGAAGTTGTGTTTGTGTAACAGCATTTCATCCTAATGGGATGGTGATGTTGAAAAAGGAGATGCCAGTAAGTAATCCAGTGTTAGTAAGGAGACCTTTCGTGCACCCCAGATCTAAGGTTTTTAATAGCAGGGTGCCATGTTTTTGTTTGGTCTCTCATTCAGGCAGCTACAATTATTTCTAACCATTTGTTAGGCTTAATGGTTCAGGGACTTGGTATAGGACTTAACTGTTGTATGGTAATTAGCCAGTTTGCCATTTTTTAGAGCATCATCATTCTTAGTGACTGCTGAGTTGTTTTGGTAGCTGAGGAACAACATCAGTAATTTGATTTTTACTTAAATAAGGCATTGTTGGCTTGATGTAATCCTGACATAAATACATGCATATCTCTGTTTTTTTTTTTTTGTTTGTTTGATTTAGAATATGCGGAGTTTCTACATTGCAAAGGAAAAAAATTTACAGATTTCGATGAAGTTCGCCATGAGATTGAAGCAGAAACAGACCGAGTGACGGGAATGAATAAAGGCATCTCTTCTATACCCATTAACCTCCGAGTCTACTCTCCCCACGGTAAGGGCGACTTCCCAATGTGAATGATTCTCCTCAAACTTTTTTCGCTAGACCAATTCACATTCATTGCAGAGCAAACCTTGCTGAATCTCTGGGATGTCTGTGCCCTGATGCCTGCTGTACAGTTGAAAGAGCTCAGACTGTCTAGAGAGACAGGAAGGGACTCACAACATTGTAATTGACTTGGGAATTGAAAAAAGAATTTCTTTATTTTTTATTAAAAACTTTCAGAAGTCAGAGATTTCAAGGTGGACAACTAAAAACTTCTTTTTAAATTATTACTATATTCAGTCTGTGCCAAAAACTTTTAGAGGTATGTGGCTGAGTCCTTCCCAGTTGCTCTCCCCGCAGTGCTTTTATATTTTTATTTATTTCATTCCTGAGGAATCAAGTGTGACTTTTATCCCTAGACTGTCTGCATGAATTCCCATAAGGACTTGCTACCCACACAGAGGAGACAGTACTCAGGTTGGATTGGGGTCACCTTGCCATTGACTGCTTTACAGCCCACTTGTTCCATTCAAAGTAACACAAACGTCTCATAGCTCCCACAAAGGCAAAGTTGCAAATAGCATAGAGTGCTTTAGAAGGGAAGGGCTATTGCTACTCTGAAAGTTTTTAAACCTCTTGAAGGCGATGCACAAGACTGGCAGACAGCATGTGCATTTATTGTTTGGTGTTTTAATTATAGCTGCCTAGTTATGACAGCTGGGTATGAAAGCTCTCTCAGCAAACTGGTAGGCATGTAAATCAATGCTGTTCAGATTATGTTAAGACAAATGTCTGGCTTAGCACAATCATGTAAAAATAGAGAAAACTAGCGCACTCATTTTGTATTCAATGCTTTCCCTTCTCCACCCTTGTGATGAAGTCATTCACAGACACAATATGTAAAACTGAGCTGAGTGGTAGACTTTTAGACCACCTTGTGGTTGTCTTTTGAATGACAGGTATCGCTTAGACTCTCCCATTCTTTCCCACAGTGTTAAATCTAACCCTAATCGACCTGCCTGGAATAACGAAAGTGCCCGTGGGAGACCAGCCGCCAGATATTGAGTATCAGATCAGAGATATGATTATGCAGTTCATCACGAGGGAGAACTGTCTGATTTTGGCTGTCACACCAGCCAACACCGATCTTGCGAACTCAGATGCCCTGAAGCTAGCCAAAGAAGTTGATCCTCAAGGTAAGTGTGTGACTATTCCGATGAAAAAGAATCATTGCAAGGATCTAAAAGTTTTGGTCACATGTCCAGATGGGCCAAATTCTCATGACTTGATTTCATAAAATTCTGCAAGGTCAATGTTGGTAAATATCTTATAGTTCAGATGCTGATAGAATAACTAGGAAAAACAGTCAAATACTACATAATTAAAAATAACATTAAATGAAAGCCAGGAACATAGACACTGTCAAACCTCATGGAGTGCTTAGTTTTAAAGGTTAATAAGATAAACTGTAACAGAAGGATTATGTTTGCTTAGTTATTGTAGGAGTTTGCCAAGTGTGCCGGTTAGAACACTTTCCATTGCCTTTTGTTTACTGTTCACTGAAAGCAGGAAATACAAACAGCAAAGTGCAAAACAGGTTATTTAGTTTGTATTTAT
>JANHMN010000009.1:59007377-59070332 GCA_030674055.1 Rhabdomys pumilio | reverse complement strand
TCTCTCTCTCTCTCTCTCTCTCTCTCTCTCTCTCTCTCTCTCTCTCTGTGCTGTGTATACAGTGAAAGGTCATAGTCTCAGTTCTAGGATCATTTGTATATTAAACAAATTATCTCTTCTCTATTGAATTACACAAATATCTTTGACCAAAGCCAATTATACATGTACAATTGTATATGCATGTTCATGTATTATATGTTTCATATTTTATTGATAAATTATTATATCTCTATCTATGATTCCAAATTCTTTGTGTTATTCCATTAGTCTGTCTAACTATCCCTGAATTACACTGTTGTGATTACAAGAGCTTTGTAGCAAGGCTTGAAAGACTATATTTATATATAGTCTTAGCTTGGTTTTCATTGTTATGAAGAGACACCATGACCAAGGCAATGCTTACAAAGGACAACATTTAATTGGGGCTGGATTACAGTTTCAGAGGTTTAGTTCATTATCATCATGTCAGGAAGCATGGCAGCGACCAGGCAGACATGTGGCTGGAAAAGGAGCTGAGAGTTCTACATCTTGATTTGAGGGTAACCAGGAGAGACTGACTTCCAGGCAGCTAGGAGGAAGCTCTCTTCCATAAAGGGTAGAGCGTGAGCATAGGAGGAGATTCCAAAGCCCACCTTCACAGGGACAGTCTTCTTTCAACAATGCTACCCCTCTTAACAGTACTGCTTTCTATGGGCCAAGCATATCCAAGCCATCATATATACATACATATGCACACATATATATTATGATGTATAATAAATATACTGTAGGTTTTTCAGTTTCTACAAAAAATTTACTAGGTTTTTGTTTGGAATAACATTAACTCTATAGCTCCTATTATCTTATATGTTATTTTCTATCTACATGAGGCTATTAAATTTTAAATTAATTTAAAGTAAATAAAATTTCAAAATTAGGTCCTTCATCACAGTACTGTATTTTGGTACCCAGTTTCATATGGCTAATAGCTTCTCTATGAGAAAATCTCACACATGGGGAGTATTTTTTATTATTACAATAAGTTTTATTGGGTTACACAGTGACATAGTGACATGCTAATGTAGAAAAAATAATCTTAACACTATTGAATGTCCCAATCAACACGTGTGGGTTTTTTTATTTACGTCTTTCTATCATATATAATTTTCAGTTTATATTTTCCATATGAAATTCATTAAGTATATCCCTAGTATTTTATATTTTTTGATTGCTAGTATAAACACAGTATATAAGTTCTTTTTGTATATCGCTCTTGATTTTGCAGTTTAATAAACTTACTTGTTTGCCTCTCATAGACTTTGTTGGCTCTTTGAAATATTCTACATACGGAGTCAGGTTGGGTGTAAAATTTTTTCTTTCATCTGAAACAAACAAACAGTCCCGTTTTTCTTCACAACTGTATACCTTTGATTTTTCCCTCTTGCTTTGGCTGATAACTCCAGTAAAAGTTGAGTCAAAGAGTAAAAATAAACAATGTAACTGATCTTTTAAAAAAATGAGCTTTTGGATTTAATTGATTATTTTTGTTGCTTATTTATTCTCTATTCCACTTACACTCTTCATTACTAATACTTAGACTTCTTACTTTGGACTTAATTTCTCCTGCCCTCTAATTTCTTAAGATAGAAGCTTAGATTGGTGTTTTTAAAACCTTCATTAGTTGGTGACAGCATTTGGAAACTTCTAAGCTTTAGTGTAGCTATATATCAAACATTTTGATATGGTGAGCTTTTGTTTTATTCAGTTTAGAGTGTAGATGATTCTTCACATCTAATAAAGCTACAAACATAACCAGCACAAGTTGAAAATACCATAAAATTTAAAATATAATCAATATACTTAATATATGGAATAGCAGCATAGCTCAGCATCAAAATATACTGCCAAGAACCGGTTGTTTACTTCTTGGCAAGCTGAGCTATAGATTTCTATCATTGATTAGTATCATAGGCCCATATATTGTACCACAGATATCTAGTACAAAAAAGGATCAAAACGTAAAATTCAGAATATGGGTGACCGTGTCTTGCTTTATACTATCAAAGAGTCCAAACATCCTTGGGTTGGTGAAATGATTCAGTGGGTAGGGATACCTGTTGCCTAGCCCAATGAGCCAGGGATCCCTGAGACTCACATGGAGAAAGGAGAGAAATGACACTTGAAGGTTTTTCTGTGACCTCCACATGGGTGTTGTAGACTTTGTGTACATGCCCAAATACATACATACAAGTATACACAAATAAATAATATTTTTAAAATCATTCTAAGTTGAGCCATAGTAAATAAAGGATTGTCTGTGTTCTAAACTTTCCTTGTGACCTCTTTTATAGACCATGGTTATTTCAAGACCTATTCCATAATTTCAAAATAGTTTGGAATTGTATAAAAAGCTTTCTGATATGAGTTTATGTGTGATGCATTTTTTTTAAAGATGTAGTTTTTAAAAGTACATGTATGCATGTGCATCTGTATAGGAATATGTGCACATGAGTGTGGTACCCATGGAGGCCAGAAGAAGGCATCAGATCTCCTAGAGCTAGACTTACAGGCAGTTCTAAACTGCCTGATATGGGTACTGAAACCTAAACTTGAGTCCTCTGCATGGGGAGCAAGCACTTTTAAGCACTGATCCATCTCCCCACCCCTAAATGTTAGATATTTTGAATTTTTACTGATTTCTGAGTTTTATTGTTTTCTTTAAAAAATGTACTGGACTTCGTTTTAGAAAGTAGCTACATTACCTGAAGATCAGTTTGTTTGTTTGTTGTTGATTGCATGATTTTCATGTTTTCAAAGTCTTAGTCTACAGTAGTGTTTCCTGGGGTTTGGCGCATATGATGCCTCTTGTTTCTCATCTTCCAGGTTCCATCTGTGTTTGCTGGTAGGATCTTAAATGACTCCCATTCCTATGAAAGCTCTGGAAATTAGTTGTCTTAGAGCATCCTAGATATTTTCTTTTGTCTGCCAGTCACATGGAGTTTTTAATCTAATGTGTCCCTCTGTTTACAGAGCCTTGAAGAACCCCTATGAAAATTTCTGGAGCTTTCTTTTCTTGTCTCTTTCTTATCTGTTGCACTATTCTGCAAGGCCTAACATCTCAGTGTCCTCAAATGTTAGCCTGTGTCTCCTGAGCTAAGCATGACTAATGGTGTATCCTTGGATGACATTTTCCTATTCACAGCCTGAAAAGTGCCACCAGGTAGAAAGTGGTGCTGAAGGTTATTTTGTTTTTCTTCTTTCTCTATCACAGTTCTGTGAAACATATTGCTCAGTGTCTGAAACAGTTTTCATATTAATGCATGTCTAGTTTCCTAGAGTTTATAAAAGAGAAGTGTGACTATGACTGGGGAGATATACCTCAGTGAATAAAGTGCTCTACATGCAAACATGAGGACCAGAGATGAGATCCCTGGTACCCACATAAATGTCAGGTGGGTGTGATTACCTGTCCACAATCTGAACGCATGGGAGGTAGAGGCAGGAGATACTTTGAGAAGACTGACTAGCTAGATTAGCTAATTCTGGGTTCAAGTGAAAGATACTGCCTCAGTATATAGGTGGAGAGTGATGGAGGAAGATATGTGGCCTCAACCTATGATCTCTACATGCATGTGATACATGTGTTTATATATGCTTTCTGACATGTGCACCCATAGACATGACCACACACACAAATACACACACACACACAAGCACACACACACAAATATACACAGATACACACTGCACATTCACTCAAGATGGATATGTCTGAATTCCATTATTATTATGGTTTGAGGCAGAAATTACTGATGATTTACTTACTGAAAAATCCTTAATTGACTTTTGTTTCTTCTATTATTTGAGTAATAAGTAATGTGAGATTTCAAAAGATCAACAGGTTTAACGTAATAGATTTTTTTGAATCTCTCATTTCTATTTCCAAAATGATAAATTTTCTGTATGACTAATATGTTTTTGGAACATTTTGTTTCAAGTGGCAAGGAACAATCAAGACAAATGAGCACTCTGTATATCTCCAGTAGTAGCTTTCACAAGCTATCATGTGCTTCCAGACTGCAATCATTTTAGAAAACAGATGAGCTTTCTAACTGACCTGCAGCAATTGTTTCTCTGCATCCCAGCCTTTCTATGTCATGTGTTCATTACACAGCAGCTCTCCTAGAGATGTGCCAGAGCCTGACATACACAGAGGCAGATGCTCACAGCTAACCATTGATCTGATCAAGGGGTTCCCAATGTTGGAGTTAGAGAGAAGTCTGAAGGAGCTGAAAGGGTTTGTGGCCCCATGAGGAGAGCAACAATGCCAACCAACCAGAGCTCCCAGGGTCTAAACCACCAGCCTGGGAGCACATAGGGAGGGACCCATGGCTCCAGCTGTATATGTAGGGGAGGATGACAGTGTCAGCATAGGTGGGAAAGGAGATCCTTGGTCCCATGAAGGCTGGATGCCCCAGTGTGGTGGAATTTGAGGGTGGGAAAGAGCCAGTGGTTTGGTGGGTGGGGGCACTTCATAGAAGTAGGAGGAGGGGGAATGGAATAGGGGGTTTCTGGGGGTGGGTGGGAAAAGGAGATAACATCTGAAATGTAAATAAAATGTCCAATAAAAGAAATAAAGATGGAACCGCACATATCAATGCACAGTATTAGTCTGACTCAGGTGTAACTGTAGTCAGCCTAGATGTGCTGTCCTTCTCCATGCTGTCATTCACAGATCCAGGCTCTTTCCATCTTGCCACCTTAACGACCTCATGATCTGTTAGGACTCCATCCAGCAAGGCAAAAGGGAAAGGGACATTTAGGGACAGACGTTCTAAATGTATATTGTATATAAATGTATATAAATGTTCTGTGTATATCCCTTTAGCTTGATCTTAACCACAGGACCGACATAAGGCACATCGCTACTCCCTTGTAAATGAGACTTGGTTGCTGAATTTAGCCCTGTGCCAGGGGAGAAGAAGGGAACCTGAGCAGCTGACACACAGCAGGAGGCTCATGTGCAGGGGGGGTGGGGGGGTTGGGGGGGAGAGGGGGAGGGAATCAGTTTTCTCTTTTATGCCTCAGTTCTGTTTTGGAGTAAACCATCTCAGTGAAAGAAGCAATGTATGCAGATTTTCTTGTTTTTAAAGTAATTCTTTGTTCTTTGTTCTTTCTTTCTCCCCTTCCCCTTTTCTTATATATTTCTCCCACTCTCCCTTTCAGACACCGCAATTTCCCAATACCTGACTTTTTCTCTGGACTATTCTAATGAACAGAAACAACATAGCGTCTCTGCTGCCAGCTTAGATTTTCAATACTTTATACTATATGCATAACATCTTACTCAGTAACACATGAAATAATGTTAACTGATGACTTTGAAAATAAGAAGAACTGTTTTCAGTAGAGTTTGAAATAACAAGAAAATAAAACTCATAGAAACCTTATGGAAAAAATAGGTTAAACCCTTCCTACTCACCACTGGTTGCTTTCAGAAATAAAATACTCAATAACCATTGCCAAACAGAAAGAGCTACAGTTATTTCACCCCTCCCCCGACCTCGCCTAAACCTAAACCATGCACGAACTGAAGGACGTATAATTTAATAAGTATGTTTTAAATTTTTCTGTGTATATTTTTGTATTTCTTCTATAATGACTATTTTTTGTTGTTATTTAACTGTGTACTCTGTTCCAGATTGCTTTCCCGGCAACTGATAATGTTGGCTCGGTTCTGTTCCAGTTCTTAATGAGATGTTTAGTAGCACACATGAATGGAAGAAATGGCAGCACCCTCGTAATAAATCACTGTGTGCTGGCAGTGAGCCTAGGTGGCATGGAAGAATTTTATCATGGAACTATTTCTCTAGAACTTGTATTTCACCTTCTGTATGATCCTGATAAAAATAGATAACTTTGTGATTTCATTAAGTTATTTGGCTCATAAACTAAATTCCCACTGTGTTTACCACCTGTATGAGTGACTTAACACACACACACACACACACACACATGCATATGCACATGCACATGCATCCACACATATGCATATTACATGCATGCACACATATGCATGCCTACAGTGTGAAGGTGTCTTTCTCTGAACTCATGTGGTTTCTACACTGAAGTACATCCAGCAGTGTTTAGCTTTTTCTGCTTCAACACTGAACGGTAGTTTACTCATCTATTGGGACATCAGTTGGGAAACCAAACTTTATTGTCCTGGGATAATAAGAACATTCCCTTTAACACCCCAAGGATTGCTTATGGAAGCACACACTAGGTTTCTCCACTCTAAGTCTGATTTCCAAGGAGCTCTCCCGTAAGCGTCTACTTTTGTAAAGTGGAAGTGTTGTTTCTTCACCCAACACGACAAAACTATTTGGCAGTATCATTCACAGGGATCTTACATCTGACAGATGTGCAAGGAGTTGTTGCCAGGCTTGGCCATTTGTGCTTCTACCTGTTGTGAAGATGGGTCTGAGACATTTGTCTGCCAGGCTAAACATTCTGCTATTCTAGGTTAGATTACAGAGTCATTATCTTCTCCCTTTTCTGCAATGAGCCAGGCTGCACATAAAACTTCTTTAGAAAGGCTATCTCTTGAGAGTTGGCAAGGAGTGTGTACTTTCTAGTCCTGGAAAGCAAGGAGCTGTGGTATGTGGCTCCTCAGCTGACAGATTCAGTTTTCTCCTGAGGAAGAAATGAGCCCAGAGCTGAGAAGGACAAGAGGTCCCTTCCGAAGTCAGTGCACCAAGCCTCCTGACTACCTAAGTAGCAGATTCAGAGATGTCTGTGCCTTCTCAAGTTCAAGCCCAGGGTCACTGGTTCTTAGCATCGTGGCTATCCTTTATTGGAGAAAGGCACAGCAGAGACAAGATAGTGAAGATAACAGCTCTGACCTTTTTGTTTTATCAATAGGGTAAGGAGTGTTCTTAACCTGTAACCAGCTCTTCATTCACCACTAAAGACACCTCTCCATCTTCAGAATTCTGACTTGTAGCTAACTCCTTGTTCTGTCTATAGAGAAGTGGAACGAGATGTAAACTGTTGAAGAACACAACTATTACTTATAGAATCTGAGAACTGAGGTGCAGAATAATTAGTCTGATTAAACATGGAGCCAGGTTGTTGGATTTAGCGAACTCCAGCTCCACATGTAAAGGCTGCGACCCTCCCAGGCGAGTGTATTTTCCTCTCACTCCTCCTCAACCTGTGTCATTGTACCTCATATGGTTTTCGTTTTGAGTTCCTAATGAGACTGGCACAGGATCAGGGATCAACAATGTGTTTTGTTTTATGCAGGTCTTTAAATTCCCAGGGGCATGCCTCGAAAGCCTTTGAAATCTCTCTGACAATGGCTTTTTGAGATCCATCAATGCAGGCCTTGGTTCTGCCAGCAGGAGTTCATTCATTGATTATTTTAAGCTGCCTATTTGTGGAACCAAATGTGAAGAAAAGGAAAATAGACCCCTTCTCCATTTCTGGAACACCACCTCACTAAGAGAGGACTTGGCTGCCTTTGCAGAAATACAGTAGGAAAGAGATGCTTTATGACAAGTTTTTGATTTGAAAATTAAAATTCTACATACATACTCCTTAAAGTCACACACATATATACACATTTAAGGTATATATATATATATATATATATATATATATATATTTTTTTTTTTTACTCCATCCCTTATGATTCCTGATTCCTTGTTTCCTGAAGTACCCACTCAACCTAAGTAGCTGTTGCAGTTGGTATTTGCTTCCCTGTCTCTATATAATAGGTTTATATGGCTATCTTCTCTTTGGATTTTTATTTGACTTTGTAGTGAGGAGGAAGACAACTTAAATGTCCTTATTTACATCACTCTCCCATATTCACATGCACTTAAACAAAGATGCAGATTTGATTCTAAACCCAGATGGAGAGGGAAGAGGAGGGATAAATAACACTATGGGTGTTTGATAAAGCCATAGTGAATTATTTTATATTTACATAAAATTACACATGATACATGCATATATATTTAATTAAAATTATGCCACTTGAGAGGACATTGCTCCTCTCCAAAACTTAGACTATCTAATAAAAACCTCAGTGGCAGGCATGAAAAACTCTTTGAGTCACTGTTTAAGAGACTCCTCTCCCCCAAACAATATAGGCTTTTGCCATTGGCCTTGGTGCCTTCCATAAAAAGGGGGTGCAACCCTACTGCTGAAGATACCACATAGCTCCTATTTCTCATTTCTTCTTCAAATTACCCCCTTATTTTATAGGGTACACACTTTACTAGATACCTAAAAAAATAAAAGGAGCTTAAATATTCTGGGATTTTGCAAGACTGTAGTAAGCTTCTTTTTTTTTTTCTTCTGTCACGTTTATTGATAAATTAGAATCTAGGTTACTTTTTTTCCTTCTGAATTTTGAAACAATTTCTCTGCTGCTTTTGGGTTTCCAGTTTGCTTCTGGGAAGGCTGAGATGGCTGTGACTCCCAACCGTTTCCATGCGGCTTCCTTTTTAAATGCATCTGGCAGAATTTCTGGAACATTCTGTTTCTAGTGGTCTGAAATCTGACACTGATGTGACAAATTGCTGCTGTTCTCACTTTGTGCTGGGCACTCCCTGAGTTCATCCAACTTCTAAAGTCATACCTTTCACTTCTGGGACATTCTTCTTGAATACGATCTCAGTCCCAGACTATTTCTGCATGGGCTCTCCCCTCTGGGGCACGAATTGTTCAGGCATTGTATCTTCATAGGCATTTATTAGTTTTTAAAGGTATTTTTCTGCAGATTCATCAACCTCATCTTCTGACCAGGGTACTAAGGATGTCACCTCTGCTTTATCTGAGTGTTTCTACGGTGTTCGAGTCTTTACGAATCACAGACTTCTTTTACAGCAAGGACAGTAATATAAACAATGAAACTTTCTTCCTCTTTCATCCTTTGCTTTGTTTGTGTAATTTGTACGGTTACAAATGCTATATGACAACTTTGTCATTCATGGTGTGATGCATATGTACGATAGTGGTCTCATGAGATCATTATGGAACTTAAAAGTTCTTAGAGCCCAGTGACATCATTGCCTTCAAAATACCACAGTGAAACTCCTTCCTCAAGTTTGTGGTGATACCGCTGTGGATATGGCCACTCCTCTGTCAGTGAAAGGAAGGTATCACACGTTCAATCATGTAGTCACATAAAGCTTGGTAATAGTAATAGATGACTGTGTTACTGATTTGTTTACTAAGACCTATTTTCTTTCTCCGCCTAGTCATAAAAAATGCCAAGGGACTGGGTGACAGCTCAGTTGGTAGGGTGTATGCCTTGCCTCACAATTCCTGAGTTTGAGCTCCGAAACTCACATGCAAAAAAACAGACATTGTGTTGTGTGCTTACAACCCCAGTGCTGAGAAAACAGAGATAAATGAATTCCTGGGACTTGTGGACTGACTAGTTTAGCCTACTTAGTTCTAGGCCAACAAGAGAGCTTATTGGTAGAGAAAAAGAGGGGAGGGTCAGTGGTCCCCTAAGAGCAATACCTGTTTTTTTTTTTTTTCTGGATGTCCACATGCATGAACACACATGAATGTGCATACCCCTACACACATGTGCGTGCACACATATCAAGCATAGAACCTTATCCCATCTTAGGCTGGCTGCAGTCTCATATCTCAGGCTAGTTGCATCTCTTGCTTACACCAGGAGGCCCCATTGAGACACTGCACTGTGCCACTTACTTTACATAAATGCATTCTATGATGATTGCATCGTGCAGTGATGAATTCTACACATAACCCATCTCTCAAAATACATCACTGTGATTAAGTAAAACATGACTGTATTTAGAAGTACTTTTGTGATATGGCTGATTTTCTCTCTTGGATGGAAAATTATCTCCTGGATAAGTGGGTTTGTAAGCACCTTCCCTTATTACACAGATAATCAGCAGACTTGTGTGGCCACAGACTGGAAGCCAAGAGAGCTGCAGAGAAACAGGGATGAGAAGGACCTGAATTATGAGCCTTACATGTAGAGCTGATACACTTAAGCCCCTAGAATCGGCTAGACTTTTTGCAAACTTGTATAGTGAGAAATGTGTTTGTTTATGATACAGGTCTGAGGACCATTGGCGTCATCACCAAGCTGGATCTCATGGATGAAGGAACGGATGCCAGAGATGTGCTAGAGAACAAGCTGCTGCCTCTTCGCAGGGGTAATGTACTGTGGTTTCTCCAGGCCTGCCTTTTATAACATGGCAGAGAAATGACTGGCAAGCCACAGGGAGGCTTGGCTTTACTTCTTCCTCTGTTAAAAGGGAATGATTTATTATTAGCTATACTTTATATGGAATGGCACACTGCTCTCAAGTTTTGTATTAAAGAACATTTCAAGAAGAGAACTATGTCTTAAAATAACAGGAATAGGAAAACAGGGAAAGGAAGGAGCTCAAAGGAAGGTTATAAATATTCATCACTGGCTACATAAATATACACTGTTCTGTTTTAAGTCTGATATTTACTTGCCTGCAATATGATACAACAGTTGAGGTATAGTTTCTTAAAGTGTGTAGAGCTATAGAAGGTGAAGGATACTATTCTGTTGATGTCAATGTTCTATCAATAGCCAAACCAGTAGCATTTATTAAACAGTGAGGTCTCGGATGGAAAGTTGTAAGAAGATGCAGGCTTTAGGTCTTAAAACTGTTTTTGCCTGTTAGAGAGCCTTGATGTTTCTCTACAATAAATGGCAGGAAGTGTGCCAAACCCCATGGGTTTGTGTTTCGTTTCAGGCTACGTGGGGGTGGTCAACAGAAGCCAAAAGGACATAGACGGAAAGAAAGACATCAAGGCGGCTATGCTGGCAGAAAGGAAATTTTTTCTTTCTCACCCAGCGTATAGACACATTGCTGATCGTATGGGGACCCCTCACCTCCAGAAGGTCCTGAATCAGGTAAAACTACTCTTTTAAGCAGTCAGTATAATTATGAAAGGGATAGATTACCAGAATGAACATTTCTTATTATAAAACTTTATTTTGCCCAGGTAAGATTCACTCTGCTTTTGATAACAACTTTGAACATTAATTGTTCAGATCCACACCCTTATCATTCTCACTGAAATGAATCCACCTCAGTATTGTTGATAGACTCCAAAGGAAAACCACACTCTGATTTAGGAACAGCGAACAGGAGACACACTCACAGTATGCAGTATCTTAAGTTAAACTTACACCGCTCTGACAAGGTCGTCTCTTAGGATCTGTTTCAAATGTCCAGTCATGATGGTTATGTTAGATTCTTCCATTAAATGTTTTATGGTTTTATTAAATCTTTATTGGTTTCTTAATTTAAAATATCGAAACAATAAATCTTGATGAAGTAATCATTGATTTTCACTAACCTGAAACATCTTTTCCAGATAACACACTCCCTCAAAATAAATAGATTTGGAATTGGCATTCAGCCTACCCTCTTCTGTGCATCACATGCACCATTCCCAGAAGTCCTCAGTACACTTACTCACGTATCTTCTTTCCATAAGGGAGTTGAACATCTTGGCAAGCATGGGTAGTCATTGAATACAGGCTTCCTTCCTGAGTTTCCATTGTATTAACTTGCACTGTGAGTAGCATCTGTCACAAATATCCTAACAGTTTCTATTTGAATTCTTCTTTATGAATGTGCTCTGCCAATGAGTCAGTCATAAATGACCTAATGTTGGCTCCTTGAAGGAATCAGAAAAGTTGTCATGGTAACAGTAGCTGATACTGTGTCTGAACTACTTGGACAAAACAACTGAGGACATTTTAGAAAATAAAGACCAACAGTCTACTTTTAAGTGATGTAGCAGGCTACCGTAGAATTGATGCTTTTTAATCAAGGGAAAGTGAGCAATTAGAAGCCACGGGGCAGCATTTGGCTGTATCGCTTAAGACACCAACACATTTTAAACAGCTACAGAAGTCAGTCATGTAAGAACCACATTATTCTTCTACCAGTGGAGCCAGTGCTAGTAACTCTTCCTATGTTACTGCTTCCATGTCTGTATTGGCCTAAATAAACTATAAACAGATTCAAAGGTATCTTAGGGAAAATTCACTAATATGCTTAGAAACATAAAGTCAGAAATAAAGTAGATTTTGAATAGTAGAAAACCTGAAGGGCACAATTCACCTATTTAGGTTGCCAGTGGTCAATCAGTAAGTTAGGACATAACTGGATTCTTGTTGGATAAAATTTGACTGGATTTTGTATGGAAGATTTTTCCTTTCCTATACAAGCACTCTCTGTTACTTCAAATATCGTCACTTTGTTAAAAATTAGGATAACCGTTATTAGTGATTCAATGCTGTGACCCCAAAGAACAGTTGGTATGGGAAAGATGGAACATAGCATGGTATTTTTGACGGTTTGAGAGGACCGCCATCATGGCCGGAAGACACGGAGAGGGAGGGGGTATCAGTGGAAAGAGATGAAGTTGGGAAGGCAGACAGTGGCTAGGGCCTCTAATGTTCACGAGTGTGAATTAAGAACTTTTGCTATTATCCCAAGCAGAGAGACTGGTTTAAGAGACCTGATAAAAATAACAAAGGGGTCAGGTTGGTCTATTCAAATATTCAAATCACAGGCAGGAAGATTAATTGTAGACCATGCAGGATTAAAATTGGGGAGATCAGTTAATAAGAAAGTGAAGAAAAAAATGTGCTAGCTTGGTCTTTGTCAGGGCTAGTAGCTTTGAGAGAGCAGAGAACTTAGTGACACAATAGAGCTTGTGATGGATGACCGAAATCTTAGGTGAGTAACTTAGTTAACAGATTAGCTCTCACGTTCCCAGATTATTGGGAAGTTGGACACCTGCAGGAGAAGTCAGGTGTGCTAGTTGTCTTTCACAGATATGAGAAAATATCCTAGACAAACAACTTACAAGTGAAAGAGACTAATTTTGGCTTCTCTTTTTGGAGTTCATTCCATGGTTATCTGATTCTACTGTGCTGGGCCTTCATAGCAGCGAAGGCTGAAGAGGAACCAGAGTCTCAATGGCCTTCAAGGGCATGATTCCTGCAATCTAACTTCTTCCCACTAACCCTGTACCCTAAGTGTTCTAATGACCTTCCAAAAGTCTAACAGGCTGGTGACCAAGCTTTTGGGTATTTGAAGATAACCTCAGATTCAAACTGTAACAATCAGTAGTTAATATGAGTGAGTTAAGGCTAGGGTGTAATTTATGGATCCAGAAGGAGATGACTGAATGTGTATGCCCACAGCAGAGACAGGAAGTCATGTTTGGATGTGAATGATGAAGGGCAGCAGTGGAGGCTGAAGCTTACCTTATGCACTGATCTCCATGCTTATACACATGTCTGATTTTGCTGTGTTTTATTTAGCAACTTACCAACCATATCCGAGACACCCTTCCCAACTTTAGGAACAAGCTACAGGGGCAGTTGCTCTCCATAGAACACGAAGTAGAAGCCTTCAAAAACTTCAAGCCGGAAGACCCCACAAGAAAGACCAAAGCGCTGCTGCAGTGAGTCGCCTCTCTCTTCCTCTGTTCATTTGAAACTGCTTGCCTGGCCTGCGCATGCTTGTCATGTTGCTCTCTGGAAGCAGCAAAGAGCATGAGGTTCTGTGTGTGACACAGTGACCCTTGAATCATTCTGTTTTCACAAGGAACACTTGCTGGTTTTACTGTTATTACAAAGTTAACCAGTTGTCCATCTCCATGGATTCAGTCAGGGAGTATAACCAGCAGTGATAACTCAGCAGGGTTTTTCTCCCTTAGCCTCAGAAGTCCATAGAGATGAGCATATCTTTTATATTTTGTAACTAAATCTATAGATGTTGCTTTATTATCTTTGTTTCCAATTTTCACATGATTTGTCCCTGTGGATATCTCAGGAGAATGAAAGACTTACTTAAAAGCGATCACATTTCAAGTTCCTTTCTCTTTCTGGTAATGATTTTAATATGGCAATTTAAACGTCAAGCATTAAAAACTCAAGCAGGGCTTTTATGCCTTCATGATGTGTCCATCTTCATGATCTTCCCATCCCTTCTTTACCCTTTGAGTATTTGAAGATATGATAACACAGAACACTGCCTCTCTTCATCTCTCTTTTGATCCCTGTAGACCCTACTTGTCTCTTCATTCATGTACATCAATTTGCACTAGGTCTGTCTCAACTGGAAGATCTGGCATTCCTACACACCCGAGTCATCTATCAATGAGATAGTTGATATCTCTTAAAGTACCATTGTTTTATTTATTTATATTTGTGTAATCATATATATATATATATATATATATATATATATATATATATATATATATGTGCACTTGCTCATGTGTTGTTGTGGGCATGCATGTGTGTGAGGGTCTCTGTGTGTAGGTCAGAGGTTAACATTAGATGTTTTCTTTAATTTCTCTCTACCTTAATTTTTGAGACAGTATCTTTCACTGAACCAGGAGCTCATCAATTTAGCTAGACTAGCTAATAAGCCCAAGAGAGACTCCTATCTTCTTTGCTCTGGTAGTGGGATTGTAGGTACATGGTACTGAGCCTGGCTTTTTATGTAGGTGCTAGGGGTCTGAACTCAGGTCCTCTTACTTGCATGGAAACATTTTAACAACAAAACCATATTCCTGGCTGATTTTGTAGCACCTTTATTTCTTGCACTTCAAATCAAAATTTAATTCCTTTATTTTTCATTCAACCACTCTGTAGTATGTAAGATTCCTTTCTTCCTGCATCTTCACTGTGTGTGTGTGTGTGTGTGTGTGTGTGTGTGTGTGTGTGTGTGCCTGTAAGCTTCATGGCTGGCAATAAGGACAGACAAGAATTAAACTTGGTCTAGTGTGACTTATTTAGTGTTGTTGGGCCAAACTTCATGGAAACTCATTTCAAAGTATTTATTATCTATGGCCTTTCCCATAAAGACGAGTTCTGTTGAGTCAGGAACACTGCTCAAGATAAGGATAAGGGTCTGGGGGAGAATGACCGAGGTAAACACAATGCCTGTGGGAGTCCATATTAGCCTGGCCCTAAGATAACAGAAGTTACCCAGACTGTATTGTTGTTGGGAACTACAAGTGACATCTCTCATATGGGTTTTATGAGCTGAGAAGCAATGCTTAAGATTTAGGGGCAGTGGGAAGTCTGGGATAAACACACATAATATTTGGGTGAAGCCTGGCCCTACAGATAGCAAAAGATCACCAAGTCATAAACTAAATCCTTTCCCAGCATTCTGTGTGGAATGGCAAACATTGCCTTCCTTTGAAGAGACAAGACTTCTTGTTTAACTTTCCTGGCCTTTCCAGTCCTTATCTGTGTGCACAAGGACCTCTGAGCCACTACACTTCCCAACAGTTTCTCTCTTATATTTGTCTGATTTCTTCCTTACTTGGTGAGATTTGGCTTCTTGTTCTAGCAATTTTTTTCCACTGTTGTCTAGCTTTAGCCTGGTGATAACAGCCTCCTGGGGTGAGCACCCACATAGACAGCGATGCCATTAGCACTTTTCTGCTGTACCCAGTCAGTGAAGGTGACCTATTTCTTCTTGTAAACTTGAGCTACTTTGCCAACCTAATGACTTCTGTATGGTCCTCCTACAACTCAAGCTTCACCGTCCATTCAGACAAGCATAGGTCTAACATGACGCTATGGTCACAGCTCTTTGGAAAGAGTAGGGGACATAATCTTCCTTCAAATGTGAAAGGATGCATCGAAATGCATACTATGGTTCTTGCTTTGGTCAGAAGTCATAACGGTATTGAACTGGTGATTTTTCAGTTTCTTAAAAAACAGATTTCCAGACATTCAAATACTTTCAGTGGCATCTTAACTACACCATGCTGTCTTTCACTTAAAATAATACCATGACAAAGGTGAATTTTTTTTAAAGAGTAGAGTGACATCCGAGTTTGTTTGTTTCTTCTTGCCTTCGGTTAAAAAAATTCTTCAAGTTATGTAGAAAAGAAATGTATTTATATTGAGGTCACACATCACTATCTACCTTTATCTGAAGCTAGGATGCAAAGGCTGGTCCTTGCCTCTGTCACTTCATGGGTCTTGACTGCAGAATATTCTACCATTAGATTGTCGACTAGCCTGTTGATTCGTCTTCTTTCTGTGTGTGCTCCTGTATTTCCTGACACATTTATTTGTTTCTTCTTTCTGCTATCTTTCCGTGCACTGTACTCAGTCTCTGGCTCTGCATTACCTACCATGCAGTCAACAGTGAACATGACACTTTGCACTCAGGAAGAGGATCATCAGGACAAGCATACAAATGATGAATTGTGTTCGACACTGTAGGACACTAATGAACGCTGTTTACCATAAGTAGAGAATGTTGGAGCCCAGAAGAGGAGTTAGGTACATGTGAAGAGAGGTATTAATTCCTAGATAAAAGTGGTGCTCAAGGCATGAGTATGAGGGGTGTATGTTAGGTTTAAGGAGGAAGGTAAGAAATAGAATGGACTCAGGGAACGCTTATTCCAATGCCACCAAGTGGAAGGTATGGGAAAAATTAACAGAGGTGAAGTTTGTAAACATTTCTAGTGTTTTAATGCATATACCACAGCTTTCTAGGCATTTAACAAAACCCATTAAAAACAGCAGATACTTGAGCACGGCTAAATAATTTGTGATTACTGTAAACCACTGTATCCTATCCTATCAATTTTTGACAATAAAAATATACAAGTTTCAGAAGATCTGAAAAACATTTTTCTATTAGATTTTGAATTCAGAAGTAGTAGTTCTTGTATGTCAGAATTAGAATCTCTAAACCAAGTGATCATCACAGATGGGAGTACTTTTTTCTTCTCTTTTATTTTCACCAGTTGGCTTAAGATAGTTAATTGATTCACAGGACAAAATATTTATTTAAGCATTTCTTATATGTTGTCCTACAGTGAACGCCCTTGCCCTCCAGGGAGTGACTGACAGGGAAGCAAGCAGCGGTGATGTGGTCTGATAAGTATTTTGTTAGAAATAGGATGAAGAGGCAGAGGACCCCTTCATCTGGGCAGTGGTAGATGGTGGTGGGAGCCAAGGATCTGATCATGATAGGTTTCTCAGAAGAATGAATACTTGAGCTGAGTCCTGAGAACAGAAGGAAATTAGCCAAGCAGGGGATGGAGTCAGTCGTACTGTAAGTACTTAAAGTACATACGAAAATACAGGGACATAGTACATTTGGGGTCTGAACAGTAGATTCTTTGTGTTTGGATTGGATGGTGCATGTCGTTAAGCAAGAGATCAGCCTCAAGAATAGCCAGGGCCACAGTACAAATAATTCTACAATGACGGGTAAAACCAAACTGCGGGAACCCACTGAAAAGCAAACCAGAACTGGTTTAGAGAGGTCTGTGATGGCAGGTTTGTGTGGCTGTGTCAGTGTAGGGTCTGTCCTGGACAGAATCCTTGAACCAGAATAGAAGCCTAGAGGTACCTTAGTAATCCAAGAAGGGGTTGCTGAGGGCTGAGCTGAGGTGAGGGAATCAACAGGCTCCAGATTGAGAGAAGGGAAGCAGCTTCAGCAGTTCACGTTTCAGGTGTTTTGATCTGAGATAGCTAAGAGAAAATATATGTCCAGCACACGATTGACTATGCAGGCCAGGGACTCCTATGAACTGTGGCATCTGAAGGTGGGGGAAACTGTATTTTGACTTTTGAAGCTCTGGCCACCTTTAGAACACCCAGCACACTGTTGTAGGATGAGGAGGACAGACTGAGGCGCCATATTAGAGGGAGAGAAGGAGCCTGTGCGCTCTCTCTCTCTCTCTCTCTCTCTCTCTCTCTCTCTCTCTCTCTCTCTGTGTGTGTATGTGTGTGTGTAGTTGGGTGGGTAGATATGTATGTCGGTGTGTGACTCTGCTGTGTGTGTGTGGGTTGGGTGGGTAGATGTGTATGTCGGTGTGTGGCTCTGCTGTGTGTGTGGGGGGTTGGGTGGGTAGATGTGTATGTCGGTGTGTGACTCTGCTGTGTGTGTGTGGGTTGGGTGGGTAAATGTGTATGTCGGTGTGTGGCTCTGCTGTGTGTGTGTGGGTTGGGTGGGTAGATGTGTATGTCGGTGTGTGGCTGTGCTTGTGTGGGGGTGTTTCAGAGGCAGGAGCTGGGAGTAGGCAGGTGTGATGTCACAGGAGTGGAGTCTCACTTGACTATTCTACTTAAGATTTATTATATAACTTTTTAAATACAAATGTTCCTTAGATACTATTTCATGTTATAATCACAACGGGTAGAACACATTTAAAGAGAATGATACTTAAAATATTTACTGTAGTTAAAATGTGTAAAATAAATCTGTTCCTGCAATGGCCTTGTCACAGCCGAATGATGCACAGTGCTAACTTAACCAGTAGGTGTCGCTAAGAACACCAGGAAAGGAGTCTGAGCGACACCCTTAGTGAAATTAAGCAAGGGCAGGAGAGCCCTGTGAACCGTTTTTTAACTCCAGTTTATTTCTCTTTCTCAATTCTAGGATGGTCCAACAGTTCGCTGTAGACTTTGAGAAGAGAATCGAAGGGTCAGGGGATCAAGTAGACACGTTAGAGCTCTCTGGCGGTGCTAAGATCAATCGCATTTTCCACGAACGCTTTCCTTTTGAGATAGTGAAGGTTTGTAACCAATGTTCTTTTCTCCTTTTGTCCCACCTCATTCCCTGTTCTCCCTTGAAGCTCTCTTGATATACTGTGATGTATCACAGGACCATCAGAGTCCTTGGAATAGAATCCTTTGTACTCAAAATATTCTTTTCTGATTTCGGTGAATTCATAGAATTCAAGAAACAATACTTCAGTTTTTCATGATCTTTATCAGTTGTCTAATTTAAAATATTTCCGAGACTCTCCTATGGGCCAAAGGTCCCAGCGACCAAGATAAAAAAGGGTTGAATTTATCTAGTGAGGAAAATGAAAAAAGTAGACAATATGAGAAAAATTCAAGTGTTGTTACCATGGCATGATGCAGAGATTTCGTTCCGTGGGATATTTAGATAGGTTCCCTCTGAGTGAAGGGCATAATATCCATGTCCAGCACAGCACAAAGACATCAGTGTTATGAAAAGTCCTGAGGAGAGGCTCACTTAGGGAAGAAGCTATGTGTCCAGGGCTACCCTGGCTGCAGTTGTTCACGGTTCACAAAGGAAAGCAAGAGGAGGACTTTACACAGGGGTTTGTTATCTAATTGGGCTGCTCATCTCCAAAGAGGACCGTGCCTGCTGGATCACCCAGGGGCAAGCAGTAGATGTGGTGAAGAAGAGGAGAGCCTGACCAGAGATGGATGGACCATGTTTTCTGCCCGAAGCTTCTGTAATCTCGGAAGTCCATTAGAGACAAAGAAAGCAAAATTACAAACACATGGTTGCGTACGTGGTCTTGGAAGGGATCTTGTACAAGGAGGAAGCTCTGAAATGTACATTTTTTTAAAGCTTCTCAGTCAACATGATGTAACGGGGAAGAATGGAGAGAAACAGATGACTGTGGAACTTAGGGCTAAGGTTGACAGGTTTGGATCGATTCAAGAGACAGAAACCAGAAGGTTCAAAATTACTCACCAAGGTTTGTCTCTGGCCGTTGAGTGAATGGTGGTGCCCATCAGATGAGGGAAAGTGTCAGTGTGTAGGAAGGAAACCAGAGTTGTTTGCGTTTGCTAAGACTGATCGCTCAGTAAGGCAGCTGAGTAGCTTAGGGGCTGCGCCACTTGCCTGAATATGAGGAGGCGGATGTTTTTGTATTGGTGTGGGAAGAAGGTGGATAAATAGATCATTTTATTAAAATGTGCTAAGTAAAGTGACAAACTTCAGCACAGGGCGCTATGGAAACACCACCCACAGACATGAATCCCAGCCCAAGTACGCAAGGCAGCCAGCCGTCTGAGCTGAGTTTGGAAGGATGGGTAGCTAGTTAAGCAGGAAGAAGTGGGGAAGGGGGGTGAGAATGTTCATGACACAAAGAAAGGCATGACAAAGGCTCTGAACCCTGAAGCCAGAGCATATGACAGAGGCTTGAGGAAAGTCATTTCTCTGAAACGTAGAACATAAGAGAGGAAAAGGACAGAGAGCAAGGCTGGAATGGCTGCATCCCCGTCAAAGCTGGAGCCAGTGCTCTCTGGATGTGCCTTTCGGGACTAAGTTCCATGACACTTTGATCCTACTTCCAAGTAGATTTGTCGTGCCTAGGACTTCTGGGAAATATTTATATAGCAGTGCATCCTGTGTTGGCTTCGTAAGCTATTATTAATTTCCTCTTATAAAGAGTTCTCATGGTTAGGTGGTTAAAATGGCCAGAAAGAAAAGACAGCTGTGCTGTGGCCACCCATCAGAAGATACTCTCATTTATGCATTCTCCTGTGGCCTCCACTTTAGTCCATTCAGCAAAAAGAATTCTATGTTTCAAACGAGTGGCTGGGTTTATGTCCAGGAGGTATTCCTTATACACAGCACTCCTCATATATAACAGAGTTAAAAAAGAACCTCTGATCCACAGGAACTTCCAGAAATCCCCAGTGTTCCATGTGGCCTTGAACTCCATATAAACAGATGTTTTGACCATCTGGGTTTAGCTTACAAAAGACATGAGTATCCATTTATTAATAACAGTCAGGTTATCCTCCTTCTATACTATTCAATAATATTATCCGAAAGAATTAAGTGTCATAACCATGGCTCGCTTTGCATCTGCAGATGGAGTTCAATGAGAAAGAACTGAGGAGAGAAATAAGCTATGCAATCAAAAACATACATGGGATCAGGCAAGTGACCCACATTTTTTCCTGTCTTCAAGCTACCCAAAGAAAACGAGCATTTCCAAATGGCTAGCAGTTTTTCATCATCAGAAGAAAGGGAAGTAGAGAGGTAGAAGTCAGAAAAAGAAAATCCTGGTTTTTGATTTAGTGCTAATTTTCTATATTGCTAGAGAGTTTTTAAATGACAGTAATAGTGATAATAATAATCGTAATAATAGCAACCTCTCTATACCCATGGCCTATACTCTTCCTAATAAGAGCTGAGCATTCTCTCATCTCTGAGTAGCGAACAAGACTCTGCTTGCTCTTTAGCCGGGGAGGACTTGCTTATGCAAGGCGCTCATAGCCATGGAGAACTGGCAGAATAATGTGGGGTTGTGGAGAGAAATGGGAAATGATTAAGAAGAGTATTTTTCAGTGGAACCATTCCTGTGTAATGTATAATTTCAATCACAGTGTGTTGTATGCCTATATTTGTATAAGTGTGAGTGTGTGTGTGTGTGTGTGTGTGTGTGTGTGTGTGTGTAAAAGCATGCAGATACATAGGTACATGTGTATAAAGAACTCATGCAGTGGGCCTGAAGGGCGCAGTATTGAGGAAGGAACAGTGACAGGAGTCAAGCAGAGAGATGGCTGGGTGCATCCCGTCTTAGTGGAGCTGGGCTTTATGTTTTGGCTGTTGTGGATAGTGTGGTCAGGAGACTGGGGTGACAGGGGCACGTATATATGACCCGGAGTGAGCTAGAATTTCCCCTCATGGAGAATCCATTCTTAGGCTTTAGATAACAAGTCCTCACAGATGGAGTAGCTTACCAACAATGAAATCTGTCTCTCATGGTTCTGGAGACTGAAATCACATGATTAGAGTTCCCTAGCTTGACCTGGTCAGGTGAGGGGCTTCTTCCAGTTTGTATACTACTCAGCTCTCAAAGTGCCTGTAGGTGATTGAAGGAGGACCAGCAAGCTCTCTGTTCTCTTTCCATGACACACTAATCTAGTTCCTGAAAGTCTCACCCTTACAATCTAGTTTCTTTTGGATATTTTATTTATTTACATTTCAAATGTTATCCTCTTTCCTGGTTTCCCCTCTGCAATCCCCTAACTCATCCTCCCCCCTCCTCCTGCTTCTATGAGGGTCTGCCAGAGCCTGACAAATAGCGACGTGGAAGCTCGCAGCCAACCATTGAACTGAGCACGGGGTCCCCAATGGAGGAGTTAGAGAAAGGACTGAAGGAGCTGAAGGGGTTTGCTACCCCGTAGGAAGAACAACAATCTAGTTTCTTGCCAAAGGCCCTACATCATAATGATATCAAGTATACAGATTTTAAACATATAGATCTTAGGGGAAACATGCACATTCAGCCCATAGTGGTGTAGTCTAGAATTATGACATAAAATATTTTAAAACACATTTGTTGAGCCCATGTAGAGTAAGCTAATCCCACAGAGGTTGCTGGTTCATGGTTCATAGGTTACCTTAAGTGAAGGAGGGGTCCTCCTGTTGGTGGCCACTTGTGGATCAGCTTCTGACACAGGGCCAGGATGAGATTATGTTGGGAAGAGATTCTGAGAAGGACCTCTCCCCCATCCCCCCCTGCTCCCCATGCTGGGATTATAGGCACACACCAGCATCCATCTTTGCTTCTTAGACACTGGGATTGAGTTGAGACCTGGATATTGGTATGTCAAGTACTTAACAATGGCACCCCGCAGCTGCATTTCCCATTGTTTATAAGACACACATCACTTCTTCTACTCTTGTATTTGCGTCCTTGATTTCCTGTTTCACAAGAGCAAAGCTCTTATGATATCAAATTTGAATTAATTCCAGATAAAAAGAAGATTTTGGTTATTCTTTTTATTTATTGATTTTGTAAATTCATCATTTAGGCATTGTGCATCCCTTCCTTCAGCACCCAGGAACTTTGAGCTGAGATCCAGCTACCTCTCTGTAGTACAGAGGCCTTGCTGGAAAGAGCAGATTCTGAGGCCCCACTGTTTCACCATGCAAAAGGGAGGCTTACTTGTTAGGAGAGGGCTGCTTTTGAAATCCTTTAAGGATGGTAAACGGAAACTTAGTAAATCACCTCTTGAAATCTACTGGGTGTTGGTCTCAGGACTCCCCAGAGAGAGCCCAGTCCACATATGCACATTCTCATATAAAATAGCACTCTGTGTACACATAACACTCAGTTTCGCTAGGTTTCCAATTATCTCTAGATTTCTCAAAATACCTAACGCTATATGAAAATAGTTGTTACATGGCAGTTTTGGAGGCATAATGTCAAAAAATACTTTCTGTAGTATTCTGTATACACAATTTTTTTTTTCTGAAAATTTTCAGACAGTGGTTGAATCTACAGGGAACACGGTGTTAGGGAGGCCTGGTTATGTTCCTTTGTGTTGTTTAAATAGTGAGTTGAGACAAATTACAGTTAACATTACTTCATAAGTTGTGAAAACATGCATGGCTGTTTTGTGTGCTGTGCAAGGCATCGAGCCCAGTGCTTGGCTGAGGCTGGGCCGACGCTGTTCTTTGTAATGCTTAGGCATGGCTGTTAGATGGGAACTTGTATCTTAGGGTTATTAAAGATAGTATTATATATGTATATGTGTATGTGTGTGTGTATGTGTATATGTATGTATTGTGTGTATGTGTGTGTGCCAAGTGTGTGTGTATGTGCATACAAGTGTGTGTACCCAACTGCATGAATAAGCACTTGAATATGTTTGTGTGCTAGTGTATATATGATGTATGTTGGGGTATGTTTGTGTGCTAGTGTGTGTGTATGTGTGGTGTGTGCTGCTGTGTGTGTGGTATGTTCTGGGGTATGTTTGTATGCTAGTGTGTGGGGTATGTGCTAGAATATGTTTGTGTGCTACTGTTTGTATATGTGTATATGTGTGTGTATGGTGTGCTGGCATGTGAGCTTGTGTGCTGGTTTGTTGCCAGCATGTGGGTATGGTGTAGGTGTACTGGTGCACCTCCACATGGAGGGCAGGGGTCAGCCTCAGCTATCATTCTTCTGGATCCATCTACCTTTGATTTTGAAACAGGATCTCTTATTAGCCCTACGCTTTCCAAGCAGGCTATGGAGGCTAAGTAGTGAGCCCCAGAGATTTATTTCTATCTACCTTCCCTCCTCTGGGATCGCAGGCTTGTACCTACAGTCTTGTCTTTTGTATGTGTGGGTGCTGGGGCTCAAATTCATGTCCTTATGCTTGCAAGGCAAGTACTTTAATGACTGAGGTGTCACTTCGGCTACTGCTATGAGGTTAAAACTTAGTAGTAGACTACATGCTTAATTTAGGTTGCATGTCAATTTAAACACCTTTTAAGGACTATTGTCTTCTACTTGCCTACTGAAACCTAATCTGCTGCTCTCTTTCTTACATTTAGGACAGGGCTGTTTACCCCAGACATGGCATTTGAGGCAATAGTCAAAAAGCAGATAGTTAAGCTAAAAGGGCCTTCCTTGAAGAGCGTGGACCTGGTAATGCAGGAGCTGATCAACACTGTGAAGAAGTGTACCAAGCGAGTAAGTGTGGATTATTTAACTTCCCAGGAAGTGTCTCATTGATTCATTCACCTTTCCTGTCTCATTGCATGGCTCTGTTCCCCTAACTCCACTTTGTTAAAGACATTTTGTGTCTGTGCAAGGAGAAAGACTAGCAAATTATAGTGGAAACTGCCTTTTCAGTAAGCAGAGCCTTTTCTTCCATCGTGCCCTGCAGTAACTTTGCTTAGCTCAGAAGGTGTATCTTTTAGCCACCTAATATTTTTCTTTGTTGTCTGAAACAGATAAATATCACCTTAAGACAATTCGATGAATTCCCTAAACTAATTCCTATGGTCTGTGCTTGAAGGTAATTATTAGGGAAGAACACCATTGACTTTGTGTGTATAAATAAAAAGCAAATTCTTATAAATTATTAGTAATTCCACTCTAGCCTGGTATTCTGAAAACAAACACTATATTGGTTAAGAGCCCAGCCTCTGAGGTCTGATGACCCAGATTCAAACATAATTTCTGACTTCTGCTGGTAGGCATCTTCTGATGCGTATGCGAAGATATCTGTCTCAAACTGCCATGCCCCCGTGTGCGTGTTTTGCATATTTACAGCAGCATTGTGTTAGGCGTCCGGATTATACTTCTCACTGTTGTGAGTTATCATTAGCATAAACCCATGTCACACATTAGCGTGCATTGGTGGTATACTGGAAAGCACAGTTGCCTTCCCATATCATACGTAAATTAATAAGTCAGATGAAGTAAGTACGATACCTGAGATTTCAGAGTGAGGAGTAAACAGAAGGATGCCTCTGTGGTCTTACAGACATCTAACACACTGATTCATCAGTAAGGCCTCAACAAATGATGGCTGATCCCCAAGTGGCCATTTCCAGAGTGGTCTGCACTTTGTACTTTGCTTATATATTGACTCTATGGAGAGTAGTTGAGGAAAGACTTCCCAGTTTGGATGTTGGATGACATCTCACTAAAGAATATGGAGAAAATGCTCTAAATTGCTGAGACCACTAGAAGGCTATTTTTGGGGGAGAGTTAGATGGCTCAGCAGTTAAGAGCACTCACTGCTCTTGTGGAGGACTGAAGTTTGAGTCTTAGTATGACATGTGGTAACTCGTGACTGCTTGTAATTTTGACTCAAGAGATCTGAGGTGTTCTTGTGGCTTCCACAGGGACTTACATGCATGTATGTGCACACAGATAATAAATTTTAAAAAGTAAACTTGTTTTTATTTCCTCTCTCTCTCTCTCTCTCTCTCTCTCTCTCTCTCTCTCTCTGTCTCATCCTTTTTGTAGAGGGGTTTCTCTGTGTAGTCGTGGCTAGCCTGGAGCTTGCTATGTTTATTAGGCCAGCCTTGGACTTGCAGAGATCAGCCTCTCTTTGACTCATGAGTGCCAGAATTAAAAGTGTGCCTCACCAGGAAAAAAATTTAAAGAAATCTTTTGTACTGAAAAAGAGAGTTAGTGGTGTTGTTTAGGTGAATGCACTGGTGTTTAGGAGAAAGCAGGACTAACCCCTGACAGTTGGTACTGGGATCATAAGCATTTCTGGAAAACATGGTTTTGTTTCTGTTGCCCTTTGCTTTATGTGAGGTCCCTGGCAGTGATTGGTAGGAAGGGTGTGAATGTTGGTTTCAGTCTCCTGCAAGAGAAGCTCAGATAAGAGGATCTGTACATAGCGGATAAGTCAAATGAGTGAGACTTCTAGCTATGAATTCTGAATGAAAAGAAGCAAGGAAAGTAACATGGTATCTTGAAGCTGAGAAGCAACTTGTGAAATGTCCTCTGCTCTTCTGGAAGCCTTGTTATCCAAATCCCATCTCTTCTCTCAAACAAGAGCCCAAAGGGATAGGTCCTGGGCATAGTGGGGCAGAGGAAGCACACGGGGAAGAAAGCCATCTCTTAAACAGCAGCATTCATTGCCACAGAAGCCAGTGAATACTCCACAAACCCTGCCTTGTTGCCTGTGCGTCTAAAGCACTCTTGATTGGCTTCTCAACTAAGGTGTAGGATTACCTATTTCTGCACCTTGCTCTATCCACCTGGCCTACTAGCTTCAGCATGAAGATGTGGCCTGTGGAAAGCCTTCAAACAAAGAACAGACCCCAGCTCGATTTGATTTTACAGAATGTACTCTGATCAAATGCAAAAAAAAAAAAAAAAACCAAAAAAACAAAAAAACAAAAAAACGTTGTTTGGTTTCTCTGAAAGCTGAGCTGAAGGCTGTGCAAAGCCTCAGTACACTGTTAGCTGTGAATGCGCGCTGCTGGTGATGTGTGGGCAGGATGATAGTAAAACAGTGTGTGCTGTTGGCTGGCTGCTTCTGCATTCAGATCTGCATTCAGATTGTCTAACAAGTGTGCTCAGGTTCTCCCCCATTAAGGAGAGCCACACTGGCGAGTGTAGATGAAGGATGCGGCTTATGTAATACAGAAGAGGCATAACTCTAATCAGTGGATTCTTATACAGAGAGTAGGCCCTGGCCTGACATCAAAAGATTGGCACATATGTGTACATTTATGTTTTCAGTTATGGAAAGTATTTATGGTATGTATGAATCTTTATTTATTTATTTATTTATTTATTTTTGTATCATTTCCCATTTTATCTGACTTACTGGGAAAGCAACAATCAGCCTGGGATAAGATATGGTGTTCCCAGATACTCTCTGGCTTTTGTTCTTACACCTCCCCCACTTTCCATTATACTTTCTGGATCAATCTCCTGTGTATTTTTACTGTCTTCTCAGAACATTCTATATTTTGCTTTAAATAAAATAAAGTAAAAGAAAGAAAGCCCAGATTTTTCTGCAAGGTTGTTGTTTGCCCTGGAGATTTCTTTACGGGTGGAAGTTCATTGGTACAATTCTAAAGAAATATCCAAGGGCCTAACATTAGGCCCTGAGTTTGCTTACCTCTCCTGTCATGGGCCCTACATATACTTTTACCACTCTCCTCAAAAAGACTTTCATTAAGACCCAAATGGCATCAGTACACTCCTCCAACCCTTACTGCCATTACCAGCAGCCCCTGTCTCCTCCCATGATGCATCAGGATTCTTAGAAGTTGGCTTACATTTTATTCTCTCACTCACAGTTCACCATTGGTGTGCAGTATCTGTGCAGAGCTCATGTGTAACAGTCAACAGCTACTGTTCTTTGATGTTGTTGATTCCCAGGTCTCTCCATTCAGTCCCTGCTATCCTGCTACCTTGCTCCCCTCCCCCCCCCACCCCCCGACTTCTTGTGATCCTTGGCATCATCAGCAGATGTCTTAGAGGATGCAACCCCTAAGTCTATGGCACTCAGAACACATGCCACCCCTTGGACTTCCATTAAGAATTAATGCAAGAGCTCAGAGGGTATTTGTAAGTCACTGTCGTCTTTGCCTCTGAGATGTAGGTTCAAAAACATAGAGTGGGGACTTTTGATCAGAGAGCCCACTGTCTTGGGTACACATGGGTGAGTGAGACCCTCTTGATTTGCTGACCAGTTACCTAATTTCTGCCTGTTTTAACTTTTCTACCAGCTGAAGCTCAAAGGATGGTGAAAGTGGCCATTTGTCTTTACCATAGTTTCCCAAGAATCTTGGAAACCATGTCCCCCTTTCTGAATGGATGCTGAAGAGTACTGAGTCTTGTACCTTAGAGCTACTTAGTAATACTCCTCCTGTTCTTCTTCTACAGAGATGCCAGATTTAACACTCTTCTTCACAATTTCATAGGGTTGTAAAACTGGAGTCTGGCATCTTCTCTTCCAGTCCCCAAACTTTTCTGCACTCTGAGTATTCCCCCTACCTTACCTTGCTCTGTGAGAAGACACTGGCCCTGGCCAAGGCTACATTCCTACCTTTACTCTCACTTCATAAGAAAATTTACTCTTAGGGGTGAGCCTTTTATTTTCTGCAGGATCACATTCTCTGTCACATCCCCAAGGCTGGCATACACCCATAACTCAGAAAAAAACAAAAAACAAACCCCCATCTCGAGCCTATCAACTACTCCCCTCTCCTTTTCAAGTTAATTCTTCAACCTTTATGTAACCCGCACTCCTCCACTTTATGGAGACACTCACAACTAATGTCAGCTGGGGCCTGACTGCCATAACTAATAGGTCCTCTTATTCCTGAATGTGTCACTCTTGTTGTAAGGTCTCCCTCTTACAAGCCCTCTTCCACTTTTGTGTGCTCTCTCCCTTATTCTCAGTGACTGTCCACCTCTGCCAGCCTGCAAACCCTGGGATCCTACCTGCTCATAGGCTTTCTTCTCTTGTAATTCTAGTTGGCAGATCATGTCTTCTATCATTCAACTACCCTTTAAACCTTAAAACATGGTGATCTCCAAATCTACCCCCCTCCCCCCACCCCGAACAAGCCTTCTGAGATGATCTGTATTAGCAGATCGATGAGAAAAAGTTCCACTCAGCTCATGGTTTTAGGGAAGATTTAGGTTTTCATGGCCGAGGAAGTGTGTGGTGCTGGGCACGTGAGGCAGCTGTTGAGATTACATAAACCAGACAGCAGAGACTCTGGCTAGAACCCATGGCACATATAACTTTGAGAGAGATCTGTGTCTAACCACTTAGCTCCTCTAGTCGGACCTCATTGCTTCAAAGATACATAGCCTTCAAATTAGTGGTACAAACTAAGAACTGATGGTTTCCAACAGTCTTTGGACAAACATTACAGATTCAGTCCATTACTCTGTCTCCCAGCTGCTGCAACTACATCATATCCTTGAGTAAATTCTGAGGATTCTGCTGGTAGCCTGCTGATCCTTTGACCTCTAAGCTCAACGCCCTCAAACTCACATTGTTATCAAAGTAGCCTTTCTAAATTCAGGCATATATTTTTGTCTGTTTTATTGAAATGAATGCCCTTTCAAGCCTTGAGCATAAAGTTCACATCTCTCAGGTTTGCACTTCACCGTCTAATTTCCAAGTACTTGCTCAGCTATGTTTATAGTCAAACTGCTTGTTATGGCCACTGTTCACTCCCCTCTAAGATTTTTCTTGTCTTTGGCAGTTGTACACGTGATGCTCTTTGTCTGGAATGTCTCCCTTTCCTCTCCCGTCTTTCTCAGTCATTCGTCATTTATAAAGACCCAGGACACTCTTCATCTTTTCCTAACTGCTTTCCTGGAGGGCCTTTGCGAGTCCTTTCCTGGCCCCTTTCTGTATGTATGCCTTTCTCCTCGCTCCAGTTGCTAACTTATGTCTGTTTCTCTCATCATGCCTGAGGTGGGGTGTGGGAATCTGTATGTGTTCATTTGTTTCTGTGAGCCCTCCCCTCTTGCTGATAGTAAGTTTGTTTATAACACAGACCTGTGTTCATTTATCTTTCAAACCCTAGAACCATCTGCAATGACTGTAACTAACTCCCTAGGAGAGATTCTGTAGAAATCCTTGTTAAAAATATACATGTTCTTAAATTTCCTTGATGCTGAAGAAATACGCACCTCATTTTGAAAGAACATTTTAGTAGTTTCTTCAAAAATGATGACATCTGGACAGGGTTCAAACACCTGTCTTTCTTTATGCCTTGTTTTGTTACCCAAAACTTCTGGCCTTACGTCTACCATAAACCTCTTATTTTAAACCTAGTCTAATTAAAATTAAAAGGTTTTTTTTTTTTCAGGTAAGAATTCTAATTAGTATTACATATGCTAACACTTCATTATCTGACCCCTTTGAGCACATGGCACTGAGAAAGTGACTGTATAATTTATCGCTCAGCACAGGACATTTTTGAGAGTTAAACGAAGTTATTAATACTTTCACCATAATCAGGAGACTAAAATGAGACTGCTCCAGGCAATGTAAAGTGGATAGTTATTCTGGCTACATTGCAGTTTCATACTTAAAAGCCTTGTTTTTTTTTTATACCCCTCACATTGATTGCTTCACATATAAAATCTTTTAACGTTTCCCCTGCCCCTTATACCACGTAAACATATATTAGCTTAAAACATATGGGGTCTCTGTGTGTGCAAACACCACAGGGCAAAGCTGTCCCCCAACCCCGGGCATGTATTTCTTCTCAGATACTTTCTCACTGTCATCTCTGGGGTGCAGGATGACATGACAGCTCTTTATGAGCTATTTGGCCTCTCTCAGGAACATCTCAACTTTGGAATTTTTCTGGTGGGCATCAGTTTTCATCTGCCTTCCTTTATTCCTCTCCTCTGGTGCATCGTCTCAAGGCTCTGAAGCTCTTTGTAGGAAACACAGGGAGGAACAACTTGTTTTTTGACTACAGTTTAGCAACCGTGTCATTTATTGACCTCTTGGGAAACCACATTCTTGGATCGCTATGAGACCAATTAATTGATGCCCCCTCCCCCACCGCTTAGAATAAGAAATTTGCCAGAAAAAGGATATCTTACTTTAGTTTTCTGTAAGAAACCCAGGCAAGAACTTTGCATTAAAAAGTACTGTTTGAAGAAATGCCCAGTTGTGTGGTATGTTAGGTCAGTCAATACCTGGCCCTGAGTCCATATAAACTAGAGAAGAAACTCTAAAGTCCTGACTGTGGTTTCAATGCCCTACGTGACCTTGCTCCCTTTTGCCTCTAAATTCACCTTCTCCCTTCTCTTCTCCCCACGGCAGCTGCACTGCTGTGCTTGTTTCTTTACTGTGCTGAAGACACAGCACAGAGGAAACTTTGCTTTTCTTTTTGTTCCTTTAGGTATCTGCAAAGATCAAAATTTACTTGCTTCAGGTCTATGTTCAAAGGCCTTATGAGCAGAGTATCTTGAATTTTCTGTCTATAATTTCATAATCTCTCCAATCCCAAACACTCAGGAGACTCTCCCAGTCTTCATCTTACCTCGCTTCTTTTCTTTGTGGCATGCAAGCCTGTGTGAATTACACCCCGTACGTCTCTTGTTGTTAGGCAATGAAGGGACCCTGAGAATATAAGCTCTGACAGTGGGGGCTTGATTTATTGAGCTCAGTTCTATTTCCAACCCTATACTGTCCCTTTTCCCCAATAGTAGCTTTGAATGCATAAATGGAGGGATATTGAAATCACATCTTGTTGATGTCGCAGGTGACAGTCAACATGCTGAAGAAAAAGCCACAAAACATGCAACAGGTTCAGTGTGGCCTATGCCGATGCACTGTGGCTTCTACTCTGTGTAAAAGACTTGAGTTTCCATTTCTCTACATCCAGCTGGTTATTGTTTGAAGCTTTTATTGGATACTGTAGGAAATCTAGGCCCCATGCTTAGCTCTTCCCCCTATCTTCTGTTTTTCTTCCTTTCCAACTTAAATGCTCATTAATGTGTCTACCAAAGATAAACCCAGGGTGGCAGAGGAGACAAAAACCTGACTAAGACCTTCAGGTACTGTTTTGACACAGTGTCAACCCACTCTGACCTGTTTGAATGTCTTCTGCATTCCTTCAGAGACCAAGTACACGCCTTTACTGACAGCCTTTCGGCTTTATTCCATCTGAGGTTGGCCCTTGAAATTTCAATTCCTTAGCATTTGCTGGATAACGTGAAAGTTCTCTTTATTTCCCTGTTTAAAAGTTTTACCATCATGCACCTCATCACTTCTCCCTCCAGTTGCAGAAAGCATTTGAAGTTTAGTGATTTGGAATTCGCCTACTTGGAGGAGGACAGCTAACACATTTCTTGCTTGGTACTCACTTTATCCAAGTTAGCCAGGAGCTGGCTCCTTTCTCCCACCCCTACTGGCTTTGTAGATTTCTCAAATGCCATTTGTAAAACAGAAAGTACTTCTGTGCCGTGAGGAGGAGCCTCACCATTTCCCCACAGCTCTGGACTGAAATCACTGCTCACTTCCAGTCCTTTGTGAATATGGGTGAATGCAGCTCCTCTTTCTTTACAACACTGTCTTTCTTATCTCTTGAATAAATCGAGCAAGACACCACACACGTGTAAAGGGTTGCTAGGGACCTTTGAGGGTGACACACTTAATTTGTCGAAAATGAAATGAATTTTAAATGTCTTCATGAGCAGTGCATGATTGCTGGTTAGTTCATAACATGTGTCCAGCTTCTGAAGATTTAGATTTTTTTTTTTAAATCAACTATATCTGTGATCAGTGAGACTCACAAAGTCAGGTCTAATAGATAGAAGAAGCTCTTCTGTTTCCGACTTGTTTTCTCTGTGATACCTGCTTATACGTTCAGGAATGGTGGTGATTACCCAACAACCTGAGCTTTTGCTTGAGGCATCAGACTAGTTACTCTTGAGGCTATAGGAACATTGGCTGGCTCATGCTTATCCCAGGAGAAACTGAACAGCCTGCCTCCTATAATCCAATCAATTAGTGTTTAGTAAGTTTTATAAGTGTGTAATTTTTGTTTTATTGGATGGAAATACTTTTCAAGTATTTCTTTTAACTCCAGAGAAAAATGTGGTTAATACTGAAATTTTTATATAGAGGTTCCCCAAAATAATTATACACAACACTAAATAACACTTAAACTATTGGGCATAATTAAGATGTATTTTTGTACCTTTTCATTATAATGCTACTTTCTCTCAAAACATGGTTAATTAAAATTTTCTCAGAGCCAAACATTCAAGGGTTGGATTCTGAGAAAAAGATAAGTTGTGTTATTTCATTATTGAATCTTTATTATTTAAGAAAAGTCAAGTGATTTAAGCAAGAAGGGATTTGGAATTAATTTGCCATTTAATCAATGTATAGTGTGACTGGAAGTTTCAGTCTCATTATGAGGGCATTGAATCCTGAGGCATTCTTAGGAAAGATTTATCTATTGGTTTCTTTGTGTTTTCTCTCTTGCTTTTTGAGACTATTTCTCTTGTGTAACTATGCATTTATGCAGTTAATCAGCCACTCCAGATGGTAAGGTTCAATATTAGGTGCTCTGACACACCAGGGAGCATAGGACCAGTAGATGCCAGGTGCCTAGTGAGTGACTGCTTTGATACAAATCAAGAAATATAACATTTCTATAACTAGTAGCAAAACTGTCCTTCTCTGATTCCTTATGAGTGATTTATAGTATATAAGTAAATAATGGGGAATTGAGGTCCAAATATGGTGCTTTTTAGATCAACATTACGTAGGCAGACATGATTAGAATTCTTTGCAATGTACCCTTTTAATTGAACACCTTGAGAGTTATAATGATGTAAATGACGGTAGAAACTGTAATTGCACCTTAAACAAGAGATATGGCAGTGAGGCAGAGCTGGCAATCAGGACAGAGGATGTTTGACAGCGGGAAGGAGGGCCACACAAACATGCAGAAATTCCTACTGAGTGAGCTGACGAGGCAGAGGAGTCAGAACCCAATCAGAGATCATCTTAAATGTCAGAGGACTTTGATGCCCCCTTTCCTGTGTGCATCATGAAAACTAGAGTGCCACATGTGTAAACCCACTGACATTTTGGCATATTACGCCCTCAGAATTCTTTGCAGATCAGGCACATAGCTGATGTAATTGTTTCATTGATGTCTTTCAGTGATTCTCATGGCTAGTGTTGCCTGGTCTTGTTTCTAGTCCTCCACCCATCCCCCATCCCCATACACATGTGAGGTCAGGGCTTCTCTCTCTCTCTCTCTCTCTCTCTCTCTCTCTCTCTCTCTCTCTCTTTCTTCCTTTTCAGTTTTTGTTTTGTTTGCTTATGATTTAGTATATTTGCTTTTGTGTCAGTTGTTGGTACAAAACTACAAGTTGCTCTCATGATAAAATTGTGCTCAGTGGGTAGCAAGCCTAGAAAGATGAGCACACACATACATGCACGCACACATACACACACATACATGTATACATGCACAAATATACATGTGCACATGAATACAACACCCTTCCCTTTCTTCTCTCTTAGCTCTCCACCACCCTCCTTCATTCCCTCTCAAATTGATGGCCTCTTTTTCTTTGATTATAAGACTCATAAAAGATATGCTGTAGCGTTCTCAAAGTGTCAGAGGATGGTTTGGCTGATAGGCTCTCTGACAGAGTGTTTATGAAATGGGAAATTTACTTGTATCTTGCCAATAACCCATGAAGTAAGATTTTAAAAGAATATGCACCTCAAGATTCAGATAAGAATGAATTAGTACTTCTTTGTCTCTTTCTGTCTGTCTCTCTGTCCACCCCCTCTCTGTGTGTGTTCATACATATATGGTATGCATTTATGGAGAGGCCAGAGGACAACCTCTGATATTGCCCACTTTATTTTTTGAGACAGGATCTCTTATTGGCCTGGGACTTGTCATGTAGTCTGCCCTTGCTGGCCAGTAAGGCTCAGAGCCCCTCCTTTCTCAACCTTCTCAGGAATGAGATAACACACATGTGTAGCCACACATGGATTTTGTTTTTTACACATGTTTCCAAGACATCAGACTTGGTCTCCATGCTTGTACAGCAAGTGATTTTCCTTATTAGGTTATCAAAATAGTTGGCTTTCTGTATTTTTTGATAGCTGTATAAATGACTCTACTATAGAAACCTCTGCAAAGGAGTAAATGTGTGTGTGTGTGTGTGTGTGTGTGTGTGTGTGTGTGTATAAAATAGTTGCTACTGTTAGTATTATATCATGTTTGCTCAGCTTTCTCTGTTTATAGACAGTAGACTTTCAAATGTTTGAAACCCCAGCTCTGTGGACTGTAGAGGCTTGCTGCAGCTCACCAGCTTCCAGTCTAGCCAAGAGTAAGCCCGAGGTTCAGGGAGTGAGTTTGCTTCAAAGAAATGGGAAGAGTTACTGAAAAGGTACCGACTCTCTCTTCTAGCCTCCAGGCATGTTCAGGTGTGAACATACCCATCCATGCATAAGTACATACAGTTAGTCACATATGCATGCATACATATACAAAAATAAATTCAAATAAATACATTAATTACAAACATAACTTGTAATGGCCACTTATAAATGGGTCTTCTTTGATTTGTTTACTATCATTGGATACTTAGGTATTAAGTTCCTGTTTGTCTCATCTTGACATTCTGATTAATTTTGTAATAAAAGTCTTTATGATTTTATCTTGGGTTCTGGAAGGTTGCTATGTTGAAATTGTGTGTGTGTGTGTGTGTGTGTGTGTGTGTGTATGTGTTTGCATTTGTGTGTGTGAAAGAGAGAAAGACACACACAAAGACAAAAGGGGACATTGTGTATAATTTGAGGTTCTTGACAGATATTTCCAACATTTTCCTCAGGGAGTCTTCCTTCACTGACTCTCAGCTAAACCACATGGGTCTTAGTCTAACTTCACCTGTTGTCTTACAAAAATAATAGCAGCAACTTGACAACATAGTATCACATAGTATCTACCCCTTTCCTCGGCAGCATCACTAAGTCAGTTTAATGTTTACCTTCGCCCTATGGACTGCTACATATTTACTACTTGAATCTTGTTCTTGCCCGTGTGTATTGTGCTATTTTGTAACTATTAAGATGCACATGTTTTCTTACAATTGAAATTCATCATTTACTTGGAATAGCTATCTGCCTGTCCATTCTCTTCTATTTCCTCATATTGCTGTCTCTGTCAAAGCCATTGTTTCTTTCAATAGCCAAGATGTCTTGACAAACCTCTATGCATTTGCCTGGATCCTTAGGGTTTCGTTTGCTGTGGTAAAAAGCCATGACCAAAAGCAACTTGTAGGGAAAAGTGTTTATTTCAGCTTATACTTTCACATCATAGGCCATCATTGAAGGAAATGATGAGTTCCAGGGCAGGAACTCAATCAAGGCAGGAACCTGGAGGCAGGAATTGGAACAAAACCAATTTTTGTTTTTGAAGTGCTGCTTACTGGCTTGCTCCCCATGACTGGATCAGCCTGCTTTCTTATATACCCCAAAAGTAACTGCCCAAGCGTCAACCCGCCCACAATGGGCTGGGCTCACACATCAATCATTAATTAAGAAATGCACTACTGAGTTGCCTGCAGGCAAATCTTACAGAGGTATTTTCTATATTAAGAGCCCTTTTCCCAAATAACTTCAGCATTTGTCCAGTTGACAATAATCTATCCAGGACACTGAGTTTCTGCTTTATTTCTAGAGAACAGCTGTGCTGGGTTTGAGGCGTCTCCTCATAGTTAACAGGGCTGCTGGATTTTTCTCCTTCAGAAGTTCATGTCTCTCTTTTGCTCTCAGAAAGAGCAGCCTCTGCAATAACACCACATTTCTCTGTTTCTGTGCTACAATCTTTGTGTGGTATTAATACCCAGACATGTTTTCTTGACAGCTGGCAAACTTCCCCAGACTTTGTGAAGAAACAGAAAGGATTGTTGCTAACCACATCCGTGAGCGAGAAGGGAGGACAAAGGACCAGGTGAGTGAGACCTTGCCTGGTGGCCGGGTCCTTTGTGGGGAGTGGAAGGATTTCACCAATGTGTTGGCTTTGGTCCTCAATGATGGAACAGTGAAGCACATAACAACGTCATATTTACTTTTTATAAATTATGTATGTTACTAGTATACTGATAGTTTACTCATGCATGCTAAAATATAAGCAAGAATCCAACCTAGAAGTCTAACAGTTGTAAATCAATAATAGAATTTCAGAGCCAAGCATAGGGACTCACACACAATTTCAGCTCTTGAGAGGCAGAGGGATTGCTGCAAGTCTGATGCCAGCATGAGCTACAGTGTAAGACTCTGTCTCAGTGAACAAATCAACAACTTAGAACAGCCTGCCTCCCAAATAGTAAGCTCTCTTAATTTCCCCTTCACCTTCTAACCTTCTATGATCATCATATAATATATATATATATATATATATATACACACACACTCACACACACACACACACACACACACTGAGCTCATGGATAACCAGGAATCCGGAAACATAATGAATTTTTTTCTTTTATATGGATTTTCACATATTAATGGGTGTGCATATGTGTTCCAGTGCTAAATGTTTTACTTATAGGTTGCTATGAACTTTCCTGTGAAATGTACATTGAAGGAAGATGTTTAGGAATGAGTCTGTTAAGCATTCAGTCTTGCAAATTCACATGGCTTGTAAGGCATGGCCTTGAAAGCATCTTCGAACCCTAGCTCTCTGCCTCAGAAAGATTATTTTTAAGGGAGGATGCTTATTTGAGAAAAGAATAACAAATTCTTATGTCAAGATGGCTTTTTCTTAGTTACTTATCAACACGATAGTGGAAAATACTGGCTTTCAAATGTTCCTCCACGACACAGCTGCAAGCATCGTGTGGAGGGAACACTGGATTTAGGCCATGTGTTCTCTCCCAAATAACAGCGTGTTCTTGTGAAAATCACCTCTTAGAACTGTTGTTTGTGGCTTTTCCCCTGGGCAGAACTGGGATGCCATTCTATATGGTCTCTAAGTGCCTCCGAAAGTATTCCAAGAGTTTTGTGATGGTCAGATGAGTAGAGAAAGGGAACAAAAAGAAAAAGAGGAGGAAAAATAGAGAGTAGAAACCGCAGGAAGAGAGACATGGCTCAAATAGTCAGTGCAGATGTGGGGAGGTGGAAGCAGGAAGTTGAGGGGACAGTGTCGGAAGCTTAGCAGGCTGTGACATTTGTGAGAGACCCCAGTGAAAACCATTTTCCTGCTTAAGCTCAGGACTCATTGTTACTACTTTTTATCAGTATGCTTTGAAAATTAACTGCCCCACTATTTATAATTTCCACTTGTTTTCCAGCTTTTACAATCTTGGAGAGCAGCCCAAAGCAGAGAATAGAGGTATTGTAACTTAGCCAGCATTAACTCACGAGCCAGTGAAACGAAGCCAGGGACCAGATATATAGTCCCAAGCTAGAGGTTCCCTCTCCCCATGTAATGGACCAATAAAATCTAATGCACATGCCTGTAATTGCAGCACTTAGGAAGAAGAGACAGGAGAATTAGGAATTCAAGTTCATTCTCTATTATGCAGCCAGTTCAAGGCTGGGCTGGGCTACATGAGGGCATGTCTCAGTTTCATTTACTTTGCTGTGTTAAAATAAGCCAGTTGAAAAGCAGCTTGGGAGAGAAAGAATTTCTTTTGGCTTACAGTTCCAACCCATAGTCTATCACTGCAGACTCTCAAGGTGCCTGGGACTGGAAGTAGCTTGTTACATCATGACCACAGTCAAGGAGACAGAGAAATGGCTATGTGGCTCTTCCTTGCTCAGTCTCACTAATCTGATCAAGGCCCCAACTATGAAATGTCCATGCTCAGAGTGAGTCTTTCCACCTCCAATAACCAAGAAATAAATCCCTCACAGACATGGCCATAGGACAACCTGATATATATATAGTCCTTCATTGAGGCTCTCTCTCCGGGTGACATGAGGTTATGTCAAGTTGACAGTGAAAACTACCCATTGCAGACCTGGTCCCAAAGGAATCAACTATATGCATGATCATAAATAAATAAATAAGATACTACTATAACTTTTATTTTTATCATTTAGTATTCAAATAATAGTATTTAAACTTAATTCATGGGATCCTAAGGAAAAACAATATTGAGAAAAAAGTAATATATTGTTTTAACCATTTTTGTGACCTTACATAGGTCAGGTGTTGACATTTTCACATTGACTTTTTCATTCTTTCATTTCTTTTTCTGTTTTGCTAAAATGACATGTTCAGTTCAGCATTTGTTCTGGAATAATCAGGTCTTAGTGTCCAAGAGCCAACCCCAAAGTTCATGATATGGAAGACTGAGCAGACAGTTTGGTAACTACACAGACTTAAGTTTAGACCAGATTTTCTGACTGGAGCATGTCCTGGCTTGCAGTGCCATAAGGTGGAACTAAGGATTTACATCAGAAGCCATAAGCTTCTAAAGTGACCAGGACAAAAGGCACTACTCTGACTGCAATATACTTATGCCATGCAAACATCAAAGAGTCAGACACAGTATTGACATCGGAGTCTGGTCCTAAGAAGACTAGCAGCCTGATAGTGCTGTGTATTTATAACATGCTGAGAAGCTACATGAGAGTGTGGGGGGGTGTGGTCTAGGGTGATTGTAGTGATTACAATTCAAAAAGGCTATGGTTGAGTCAAGGAGAGTCCTTGTGTCATTGTTGTAAAGTATGCCAGGCTAACCCCTTATGACACTGGAGCTCTAATTGTTTTTAAGATAGTGGACTCTGAGCTTAAACTACGTGGACATCAAGTCTGAGCTCTAACTCTTACTTTCTATGTAACACCTTATAAGTTATTTGCATTCTTTTAAACTATTTAGTATGTGCATGTGTGTGTGCACATGTGTTTGTGCACATGTGTGTGTGCACATGTGCTTGTGTGCATGTGTGTGTGCATGTGTACTTGTGTGCATGTGTGCATGTGGGTGCATGTTTGCCATGACATATGTCAGAAGACAATCTGTGAGAATCAGTTCTCTCCATTATGTTTGTTGTAAATATCAAGTTCAGGCTTGATGGCAAATGTTTTTACCTGACGAGTTGTTTTGGTGTCCCAATTTGCATTCTTCATATACATACATACATATTTCTGTCAGTTTTCTCACCCTGTGGGGTAAACAATAGCAGTTAACTCGTAGGCATTTGTAAAGATGAAGTGGAGTAATCCACACACAGCTCTTTGTTCTGGCTACTTACCTTTGCATCACTGTGAGCATAATACACAACAGAAACAACTCAAGGGAGGAAAATTGTATTATTCATCCCCTCTCCACCTACAGTCCAAATACCAAACCAAGTTGCAGTTTCTACCAAAGTTCACTCTGGGGAGCCAGTGACTTTATTAGGCTTTCTTACAGAGTAATGGCTCAGTAGCTTTAGGCAGGAGAATGGGTAACCTTAAAGCAGCCACTATAGAAGGTCTTTACCCATTGTGGATGGTGACACCTCCATGGTTGCATAGATGGAGTCCTGTCCCCTAACCCTTCCCTAGATGTAGCCCCTAGCCCAGTGGTTCTCAAACTATGGATCATGACCTCTTTGAGGTTGAATGACCCTTTCACAGGGGTCATCTAAGGTCATCGAAAAAACGTAGACATTTATATTACAATTTATAATTACAATAGAAAAATTACAATTATGAAGTAGCAACAAAAATAATTTTGTGGTTGGGCATCACCACAACATGAGGAAACTGAATTAAGGGCCATGTGCAATTAGTTCAGAGTTGCATACAACTAATTGGAAGGGTTGGCAGGATATTCAGGTAGGGTACCTATGACCCTCCCCACCATCCTTCTAAGAGGGAAAGCCAGTAGTCAACAAACCCAGCTGTAATGATCTTTGGTGAGCAGGCACAACCTAAATTCTGAAAATGCAGTGGTTTGGCTCAGAGAACAGCGCTGCACAACACATGGTCATAACTTTCAAAGATTCACCCAAGGTGACACACTTCTTCCAGCCAGGATTCACCTCCAAAATTTCAGCAGTCTTCCACAATAGCACCATTATCTGGGGAACAAGCATTTTAAACATAAGCCCATGGGAGACATTTTAAGCCCAAACTGCAGCATTTTAAGGACAATGCCAAGGTGTACCATCTGGCCTGAAGGGTCGTCAGGCTCTCTTCAGCTGTGGTTGTAGTGACCTTTGGAAACCTAGGTGGCTGAATCTGGGGAACATTTTTGAATGTGGCCCTTTGTGAGCAGGATGGTCTGGAGGTGATCGCTGTTTATCAAGGAGAAGTATTCTTGAGTTTGAAGTTTTGGGATCTCTGATGGGTGGGATCTGACCAATACCCAAAATATTCTTGAGGCTCTACTGTTATCTTGTGCAAGCACTTGGATTTTCTCTAAAGGCTCTAAAGACTTTTAACAGCTACAGCTGTTTATCTGCCAATGTAAGTGAGCTCATTCTCCTTCCCCCAAAGCATTTTTTTCACATATTTTGCTTTTCTTGCTCATGATTCTTTCTGTGAATCTTACTAAAAGCAGCTAGCAATAAACCACGCCACATGCCTGAATTCTGTGCTGTCTTGAAGTTCCCTCACTAAATAATCAATCGGTCCATTTTTGAATTCAGCCTTAAAATTTTCAAGACACAGGCCAAACATAGACAAATTCTTTGCCCGAATATAATAATCACACAGTGTAAAACATTTGAAGATTTTTTTTAAATCCCATATCTCTATATTTTCAAATCCCTCCTGCAAACCAGCTCCAAAGGCCGAGGAACTACACGGTCAGTTGAGTCACCATAACTGTATGTCTCTAGTACCTATCTGAGTTCATTACTTTTGCATTATTGAGACTACAGCATCTGAATGAACATCCTAAGGAAGGAATAGGTTAGCTTCAGTGGGCTGCAGTTCATCATGGTGGGAAGATGTGGGGAACCTCACAGTTTGGTGGCAGGAGCATGGGACCGAGTCTGTTCACATGTTGACAAACCAGGAAGTGAGGAGTGAAACTGGACCCAGGGTTGGTTATAATTGTCAAGGGCCCACCCCTAGTGACTTCTGCCAGCTAGTTCTACAGCAAGGTTCCAGAACTTCCCCAATAGCACCATGAAATAAGGGCAAAGATTTGAAGCATGATCGTGGGAGTAGCATTTTCAGGTTAAAACTATAGAATTAACTTGAGCTGTCATTCACTTCTTGAGGCATGGGAGCGATGGGAAACCATGGCCTGTTCTGACTGCAGGGAAACCTTCCATCTGTGTCTCTGAGATACTAGTTAATCCATTCTCCACGAGGGAGTTTGGAGATGGGATAGGTGTCTCACTCTTTTTTTAAAGTATTTATTTATTTAGTTAGTTAGTTACTTATGTGTGAGAGTGTATAAGCACATGTGTGAGTATATATGTATGTGTGTGTACAAGTATGTAAATATCTATCTGTATGTGCACAGAGGCTAGAGGGGAGAATTAAATATTCTAATGTATTACTCTCCACTTGTTCTTCAGAGGCTCGTCTTTAGACCTTTAGAAGACTTTCAGAAGTCTCTGAATAGGAGGCTAGTGCAGTGGTTCTTACTTAACTTGTGGGCCGTGACCCCTTTAGGGTTGAATGACCCTCTCTCACAGTGGTTGCTTATTAGATACCCTGCATATCAGATCTTTATGTTATGATCTATAACAGTAGAAAATTACAGTTATGCAGTATCAATAAAAATGATTTGATGGTTGGGGGGGCGGTTACCACAACAAGAGGAACTGTATTAAAGGTTCACAGCATTGGGAAAGTTGAGAACCACTGGACTAATGCTTTCTTGGCTAGGCTAGAAGGCAGCAAGCACCAGTGACCCCCCCCCCTTCAAGCTGGGTTATAGGCATATGTTGGATTCCTAGCTAATTATGGGTTCTGGGATCCAGATACCAGTCTTCATGAATATGCAGCAAGTGCTCTTAACCATTGAACCCTCTGTCTAGTTTCAAGTTTTCCTCTTAAAAGAATAACCTGAGTGCCTGTTCTGATATCCAGTCACTATCTCTAGGAGTTTGTGGTCTCTCCCAGTTTAGGCTTAACAGGATAAACACATTTTGGAATCATAATCATGCCATTTGGATAGACACCCATTTACACGCTGGACTGTGTGCTGTCTTGAGCCTCTGTGCTGTTGAAATATCTCATGAGAGTGCCCCATTCCCTCAAGTCTCCATGTCTCTGTAATACTTTGAGATATTCCTACCATTTACTTTCTTTAAAAAAAAATTTTTTTTAATGGAAGTATTAACCACTCCTGCCCAGGAAACATCGAGGGTGGAGAAGGAATCCTCAAATTAAACACAAGAACTCATAAATCTGTAAGTTTTGTTCTTAAAGGTCTTTAAAATATCTTATGCACCAGCTATTCTTCTAGCTGTTTCTATATTCCTAACTGTATGTCAAAGCAGTTGTCTTTGTGAGTCACTACTGCTATATGGAGCAGATTTGTTTTTCTTTAACCATTATTCAGTAACTGGGTAAAACCACAGAGAGAAACTCTGAGAAAGTGAAAAAAAAGTGAGGAAAAAAATGTACCATTTTCTTCATCCCCCACATGCAACCTGGCTGTTATCCTTGAGTGAACCCAGACTCCCAATTTCCAGGAATATGAATGAGAAGAGCCATAGCTTTTATTTTTCCACTCTTTTCCAAACTGCAGTCCAAGTTACTGTGTATCTGTGCCCAGGGTGCTCACAGTAGCTGTGGGTTATGCTGGCAAATATGTGGCTATTTCACTCTTTATGCCAGAATTATTTATTTGTACTTAAATGTTATACTTTATAGGTATGAAATCTTGGCAAATGTGTCTGGAGAATATAATATCTAGGAGAATCTTACTTTATTTGTGGGTGAATACAGGTAACACTATAGGTAAATTAATAATCATTCCTCAGTAGTTTTCAAGAGATAAAATCAGTTTGTGTCTGATATGGATTTTTTTTCATGAGCATATAACTTTGCTGGTCTAACAGTCCCTGGGCTCTGGCTTAATTTTTGAGTAGCAGAATAGACCCAGAGTGATGTTTAAAATCCATCTTTGTCAGGCCCCTTTGTGATTCTCAACAAGATCTGGTCATATGACTACTTGAGATTAGTCACAAAAGCAAAGCCTCAGGATCCATGATGCTAGGTACTGGGCACTATGTACTAATATGGCCATAACTGGCCATGTACTAATTATATGGGAAGAGATTGCTCACAGTAAAACATACCATTCTTTTAGCTTCATAGATAGTTAAAAAAAACAAACCCTAAAACCACAAACATTCATTTGCCATCTATTTTACATGTCATGCTTGGTTCTGGGGATAAGAGGAGGAATAAAACAAACACTGTCCCTGCTTCTGAAGACATTGGATCCATTTAGGGTGGTATGGCTGAAGACTATACCTACTAGTGCTGAGAAAAATCACCAAACCAAAAAGTGATGCAAACAATTCATTACATTTGTGGCAAACACATACAATAGGTGGTACAGTGATGTATGATGCCTGTGTATTATAGAATTGAATCATGCTGAAATAGAGGGAGGGATTTGTGAGGGTGGACTGTAATTAAGAGAGTAAGGGGGATTGTAATTAAGATGCAAAGTGAATAAATAAATTAATGAGTTCTTAAAAAAAGAAAGAGATGGAAAAGGCTAAAAAAAAAAAAAAAACCAAAGCATAATATTGCTTATATACACTTGCCTTTTTTTAGAACAAAGCCTCTGCTTTAGAGGAACAGAATAATTCTAGGTTTTGTGCTATGACAGTGAGCAGAACCTGTCTGTAAACTACAATGCTATTCTCATCACATGATACTCAGATTTACCCGCCACGTAGTGTTTTAACTTACATATTTAGAGTGCAAAGAACTCCAAAAGGGAAAAAACCTTTGTGTTCTTTTAAGCAAAAGATCACTTTTAAAAACCAAATACTGATAAATGACACAAGTAATGATTGAATTTAATTTATGAGAATTTCAAAGATGGGTCATCATGACAGTGATTCTCTCTGTCTTTTAGGTCCTGCTATTGATTGACATTCAAGTCTCTTACATTAACACCAATCATGAGGACTTCATCGGCTTTGCAAAGTACGTGAGATAACTGATCATCGTATGTGTTCCTACTGCTGTTTTTTTTTTTTTTTAAAACACACGTTATTAATTTCTACCATAGCAAAACTTTCTTTTGAAAGGACAGTCTGGGTCAGGGTAATTCTGAGTCCATATACCCTAGAGCTCCGTAATTATGGAGCAGGGAAATTTATTATTCTCTTGAGAAAACATGGTAGTTGGGTCTCTTGTACAGTCATGTGTCTTCAATACTTATTATTTTTGGAAAATGATCTTCAGTTTGTACTTGAAGTACCATAGATGAGCAACAATAATCACACATTAAAATTGTAGGGTAATATTCTTTCTTCAATTAATACCAAATACAATTCAAATTGTATCTTATATCAAATAATATCAACTACACTTCTAAGTGGGTGTGGTGGTTCCCATTTGTAATCATAGCATTTGGAAGGTTAAATCAGGAGGATTGTTGTGAGCTGGATTCTACGAGCTTGAGCTCCAGAGTCAGAGCCTGTCTCAAAATGCAGTAGACCAAGCCATAAAAAAAAATGCAAACAAACAACCCATAAGATCCAAAATAGTAAGCTGCTTGGACTTCCCTATACCACAATAAGGGGGCCTTAAAATTTCTTTTAAAATTCAGATGTGATCTGTTAGACTGACCATACTACTTTTTATAAAATATATATGATTTACATACCTTTGTTTATGTATTACTATTTTTCACAGGTCACGCATACAGATAGTTGTTCATTATATTACATTTTAAGATTCTGAATTCGCTATTTTTTTGCTTGTCAATGGTACCAATATTTGTTATGTTTTAAAAATCTCTATTCTAGCTCTAACATGGCAAGCAAGTTGTTACAATCTAAAGAGTACAAAGTAGAGCCTGTTTTATATCAAGTATAAAATGAAAGAGTTTATGTGCTTTTACTTAAGTTGTGTGTCTAAGAACAGGGACAAAGGAAAATAAGACACACAAGAGTATCAACCCAATTTATTTTATTATACCTAGAATTAGAAGAAACATACACAGACCATGTGATCTAAACTAAGTAGTGGCCCAAGAGATTTGTAGGTTCATTTTAGGCAGGAGAATCTCAATTACCCAAAGGAAAGCATCTCATTTTAATTTAAGCTGTAGCTTTCATGGCTGAAGTAATGGTGTCAGTCATTCTTCATCCAGTGACTCTTACTGTTTACTGTTTCCTGGCCATTCCCATCAGTCTGATTCAGGTGAACATTTCAGAGCTATATTATAAACATGTTCCCTTACCCAGTTGTCCTTTCAGCTACACTGGCCACTCCTACTTTGTATGTGTGTCTACCACATGAGCCTTTCCTGTAGACCTGTGTGTGCTCTCCCTTTTGGTCCCGTGGTTCTCCCCATTTCCTTCTCGTTTCATTCTGTAAAATCACTTAGCCTTCAGAATGTATCTCACTCTCCTTGGTCTAGAAGGAGATCTGAGAATTTCTCAGTTCTCCCTTTAGTCAACCCCAGGCAGCTCTGTTCTAATTCAAATAGTGGAGAAATAAAGACAGAGAAATGATCAACTGCCTTATAGAGGGACAGCTATGTAAGACCTTAAAATGGCAAGCTCTTCAATTGTCTCACTGGCTTCTCCGAGGAGTTTAAAGATGAATGTTATCTTTATATCATTAGAAATAGTGGGAATGCTTCGATGTTGGTTTCTGAGGTGGGAAAACACCAATTAGGATCTTACAAACATGTAAGTAAGCTAGATGCAGTATGCGAAAAGCGAAGGTTGTTATGTTGCTACCTCCAGGCATACCCCAAGTCAAGAAGATGGACCAAAAGCCTTTTGGAAAGACTCAAGGCTTAAAAGTATCACAGAACCATTGTTACAATTTAAATTTTACTGAACGTTGTGGGTTTTTTCCCCTCCTTGAGATATGGTCTCATCTAGTCCATGCTAGCCTCAAACTCTTTATGTAGCCAAAGATAGCCTTAAACTCTTGATCTTCCTGCCTCTGCTTCACCAGTACTGAGATTATAGGTGTGTGCAACTCTACCTAGTTTTACCCCCTTTTCCTAGATCAAAGGCTACCTACCTACCCACCCACCCACCCACCTACCTACCTACCTACCCACCCACCTACCTACCCACCCACCCACCTACCCACCTACCCACCTACCCACCTACCCACCTACCCATCTACCTATTAACCCACCTGCCCGCCTACTTACCCACCCACCTACCTACCTACTTCTCTGTTTTTCAATCTACCAATCACTCTCTGTTCTTTACTTTCTTTCTTTTGATAGGCTAGAGTTTATATATTTTTCCAATAAATTTCAATATATTTTGTCTTAGAGGCTGCAGGGATACATTATTATAATGATTTTTAAGTTTTCAAAGAAAAATTTCAAGTCTAGAACTTTCAGACACAGCCTTTGGTGCGGTGTCTCTGTGATCCAGGGGTTCCGCTTGCCAGTGAGTTGGGCTGTACTTTGTTGAGGGAAGAAAAGAAGTGCTGTTAAAACTTTCCCAGGAGATTGGAATGCTGTATGGTTCTCCCCCAAACTTTCTTTTAAAGAACTGGTCTGGGAGCTAGCAGCTGGGCTGCTTTTTTTTTCTTTCTTCCTCTTCACTGATTTAACAAACAGAACAGGGAATAGTCTCTATCTTATGTCCCTCTGAGAATTGTCAGAAGATAAATCAATGAAATTAGAAATTAGATGGAAATGTGTTAAAAAAAAAACTATGGTGTAGTCTGTTAAGGTAAGTTTCTCTCTCTCTATCTCTTCTCTCTCTCCTTCCCTCTCTTCTGCCCCTTCTATCCCTCTCTCTGCCTCCCTCTACTTCTCTGTCTGTTCTGTTCTCCTTTCCCAGCTTTCCCTTCCCATACATAAAAACAAAATAACTCAATCACAGGACTCACTGTTCTTTTTAAAAACGTGTGTGTATGTGTAGCACATGTCTGTATGTATATATGTGGTATATAGTGTATTATGTCCATGTGGGACCATGTGCCCATGCACACGTATGCAATGCCAGAAGATGAAGTTGGCTGTCTTCTATCACTCTGTGACTTACTCTTTTTTTAAGACTTGGTGTCTGAACTGGGAGCTTAGCATTTCTGTTAGACTGGCTGACCTGAGTTCCAGGGACCCATCTATTGTCGACTCCCAACGCTGAGGTTACTGGCACCTACAGCCATGAGTGGTTGTGTGAGGGGGGCTGAGGATTTGAACTGAAGTCCCTGAACTTACATGGCAGTACAGTTGCCCACTGAATATCTCCCCAGCCATATGGTTTTATTTTGTATTTAAGTTTATAACAACTTATGTATGATTGCTTCCAGAATATTTTTAGGTGCTAATTTCATTATTCCAAAGACAATACTTAATTTTTATTAATATTTGTTAACTATGTAGTAATGGATCTCAGCACGCTAGTTCAGTACATGCATATAGCACGCTTGATCAGATTTAGCCCCTGTTTTCCCATCCCTTGTTTTTCTAGCAATCCCATCAAAGATAATGTTTTGCACTAAGAATCAAAGGTAAATGTTCTTTCCATTTCAGTGTGATGTGAGGTAATCATGAAGATGGGGAAATGTTCATTTCAAAATCACTTTGAAGGATTGTGGTATTTTCTGTGCTTTTAAAAATTAAAAAAATATGGTCCTAGCTATAAATTTTAAAGTTGGCAGGAGTGCTGTTTCCATCAAGGAAGAAAAACCAAGCCATATTTGAAGATAATTATGTAAGTATTTCTTAGTTCCAAAAATAGAAAAGAAAGGTCTAGGACTGAAAAAATAGGCTCCTGGTTCCTCAGAGTTTCAGTGAGTTATCACGAGAGCACCAGCCCTCAGGTTTGTGGGGCAGCAACATATGTAGGCACGTGCAATGTTTGCAATGGATCTGACTTTTTGACCTAAAAGGTTTTTTGTTTGTTTGTTTGTTTTTTAAGGAAAAACAAATGCTAAAATTAGACTAACAGAATCTTTACTTATAGATTAGTGATCAGGACATCTCAGGGTTCTTTCTGCCACAGAATCTATTCTCCACTGAATGGCTTCCTTTTCCAGCTCACAGTTTGTTAACTGTGGGGCATAAAATATGTGCCATGTGCAATAAGCCACAGTAAGCTTTGCTGAAGGCTGGCCTTGGAATTTCCTGACTTCTAAAACTTGGTATTTCAACAATATAATTTCTGAACCTAAAAGTTCAACATCTCAGATGAAAATATCAACTTTCCTCATGACTTAAGAGATTTAGAATTTGTCCTTCTTCCTGGTCAGAGGGAAAAAAAAAATCTCCTAAATTATATTTTCTTAGGTAACCTACCTCGTCTTTGCTATTTGAGAAAATAAGGCCTGGGCCAGTTGTCTGTCAGATCCCGGCATTCCCAGCAGTCACACTGTTTGAACATAAGGGCAAATGCCTTCTCCGAATGACTTGGGAAGTGAAAGTTCAAATTCTTGTGCCCTTCTTGGATTCGTTCTTGGACACAAATTGCCTCTCGAGTCCCTGAGATTTATGCTGTCCATGGTTTAAGAGAACCAAAGCTCCAGTCATGGACCATTAAAGACACATCCCCCCACTGCAAGCAGCAGACCCCAAGGTCAGTTTAGCTTCCTGTCTGCTGAGGAGATCTGAACACCTGTTTTCTCACACTTGAAATGATACAGTGAGCTTATTTCAGATCTTGTTATGTGAGCAGCATGAAAATGCTGGGGCCTGGGACCCTCACTGTGTCTCTTTCCTGATCCCGAGGAATGCCTCTGCTGCCATTGATCAAAGGCAGTGAGTTTAAACCTTCCACTAAACACCAGAGCCAGCAGGGCAGGGCCTTTCCTGCTATATTCTTCTTTCATGTTTCCCTACAGCAAAAATAACTCCTAGAGCAAGGATATTCCTTGTCCCACTCTACACAAAAGTGTCCCCTCTCCTGTGCAGCCAGAGCTTGGCTACTAGGAGATAATAGAAAGGTTTTTTGTTGTTTTGGGGATTTGTTTTGCTGTGATTTTTTCCTTCCTTCCTTCCTCCCTCCCTCTCTCTCTCTCTTTCTTTCTTTCCTTCTTTCTTTTGACTCATATCTAAGTTTAGGAATAAAATATTTGAATGTTTGGTCTCTGACTGGAATGGTTATCAGATTGAACTCTAAAGTTTGGGCAAATTGAGAAGATATTGAAAGTATCACTCCTCTACTTTAGCATAAAGAATACAGAGAGTGAGAGACAGAGCCTTCCTTAAGTTCCTTAAGGAAGAACATACCGATTGGTCACCCAATACCTAATGATCAGCCCTTAAAACATACATACAAATAATATTATGCACATTGAGCAGGTTGTATTTATGCATTTAGAAATACACACACACACACACACACACACACACATATATATATATATATGACAACAATTAATTAAAAAGAGGTCATGAATTTGCAAGAGAACAAAGAGGGGTTAATGGATGGTTCGGAAAGAGAAAAGGAAAGAAGAAAATGATGTAATTATGTTACAATCACCCCAAATAAATAATTTTCTTAAAATAAAAATGCATTCCCCATTCAAGTGAGTTATAAAGTCCAATGTTCCAAGCATCATTTTAAAGATAAGTGGGTTTTTATTCTGAAGCCTGTTTTAGAATTTAAATTTTTTTATATTATTGAGAATTCTGTATGAGCACTGTATATCATTTCCACCCACCCTTCTGTCCTCTCCAACTCGTCCTGTGCTCCCCAACTCCCTCTCAAACTCATGACCTCTTCAATTGTTTTATACACATGCCCACACTCTTATAGAGTCCTTTCTTCAGCCACTGCTGCTTTACCAAAGCTTTTCTTCTCTCACTTGGGTTGCTACACAAGTTTCTCTGCCACTTGTCCTGATCTTCTTCACTCTTTTTGGGATTCTCCATTGCTTTCAGGATAAAGTCTGAATTAATTAGCATGGCTTCCAAAGTCTTCTATACCTGTCTTCTGCTTATAACATTAGCTTGGTACATGATCATCAGCCCTCAACTTTATATTCCAGAAAGTTAGAACTTTTTATAGTCTCCAAATAAATATTCCTTTACCACGTGACTATACTATGGTTCCTCAGAGTATTTAAACTTCTTTTGCAGCTAAACATTGATAGTTTGATAATACATAAACTTGGCATAAAAATAAAATACCAAAAATGGTTCTTAAGAAACTGGCAAGATGGCTCAGTAGGCAAAGGTGCTACTGCCAAGCCTGACAACCTGAGTTCAATCCCCAGGACCACATGGTGATAGGAAAGAAGTAACTTCTACAGATTGTCCTCTGACCACTACACATGCACAGTGGCACAGGGGCAGGCACAGTGGCACAGGGGCAGGCACAGTGGCACAGGGGCAGGCACATCCATCCCTCAAACAAACAAACACATCAGCAATGTAGTTCTTAAGAAATTACCTTCAACTTTGTGTTTGGTGTTATCAGTGGAACAATGACAGAAGAAATAAAATGCATACAGCACACCATCTGCTATCAAAGTGCAGACATTGCTGGAAAAGCAATGAAGACCTGCCCGTGGCACCAGCCTGGTTATCCAGTATGGGCACAAACTGAAGGCTTTAGGGCTCGTGGCAAGGAGAGATAACTGGAGGCTTCTCAGAAGACAGACTCCATAAAGGGAACTTGAGTTGATTGTGAATGCTGAGGAGAACTCCAACATCTGAAGGAGATGGTCTGGGCTGGCTGTCCCCTCTCTTTCTGGTTTAGGAATCAATACTACTCATTTTGGGGAAGTAATTTTTATAAAAGCAATTCTTTGGCCATACTATTTTCTGGCTTAGAAACACTGAATGCTATCTGTTGTTCTTTGATGGCTAAATTCTCTGTAACTGGCCCCAGCATAGACTTATTGGTCTAGAAGGTTTTTAAGGTCATCTACAAATTGAGTCCACGAATTCGCCATCAGAGTTTTATGTGCAGCTCCCCTGAATCCTCCCCTCTCCATACCCTGGCTTTGCTTAAAACTCTCTTTGTGTAATATAGTGGATGTGTTCTTGTGTTACAATTCACATTCTAAATTTTCTACAGAAGTCTCAGGAGAGCAGACTGAAATAGTACTCCTGGTCTCTAGATGTTGCAAGCAGTCCCCATGTACAGGACTTGGTTGATGAGTGGTCACACACATCCTTCTCACACTCTTCTGTCTCTGTGTTGTTCGTGGAGGAGGACACGAAGGAAGAAGTGACATTATGGCTTCTTTTGTTTGGATGGCTTCTAATGGGCTCTTAAATTTTATAAAAATTTCAATTTCCTGTTATTTACTTTAAAAATCATTATGACTCAAGCATAAGTATAATAGACTGAATATGGTTTTATGCTTTAGTATCTGGCAAAACTTTGCACAGTGAAAGAAACATTCTCACACATAATAGGAGCTGAGGTAATTTTATCCCAAATCTGAAAACAGGACTCTTTTTTTCTAATATATTCTCCTGTTTTAATAAAGCTTATCCTTTATTTGTTGTGTTTTGTATTACATAAACATTACATATATATTACATGTACATATATTACACACAAATACACACACACACATACACACACACACACACACACACACATCTTTATTTTTCAGTTTCTGAAAGCTTTAATTTATTTTCTCCCCAAAGACAATCAAAGAGGGTGAAAGTTCAAGATTTTATTGTCTTCATAACAAAATCGGCTTAGAACTGGATCACTTGGCCCTTTCTCTTCTTGTTGCCTCCCAGTTCAAAATGCTTGCACCTCTTTAATAGCCAGCATCCTCTGAGACCTGCAGTTAGACTCAACACACTCCAGTTGTAGCACAATCTTCTTTGTAGTTTTAGCCTTTTGTGAAAAATAGGCTTAGTCTGCCCACCATAGCCCCTCTGTTTCCTGTCATAACACCTCTTTCCCTGGGCATACAAAGAATCCTTGCCCTTCTTGTACTGGGTCACCTTGTGGGGTTGGTGCTTCCCACATTTCTTGCAGAATGTCCGGCGGTTCTTAGGAACGTTCGCCATGTTCGCAGGAGCGCTATCAGCTCAGAAAGAGCCACATACATCTTCTTTACTTGAACTTATACTTTTGGTTAAAAGAATCATACCTGATTCATGATTTATTTCTTCTTCTTCTTCTTCTTCTTCTTCTTCTTCTTCTTCCTCTTCCTCTTCCTCTTCCTCTTCTTCTTCTTCCTCTTCCTCTTCCTCTTCCTCTTCTTCTTCTTCTTCTTCTTGGTTGCTGCGCTAAAATTGTTTTGATTTATGTCAAATTAAAACACTGTGTATGAGCATATTTTATATGATAGCTGAGATAACCAAATATGTATCCATATCCAAGAATACATCTCAAGGCTCAAATTAACTTAAATTATTCACATGTTCTATTATGAACACAGTCTTAAGTCATTCAACAACCCAGTTACCAAGAATTACGATAATGAGTGTGTTTTAATTAAATAACTTACTTTTTTATTATTTACGGAACAACTGTGTGAACCCAAGCACATAATTGTCAGCCGTTTGTTTGAATTTATGGGGGAAGTTGCCAGAAAAAAAAAAAAAGGTATTCATTAGGTACAAAGTAATGTTGGATAGTATTTATTCTAACTCTAGTACTTTAGATTGGCTCATAAATAAATGTTTTCCTCTGAGTAAATGGTAGTAGTAAGCAAGCATTGTTCCCTACAGGAACCCTGTTAGCAGAAACACCCTTTATCTGACATTGCTAATAAGCCCTGAGAGAAATGCTGGGGCTCAAAGGCATTTGGATCTAGAAGGAGCCTAAGAAGGCTGTGCATGTAAATCAGCAGAAGCCTCCTTGCCTACCATGTAGGAAGTCTTAGGTTCAATCTCTAACACTGTAGATAACCCCAATCAGAAACCAAAACTAACCACTCAGACAGACAAAACCTTGAGCCCAAGAGACAGCTCATCCAGTTCACCTTCCTTCTCTGTCTGAGTCACCCACACCCAAGATGATTCACACCTTCACACTTTGCCACTGAGACACTGTGGTCCCACGAGGTCACACTCTGCCTAAGGTTAGATTCTGTCCTAAATTCTGCTTCCTTCCTTTCCCCTGTGTTATTTTAAGGGAATCTATACATATCATAAAGTCCACGAAAATTTATTAAAAAATGCTCACTTTTGGGTCTGTTGAAGCTTCTAAGTGACCATACTCATTCGAGGTTTGTTAAAGGGTGCCCCCTTAAAACACAAGCACATGTTGGAAGTTGGCCACAACCAAGGCCAAGGTCACATTGCAGTAGACATTTTCCTATTTATTCCTAGAAGATGGGTGAGCCCAGGAGGCCCCTGGAAAGGTGATTTTGGAGAGACAGTGTAGGACAGGGAGGCTCAAGCTCAAGGAGGGTAGTATTTGAGACATCCAGTGTGCCAGGATTGATGGGCAGCCAGAGGGCAGTGTGGGCACGTGGGATCCTGGCCACAGACACAAGCTGGCTTTTCCATGGGTATTTACAAAACACTGAGTACTTTGGGCTAATATTCCTTAAAGGAATGGTTGAAAAGAAATGAGGGGAATTGGTCATTTAGCCTAAGAATGATCCAACTAAGCCAAAGTCAAGAAAGAAACTAAAGTTAGTACATTAGAAGTTAAAAGCAAAAGCACACACAAAATATCTCCAGCAACCAGAAATATAGTGTTACTTCTCAGCGCCCACTCTACTCAACCTCAGCCGAATGCAGTGTGTGGTTTTTGTGAGTTTGAGTGGAGGCAAGCAGCTTAAATATATCAGGGGTGATTGTGAAAGTCTGCTGTTTTGAACAACTATTCTAAGTGGTTTTTTTTTTTCTATCTTGCTAACCATAACATCCAATCACTTTAAGCAGACAGCTTGTGGCTTTAATCTATCTCTTCTTTATTTCAGATCATTCCACTGTTCTCTGAACATAAATTTTAGATGAACTGACAGGGTAGGCAATTGCTAGTCCTGCCAGAGCACCTGAGATGAGCTATGCTTTCTTAGGATAGATCTATGGCTCCATGGAGCCAAAGCCTTCATTCTTCTGCAAGTGAGACTATCATCACACTTAACAGTGTAGGCTCAGGGGCTAAGGTGTTAAGAGTGACAACTGACGTTAACCCTCCCCAGTCTCGAGAAATTTTTCATTCAATAGGTAACCAGCCGCCATGTTTGTTACAGGCCCTCTGTAAGCCCTGGGGATAGAGCAGTAAGCAAAACAGACATGGAGTCTCCTGTCTTCCAGTTTGATGTGGAAGGGTGTGTGTGGAGAAACAGACACAAAACAAACTTTAGCAGGTTGAGAGGTGAAATATCACAGTGAGAATGATAGTGAGGGTACAGGGGTGTCTCTGGAGGAAAGCATGGACCCACTTTTATATAGTGACCAACTTAAGCCTATCTGTAAAGACAAATTCGGGCTAGCACTTGAAGAGACGTTAGGGACCTTGCAGAAGTATAGGAGCAATATCTTTAGAGCAGTAAGCCAGCACAAAACCTCTTGTGCAGGGCTATGCCAAGTGTCAGGAAGTGGCCATCAGTGGAGTAGGGCCTTGAAACCTATGGCAAGGACCTTGGCTTTGACCTTTGACTAGAACAGTGCTGATGGAAGTAGAAGGTAATGAACAAGAAAATAATACACGTTACATGCTGTGTGGATGAAAGTCGCTAGTGCATAGAAAACAGTGTACACTTCATAAGCATTATTGGATGCCCAGTCTCCTTATTGTGCATATTGTAAGAAGTCTCCTTACCCACCACCACATCAACCGACCCATTGTTACTAATGTAGGGTTTTTTCCCCACATGGAGTAATTATAGTTTTTGTTTCTGGTTGCTAATTGCTGCAAGAAATCCAACTGGGTTGTTTTATCTTCCAGAATTAGACGGACCTGGCTTGCTGCTGTTACTCCTGCCTCAAGGGTGTTTTGTTTTGTTTTTTTAAATGTGTAATGTATTTTAGTATCTGTTACTTGTTCAGAAAAAAAAAGTCTGAATTTCTTCAGTGCTGCTCTCCTTTGCTTTTCTCAGTGCTCAGCAGAGGAGCAGTCAGGTTCACAAGAAAAGCACAATTGGAAACCAGGTAGGAACCATGTAAGCAACCCAGTGCATGCATGCCCCAAAGCATTGGAACTAAACTGCTTGACTGACAGCTTTTTTTTTTATATATAAATGCAAATTAATCATATGTAGGTTTTGCTTAAGGTGCAGCTTTTTGTTTTACTTTTGCTTTTCAAGTTTTTGGAGCGAATTTTGCATTTCATTTTGGCTATTTTTGCAGTTAACCCTACCGCCTCACCTTACGTAAACTCCCGCTACTTGCTGTGCATTTCGCATTAGACTCTTCGTGTCCTCTTTTGCTTGCTTCCAGTTACCACCCAAGTTAATTTAACCTTGAACCCCAAGGCAGTTCAAGGTTAAAAGTACGGTGAGTAGTTGCATGGGCTTCCAGGTGCTGCTGGCTAGTTCACACATTTGCACAGCTTGGTAACAGTGAAGGCACAGCTCAGAAAGAAGGCAGTGTTGGGTTTAATCTCTGCCACGCCAACTTTCTGTTGGCTAAGGATAGTGTTACTTGCTAAGGTGATCCGCTCACTTGAGTTTTTTGAGCTTTGGGGCTGACCAGCTGTCTCTGACTAACAGCGCTCTGCAGAGATTGCATTAACTCCGACAGTTTGCTGTCTCTTCTGTGTTTTATGTGATAATGAATATTTGCATTGTTATTTCTTTTCAAGTCAAAACAATGATGATCTCTTTAAAACTTTTTTTTTTTTTAATGCAGAGGTACAATTATTGAACAAATTGAAACCTCTGCTCTAGACGATTTTTTTTCCCATTGTTTTGAAAGGAGAAGATGTAATAACAGACTTTATTTTAAAACTTTTCTCTTTTTTTTTGAACTAAAGCATATAATTCTTTGCTATTTCAGGGAACCAATCTTCCGCCTTCAAGGCAAATTGTACGAGCTAAGTTCTGTAAGCTTTACTGTTGCTTTTTTTATTTAGCTTCCCAAGGGCACAGTTTGTCTTTAACTGATTAACTCAACTAGCGCCTGCTACTAATTTTTTTTTTAAACTTAGATTGTCTTGTTATTAACACTCTAGCACTGAAATAAAACTCTTCTTTGAGGGTCATCCTTCACTGCTAATAACTCGCTGTGGTTGAAAGGTATGGACTAGTAAACCCTACAATGCTTAATAATAAACCCTTCACCTGGTGAGTGCCTGGATGTTTCTCTAATTTTAATGGGCCCTTAAAATCATTAAAATCATTAACAGTCTCCCCTTCTATCCTTTTCTGCTTTATTGTTCTGAGACATAAGCCTTTCTCTTTCCTACATATAATAATTTCAATACATGTACCTGATGCTTCAAAAAGGTGGGTGAACATTGATTATCTTGACTTTGATATAGTTATTTGTAATTTTGCCTAATTCCAATTATTTGTATTTTTTTAAAGAATAAATCCCAGAGCAAAATTATACTGTTTTTTTTTTTTTTTTTTTTAAATATGGCTGCAGAGTTGAATCTTTTAATATTAGATGGTCTCTCTACTTTTTACAGAAGCATGGCCACAGAGGGATTTAGAAAAAAACTGTGTTCTCATTTATGCTATGAAAGAAATAGGCTTGTACTTCCAGCTGCACAGATGGAGAAGGAGATTTGTATGGCCAGTTATTTGTTCCTACTATTTAGGAAAACACAAGTTTTAGTGTTTCTGAGTTCAACTTTAATCATCTCCCTTCGCAACCACAGAGCTTTATCCAAAATGATCCCAGGTTTGCTCAAATGTGTGACGGGAAGAACAGAATGCATCTCTGGGAAGTTATTTATGGGGAGGCATGCAGGAGCATGAGACAGAGGATTGTCAGGAGGCAAAGGTCACCCTGGCCTACATAGTGAGAGCCAGTCCAACTGGGCTACAAAAGAGAATCTCTACCAGGTAATGGTGGATGTCAGATACAAAATGCATAAAGATACTTCTACAGCCAAATGCAAGATACATGCACACCCTAGAAAGAGTAAAATCCTTGCTCCCAGAAGGCATATGCTACTTGGAACTTATATATGAAAACATAAAGTTTGAGAAAATTATAGACGTTATAAGATGGAGATAAGGGGGCTAGAGAGATGGCTCAGTGGTTAAGTGCATTGACTTCCAGAGGTCCTGAGTTCAATTTCCAGTAACCACATGGTGGCTCACAACCATCTACAAGAGGGTCTGATGCCCTCTTCTGGTATGTCTGAAGAGAGCAATGGTGAATATGTAAAATAAATAGATAAATCTTAAAAAAGAAAAAGATGGGGATACAGAACTATTTGGAAAATTAGAAGTTACAACAATTATTCCAGTACCCAGGATGTCTAGATTATGGCTTGGTGTGGCAGGGGTTACCTATAAATGTCCCCTCATGTTCCTACACTGGTAGGAAATACAATAGTGTAGAGGCCTGGAAGCCTACTTTAAATTAGATTTGAAATGTTGAAAGCTTGGGATTATTCTCAGTTAGAGAATCTCTAAATGCTGAGATCGTAGCTGTGTTTCTGTTGACTTGATTTTTTGCCAAGAACATTGAATCCCACACATAATGGAGGTTTTATAACCCAAAATAACAGAATTGGGTGCATGTTGGAAAACAATACTCTAAACTTTTAGGGTCACTCAAGTCTTGAAAGTCAAAGTAATGTCAGCTTTAGAAAAACAGTATTTATACAATGTCATGCAGGACCCTACATTCTCTTGTATCCTTCCATCCAACATAATTTATTTATGTACTGAAACAATAGGCCCAGCAGGTAGACTAAATGAAAGTGGTAAATCTCTAATTTTAGGCTAGATTTTGTTGTCATTTAAAAGAGTACTCTCAATTTGCAAATATTAGCTTATGAATCTCAATAACTTACTTTCCAGAATCAAATACTGCCATTTATAACATATGACCAAGTATTTAAGTGGATTTTTTTGTGGTTTTTCTGCCTAGCAGATATACACTATCACAACGTAAAAGTTGTTTTCTTTATGAATCTGAGTATTTTATATTCACTTGGATTTATGTACGAATAGTCTGCCTAGGAAAAAGTGCAGCGCCTGGGACCTTAGTTCCCAGTTTTCCCACGGCTGCTGTATGCATGATAAAGCTGAAAGGTGCTGCAGCCTCTCTCAAGGGATACATCCACTCTGAAGTTCTCTTAAGGCTCTGAGGTATGAGGTAAACTTGGTAACCTCCATGCAACAGAAATAACACAGGATGCTACGCCACTCGTTTTCATCTGCCTCGACATTTTAGCAGTCCTACAAATCAATGCCAACCTGTGCCACCTAAAATTATAATCATGCAATTTGCATAAAGTTGGGCGTTTCACCATTTAAATGGAAGCTTCAGCCATCTCTCTACTCATTTAACATGTATTTAAAATGTAAATGTGCCAAAAACCTGTGACAATATGTAGGGCAGTAAGATGTATTGATAATACAGTTGGGGATATTGGTAAGCAAGCACCCCATGTTCTGTACTAATTCTAGATACGTTTGCTCACCCATGTCATACTGAAATACCACTTCTAGCTCTGTCCTGTGTGTCTGACTACTTTCCCTCCTTAGGGTCTTACACCATCTCATTTAACCGTTCAAGTTTTCCTTACGACGTTTTGCCTGCCGTTATGAGGATCAGAGTTCCATCAAGTTTTTGGTTTGCTAAGAGCAAACACTGAGTTCTTAAGCACAACCCCATGAACATTTTAGAAGCATCCTGCTGCTTTTGGAATCAGGGGAGGCTTTGGACAGGAGGCAAGGTAGAAAGAGACTAGTTAAGACATTTTGGATAAGAAATTATGGATATTTCTGAGTAGTGGAAATGCTGATAAATTCAAGAATTTGATTCACTAAGAAGTTCAGAAGCTCTGGGGATGGACTGGATGCTAGGAAGAGGGTTCAGGACTCCATTGCTCTCAGACTGATTTGGGCACAGGAAAGGAACAAGGAAGGTTAGGTTTTGATTCAGACACAAAGGGCTGGCAGATTTGTTGAATGTGAGTCTATATTCACAACTTGGGAAGCCAGAGTGAGCACTAGGAAACTAGATGTGTCTTGATTCAGAAGAGACAGAGACCTTCTTTAAAGTCACAGGAGAGCTACTGATAAGATTTCCAATAGGGAAGGGTTATTAGCTGACTTTTGTATCAGGAAAGTCTACAGAATGGTTTGGAAGAGCACAAGTATAGATCCAGGAATTAATGGTGATTTTGAGTAACTTGTGTTAAAGATGTAAATATTGGTATTAGAGAGCATATAGAAGAAAGAGATTCAAACCAATTTTAGCCAGGCTTATGGCTCAGAGGATCCACTGACAAGGGAAGGCAGGAAAAGGACCCTTTTAAGAGTGGATGGAAAAGAGTGTGGGAGTTGTCTGTCTCTACCAGAGACATCATTATGGCTTGGAGCTTGGGAGTCATGTAGAATGGAGGGATATGTTTTACAGTTGCTGATCTATAAAGCAGTTATCAAAATAATAGGAGAGATAAGATTAACTCCAAAGGCTGACACCATAAGAAGAAATACAGGGTCCAAAAAATGATGGAGAAAGAACTAGAGCACACGAGAAACTGAAGAGAGCATCAAGAGGTGGTAAGAGAGACTGGAAAACCTAGAGAGGAGTGGAATAGAAGACAAAGGCAGAGAACAGTCCAAGGAAGAACAGTCAATGGTAGTGGATGATCCTCCGAAATGGGGATCCCAGGAAGCACAGGGGATGTTGTCAGGAGGTAAGGCATCATCTGAGACCTAGTGATATCAGCAGTTCTATTGGTCTTACAGACTGCTTTTCTAGTCTGTAATTCAAAGCTGACATCAAACTGAAGAAACATAAAACTGAATTGTTTCAATCTGAGATTTTCCCAGAGTCAGCATGGAGGGGCACGAGAAAATTCACATTGCAATTTTGCAGAGAGAGAAGTGTGACAAGGCACTGCTTGTTTGAAGTGGCTTAATTGAGTATAAACTAGGAAACATTAACCAAGCAGCAAACAGCCCCCAATATTAGCAGCCATTACAGTGAAAGCCTTATGTAGTAGACTGTGACAGCCTCGAGAAGTCAGGAAGATGGCTGTTCCACTCTCAAGATGAAGACTCATGTCAGTTTGGCAAGATGCTTGAGAGAAACAACTTAAGTAAGTGAGTGTGACGTTGCCTCATGGTTCCCGCCCATACATCGCTGGCTTCATTCTTTTTCACTGTCCTGAGATGGGACATCTGATGGAAGAAAGCATAGTGAAGCAAGCTGCTCACCTTGTGGCAGCCATGAAGCTGAGACCAAGGAAGGGTCGGACAGAAGATACACTTTTCCAAGGGCATCAAGGACACACCTTAATTAGGGTGACCTAATAATGTCACCCAATTATGTATGCATTGTTATACATTGATCTAGCAAGTACCTCAGAACTCTCATGATCCAGGGGTTTCCCAGCTGGCAACCAGGCCTTGATCCTCAACGCCCCAAGGGACATTTCATATTAAACAATAACATGACAGCCAGACTTGAGAATATCCTCAGTTGTTTGGGCTCACTGGAAGGCTAGTGCTCCTTGGGGAGGCATGGAGAGGCGTGGTGGAGCCTTGTTTGTCTTAAGATGTAGGTAGCTAAAGAGAAACAGGGATGAGATTTTCTAGACTTGAGTGTGTTAAAGGAAAAGAGGGATGATTGACATTTAAGTGACTAATAATTCACACATCAGCCTCTCTGGTGTAGGACAGAAAAGCACCCAGACTGTGTTCACCTACAGCTGTGTGAGTGTGAGGATGTCCTCCTGAGGAGAGAGGAAAACAGCTGCTTGTGTAGGCCACCAGCGTATCTCAGAGCTGCAGACTATCATTTTTGCATTTCATAGCAATGTGCTTGTTACTGCTCCAACGTTAGATTGGATCGTGACTTCCCAACCTGTGCTGTAAATATTCAGGTAACTGGCTTATTAGTCTTTTGCACTATAAACCCCAAGCAATGACGATTCTTTGTTTCTAAACAGGATTCCTCCTCCTTTTACTTTTTTGAAAATTTAATTAACATTTTTCTTAGACTCTCCTTCATGTCTCAAAAAAAAAAAAAAATCATTCACACTAACCAGTCCTCAAGTTTTGGGGCCAAGGTTCCCATTCTCCAGCTCCTGTGGTACACAGCTTGAGTGAAGTATAGCCAGGGTTTCATTTAGTTATTTTAGAACTAGGTTACAGTGATTGCCAGGTCCCTAGCTGAAGAAGCTTGTAGCTGCCTCTTCATTTTAACCCCCTTTTCCTGACACTTAACTGATTTCCTGATACCAATATTTACATCAGTTTGGATTCTTTCAGTAAATTTCAGAAAATTCAACTCAAGAGACTTTTTAATTTATTAATATATGTAATTTATTAATGTATGTAATTGAGATAAGGGGGTAGTAGAATTGTGGATTTTATAATTCATGACTTGGACTGGCCCCTTCCATATTTTTGGCTCCATTTGTTGCTGTTTGGCTCCACTCCAGGGCCCCAAGTGTGACTGCTACTGTCACTCAGGGCATTCCCTACCTAGCTAGCATCCAGCAAAGATAGAAAAACCCAGGGTTTTTAGAAAAACCTCCGGAATTTTACTTTGATCAGACTCCTGGAGCATGCGCCCATACACAACCACTGTGACTGGATAGCAAACTATACTCACTGGCCTAGGCCTGGAAATGTAAGCACAGAGCTGACTCCTCACCTGACCAGAAGGCCTGGAGGTGGAGATGGGCCTTCTCACCTGAAACTCAGAGCTGCTGTTCAAAGAAGAGAGCCCAGCCACTCCCGGAGGTACACCAGAGGATGGTAGGCATTTGCTGAATGTTTGTCATTTGGACAATTCCATCTGGAGAAGTAGATGCTTGGGAGAGTCACCTTCTCAAACTCCTCCTATTAGAACTCCATGGCTACCTGATGGACTAATTTAATGATTTTTCCCTAATCTATTATCATAATTCCACCCCCTGCTTTCCCTTTCCTTTAAAAATAATTCTGTAAATTAGTGCAAGATTGAGAAGCAGCATCATATGGTTATGAAAATGCAAAGTCACCGTGTAAGCAGAAGCACATTGTTCCTGAGTATCGAATCTGAAATGAGATAACAAGAGTAGCTGCTTCCAAGAACTTTATAAATATTAAATGTGATATATAGTAAGAAGTAAATGTGTAAACATAGAAGTGGTTCCAGGTATTCGTGTGTGTGCCTGTGTGTGTGTGAGAGAGAAACAGAGAGAGAGAGAGACAGAGAGAGACAGAGAGACAGAGAGAGAAACAGAGAGAGAGAGAGAGAGAGAGAGAGAGAGAGAGAGAGAGAGAGAGA
>JANHMN010000009.1:58985300-59007367 GCA_030674055.1 Rhabdomys pumilio | reverse complement strand
GAGAGAGAGAGAGAGAGAGAGAGAAAGTGCTTGTTAATTCACCCCTGGGCTAATCACCCCTATTACTTTGGTATTACCAGTCACAAAGCTGAGGCAGAGTTATTGCATCCTGACTCACACAGATTATCAATGAGGTTTCCAAGATTCAAAGCCAGGTTATTTGAGTGTAAGCTTGTTCTTTTAAAAAATAAATTTATTTATTTTTGTTTAATTTCTATCTTTAGAAATTTACATTAAAGAACATACAGAGTTTATTAATTGTACCGAAGGAAGATGGAGCTATTCAAACCAGGAAATGAAGACATGAAATAAAATATCACCGTTTTTCAAATAATACAAAAACTTCATACCGTACATTTAGACCATATTCACCCCTTCTTCCAACTCCTCTCAGATCCACCCCCACTTTTTTATCCACCTAGCACTGAGTTTTCTTTCTTCCTGTTTCTTTTTAAAACCCACTGAGTCCACTCTGTGTGGCCTAACAGCTCTTGGGACCGGGCCTGTCTTGTAGTGTCGTCAACCTACTCCAGAAAACTGATACTGTGTCCCCGTAGTCATCAAATGGCAGTGGCTCCAGAACTAGTGGGGGTCCTTCGGGCCTCCCCCTTCCATCCCTCCATGCCAGGTCTTGTCTGGCTTGAGCTTGTGCGGGTCTCGTGTGTGCTGTCACAATCACTGTGAGTTCATACACGCAGCTGCACTGCTGTGTTCAGAAAACAACCACTGAAGCCGTCTACTGCCTCTGCCTCTGACATCCTCTCTGGCCCCACTTGCATAGATCCCTGAGCCTTGGCATAAGGAATGTATTATGAATGTCCCATTTATAACTCTCTAGCTTCTTCTTCTCTCCATGTTGACCAGCTGTCCATGTTAGCTGTCATCTACTACGAAAAGAAGCTTTTCTGATGGTGCTTGAGAGATGCACTGGTCTATGGGTATAGTATTATAGTTATTAGCGGATGTTATGGGTAGGTTCTCCCCTAGGGCTGATGACCCATTTAGAATTATGACTTACTACATAGCAATTGTGTTTTTCTCTAGATGAGACAAAAAATATGCTTGCCATACTTTTAGAGCCAACTTAAGTCTTAATTGAAGACTTACACATCATAAAAAGTTAGAAAGAATTCTGTTTATTCAAATTATCTTGGAAACTTCAGTAAACAGGATCCAGCCTACCCCTGGGCTGCAGCTTCCCTTTGGTCAGTAGAAGTCTGGCCTCAGTAGCTACCCATCTCTCCTGTTCCTCTTTTTCCCCTGCCCTGTCTTTTCCTCTCTTCCTTCATCTCATGGCCTCTTTGTTTTTGTTTGTTTGTGTTTTTTGTTTTCATCTATAAGCAAGGTGAGTTTGATTCCTTACCTGAGTAGCTCTAGCCTTTCCTGGAACTTATATAACATATATATATATTTTAATTTAGCATCTCCCACTAAAGAAGCCATTTTATTTTTCAGACCAAACACTTCTCTGCATCAACTAATGAGTGGCTTCTTAAGAAACTTCTTAAGTTTGTGACTCTAGTATTCATGGACATTGGGATTGTATCAGCTGTTTGATCTCAGAGTATCAAGTCTTGACTCCAGATCTTGGAGAAGCTTTTGCTATATGGCACTCAGGCACCTGCAAGGTGAAGCGCTCTGAGGTGGTTGTTCCAGCCAACACCAAAGTCTGCTGCTTATATCTTTCTGATTGGTCCATCATATGCCCAGTCCAATGTCTTGCTCACCCTATACCACCCACCCCTTATGGATTCCTACTTCATCCATCAGGAATACCTGTGGCCATTCCCTGGTCTTTCCAGTTTCACTGAAATTTCACTGTGATTTGACGCTTGTGTTTCTATCCTTATTACCACCTACCATGAAGTAGTCTTTGATGTTTCCATTGCATGGTTGCTATTCTTCCAAAATTGCTGCATTAGTCAACAGGCCAACAGTGATACACATACAAGGTTCTAAACCCCAGTTCCAAACAAGTCTACTTTAAATAAGTTTTGATAGTCTGATGCAAAGAGTAATACATTGATGTTTTGACTTGTTTTTTATTTTGCTGGCTGTGAAGCCGCTTTTCACTTTTGTATTCAAAGCTGCTTCTAGATTTTTCCGACTTTTGAAATGTCTGGTGTGTCCTTTAACCTTCTGCAGGGCACTGCGATTTATTTTCATATTGACTTTTAAGCTTTTTAAAATAACTTAGATATTTTTCACACATTATAAAGCATTTCTGCCTCTTTAACTTTTTAAATTATGAAATAATAGGTACTAATTTTGCTTAGATAATTTAAAAAACATATATTTTGTCTTACTTCTTGTATGTGTTTCTTTTTCCATAGTAGTTTTCTGGATTTGTACTTAAGTGTATGGAAACCATTGTTTTTTTGTCTGGGTCACATGCTTCTGTCCTCTGAAGTTGTGAGAAGTATTTCATGTTTACTGATGAGTATTCTTTTTTAAATGAACTGTTCTTGCCTTCCCTTACAGTTTTTGAATTTTTTAAAATATTTTTGCTTCATAACTTAATTTTATATGGTACTTTTGACCTTTTGTATTGAACTTTTATTTTATTTACTAACAGTTTTATTTACTTGTACTTTTTAACTTTTGTAATGTTTTGGTAAGGATTTTTAAAATTATAGTGATATCTGCTATTCTTTTTTCTTTTTAACCTTTATTAAAGATGTAATATCTATTTTTTCTACATAGTAAAGTATCTCTGAGGTACAACCTGAAATTCAAATATATGTGCACAGTGTATAATGATCAGATTTGTATAATTGGTACATGTACCTCCTTAGAGGCCTGTTTCTTTGCGTTGAAAGCATTTAGAAATACTACTTTGAAATACTGGACTTCAGTCATACCTATCCTCCTGTGCCATGAAAAATCTGAAGCCCTTCCTCGCCTCTGCTCCACTCTGCCACAGCACCCGTCCTTACTTCCCTCACTCTTCCCACATGCCTGGTGCCTCTGTGCCACCCCTACTTTGAAATTTGGCAATGCCTTGCTGTTTTTCTTTCCTTCCTTCCACAACATTTATCATTAGAAAAAAAGTTTCCACCCCAAGAGCAGTAAACTATCTACCCATATGCTCATAGCATTTAAAAACAATTTTTATTATTTAAGACATTTTTTAACTTTACACATATTTTGAGCATATTCTTCCCCTCCCCCAAGTTTATGAAGTCATTCTGGGCAGCTGGCTCTGTAGCCCACCTAGGCAGGGTTCATCCCAGCACATGGTACAAAGTGGGGGACAACTTACAGAGCAGAATGTGGACATTATGAGCATGGATTCTATAGCTTAGCTGCCAGGCATCTGTCTATGGCTCTGCCCTCACCAGCAGCAGGTACCACCTAGCACCCTATTTCTGTCTCCTCTTTTGTCCAAGGGACACGGTTAATGAATCCGTCTCTGAGAGGCTGTTGTAAAGGAGTTACAGTTGTGGCATCTAATTCAATTACTACCGCCACCTATCCCATACACATGTGTAACTCTAGAGCACGATGTACTCTATCGCCACTGGTTTGCAGTACCCTTGTTCATACATTAACTTCATCTGTGACAGTGTAATGATCAGAACACACACTGCCCACCACTTACTGTGTAGCCTAGGCTGCTGCTGGATTCCCAGTCCTTTTACCTAAACCCTCTAGCACTGACTGGGCTTACAGGTTAGTGCCACCACACCTAGCTCCAATTCACACTTCGCAAACACTTTGCAGGCAGCCGTTGCGTGAAGTATGTGTCTTACACTAATGCATCTGGATCATCAGCAACCCTTGAAGCAGGGGCCATCACTGTTTCTTCTCTTTATGAGTCATGTAAGTGGTCTTTGGAAAAGCACTACCCTAGGTGGTACAATAGTAGACAAGTGGTGGACCCTGGCCCCAGGCCCAGTGGAGGGTGAGCCTTTGAACATGGCATCTTTACTTAGGTAATTCACTGTGTCCCTCTGTCTGCTGACTTTTGTATAGTGCTGTGTTTCTTAACTACTTCAGCTCTCTCATTTATTTTAGCCTCTGCCAGCCATTTTCTTTCATTGCCATCCTTTTTCAAACATACTTTTTTTATTCTCCTGTAAATTGCTCACTCTTAGTCGGAGATTAAAATCTTGTTGTATTCCAACTAGGACATTATTGAAATTGCAACTGTGGTGCTTGCAAAGCTTATAAAATTAATCCAGGACAAAACCTCTTGTTCGTATGCTGTTCCTCCTTCTAATCAGATGACGATTTATTCTGTTGATTATATTTTTCATTTTCCTTAACACAGGGACATTCGCACTTGTTTCTGAGATGTAATTATAAATGGGATGTTTTGAGTTATGTTTTCTAACTATTGTGTGAGGATATTGAATAAGGACATTCTCTATTAGTAGGATTTACAAGCTTCTCTGGTAGCCTTTTTTCTACATAATTTTCATTTTTTAACTCTTTGCATACTTCTATCTTCTACCTTGATATATTATTCCTCTCAGAATACTATAAACCAGTAATGGGTTTTATTAACTGTCTTTTAAATTTTTAATGAAAGTACTTTTAATCTGTTAGTATCAGTTTTGATGTTGGTGTTTGATTTAAGAATGTGTACAATGGGCCAGGCGGTGGTGGCGCACGCCTTTAATCCCAGCACTTGGGAGGCAGAGGCAGGCGGATTTCTGAGTTCGAGGCCAGCCTGGTCTACAGAGTGAGTTCCAGGACAGCCGGGGCTACACAGAGAAACCCTGTCTCAAAAAAAAAAAAAAAAAAAAAAAAAAAAAAGAATGTGTACAATGATGATAAAAGTACTTCTCCAGGCTCCAGAGACTCCATTAGAAAGGATGTTTGATTTCCAGTTACACGATCATGTTCTTCCACCCCAAGCAAACCCTGTGACGTCATCTACTAATATCTTCATCAAGTATCTGTATTTTCCCAGCATTAGATCTCTAGCTGCTGGGGCAAAGCAACCACTTATAAATCAAATTCATTCTCCTAGTATTCAATTTCAGAGTAGTATATTTTGCTGTTGAAATAAAATTATCATTTGTAGAAAAGGATATATATATATATATATGTATATATATCTTACAGAAAGAGAAGTTCCAGGAACTAAGAAGAACTTTCAAATCACAGTTCTATAGATGAGACAGTGACTGCTTGGTATGCCAGGTGAGGAGGGAGTAAGACACCCCAGCTCTGTGTGAAGTGCTAGACACCTCAGCTCTGTGTGAAATGCTACACACCCCAGCTCTGTGTGAAGTGCTAGACACCCCAGCTCTGTGTGAATTTCTAGGCCTCTCAAGCTTTTCACTGATGAGGGAAAAGGGGGGCTTTTAGCTGTTGGTCAGCTGAGAACCTCACCCCCAGTTCATGGGCTGATAATCCATCACAGTGATGCCAGCTTTATAGTCATTAGAGGACCTTTCAATGCAGTAATTGAAGGGATTAGCAAAAGACACACTGTCAAGCATCATTGATTACAAAGGGGCCCAGGGATCCTTCTTAGTGATCACAACCGGGTTCTGTACCAGAATTCTGTCTCTAGGGCAGGAGGCTACTGGCTCATCAGGACAGTGAAAAGAACAGTCAGTAAAAGCCGAGACACACTCACATTTTCAGCAGAAGTCTTGTTTTCATTCTTGACCATTGCTTCTCATATTGAAATCCAATCCACCAATTGTAAATATTCCCAAATTCACCATGACTGAGGCACATTGCCCTTTCTTTTCCTAGAGCATGAATTTTTTTTTTCACACCTAGCACAATAGCATCATTGACACCTTTCCTGTTTTAGTGTGTTTGACTTGGGGGCATCCAAAGAGGCCATCTTTAACTCAGTCCTTAATTCATTGCGATTAGAGAGTTTCGCAAAATGTATTCATGGGAAAGGAAGTTCATGCAAAAACCATAATAGTCAGGCAAGGGAGGACCTCTTGTTTAGCCTCATGGGTTCCATTCTTAGCTTCACTGGAATTGCTACTGCTCTAAGGAGTCTCTGGCCAGGTATCTACATGTCAATACATTAATGTCAACGTAAACCTTGCAAAAATTTAAATATTTTCTAGCATGAGAATCCCAATTGAAAACAAGGGCTTGCAGATCCCCCATATGGTAGCTCTGGGGGTCAGTCTAGAATTCTGTGTGTTATAATCTCCCTACCTTCCATAAAGCCCCCCTCTCTCCTCCTTCCCCCAAATATTTGCAATGAACAGGCCCCTCACAGTTTCTGTGGGCTCATGTTTCCTTTTAGGGAAGTCGTGTGATGCAGTGAAATCATGACCTCCCTAGAGTAGTCTGGGTTACTCAAGAGTTAATGCTGCTCTGAGATTTAAATCTAGGAAGACCAAAGTGGCTTTATTTATCTAGTAGTATGCATTTTTTAATTATGTAAGTTTAGAAAAGAAGCATAGCTTTTAGATAATCTTTTGAACAAAATGTAAATATGTAGAGCTTCAGCAAAACGAAGGAATGAAGCGCTCAACCTCAAAATCACTATGAAATGTCTTTGATTCAGAAACCAACCCCTTTCCACCCCGTGGGATTCCGTTCGGCTAACCTCTCCAGGATGAATGTTCCCCATTCAGGAAATGAGCGCCCTGGTTTTATAGTCACATCTTGGCTCCCTGAAGCCCGGCACCAAACCCCCTCCTTCCTAAGTAATTGGCTGAAACGTTTGTCCTCCATTCTGGTGAAGTTATTTACACAGAGCCTGTGATGGATGGCCCCTGTGGGCAGATTACTAGATCTGCTGCCACTTAGACTGCTTGGATGGATGGAGCACAGTCTTGGAAAATGGTGCACAGGAATATACATGAAAATGAGCCTGAGCAAGACAGATAATAATAGCATCTTATCACAGTGCAATTCATTTTTAGTGGCCTCTGGTTATTCTTTCGTTCATATGATAATATGCACTCTTTAAGTCCCGAATCTCTGATATATTGTATGGGAAGAACTAGAGCATTAGATTAGTAATAGAATTTTTTATTATTTCCTTCCCTATTCTCCTAAATATTCCCTATTCTGACTTTGTTCATTAAGGTAAGGAATTTTCAGTTTACAATTATGCTCTTAGTCATCCCCCCCCCACCTTCAGAAACCTTTTTTTTTCTAGCATTCTGGCCTTCCTGTTGATCTGTTGTCAAGCGGAGGAGGGGATGGGGAAAAGGAGGATGTGCTTTTGAGTACGCACCCATCTATAACAACTTCCTCTTGTTTGGTACATCTCCTTGTGGATTTTCATTTCAGATGTCTGGTTGCAGGATCCATGTCCTGGAGGAAGGAACTGTGTCATCCCTCACTCATCCTGTGCACACAGCCCAGACAGAGCACAGCCACTCTCAGGATTATCTCCTATCTCTTCTGCCGTTTCTTCTGCTTCTTCTCTTCCTGGGCCTCATAATTCATGTCAGTGATTTCCGGTGCATGTGGAGTCAAGTTTTAGAAACATGAGACAATTTTAAAATTACAGATGCAGAATTCTGGCTGTTTGAGCCAACATCTGCAACCAGTTTAGGGGATTAACAAAATAGCTGCTCTGGATGACTGATATTTGCCAGGACCTCTCCATTTCCCACAGAAATCAAAATGCCTGTTACTTACAGGGGCTTTAGTTTCCAATCGAAATCACAATTTCATCTGCTACATACCTTATTAGGTTTCCTCATGGATTCTCTTGAGTTAGAGCCAAATTTCAATTAGCCATGATTATGGAGGTCAGGGAGAACATGGGTAATTAACATCCACAAGTAAGGGAAAGACTGATTTTAAGCAGAAACTCCAACACTCTCCCCTGAAACCCATTGCTAACATTGCAAACAAGGGAAGTACCTGATGTGTTTTTATCATTTTGTTTCACGGAGAGCATGAATAAGAACATGGCCCTCTTAGCTTATAGCCGTTCCCAAAACACTTCTTAATATTTAGGATAAAGTCCAAATTCTGATGTCCATGGCCTGTAATCCTGCCCAGTGCCTGGTCTTTCCTTTGTCCTGCCTCTCAAGGTTCTGTGCTCTGAAAACACTGGTCTTTAGATAACTTAGCCAATGGCCTAGGCCGGTCATTCTCAACCTGTGGATTGTGACCCCACAGGGGTCAGATGTCAGATATCCTGCATATCAGATGTTTATATTACAATTCATAACCAGCAAAATTACTGTTATGATGGAGCAACAAAAATAATTTTATGCTTTGGGGTCAATGTTGTATTAAGGGATCACAGCCTTAGGAAGGTTGAGAACAACTGGTCTAGGCTCTTTTTCCTCCTGGGATTGTGTGTGTGTGTGTGTGTGTGTGTGTGTGTGTCTCCGTTCTTCTGTATGGAGTATCACCATTTTCATTTCTGCCTGAATAGCATCTCTTTATTCCCTTCTACTTAAATAGCTCACCTCTGAGAGCACTGTCACTGACTCCTATACTGTCTTCAGTCTATACTCTATGTTGCCATAGAAACGTGTTTCTCTAGGACTGCTTTAATATGCAGTGGTAAAGGTCCATCTCCTGCAGTTACCCATGGGCTTCGTTAGGTTCAAGGCAGTTGCTGCCACTTTAACTGCTATATTCTCTGCATCTAGCACAAAAACCACTCTAGTCAATGTCTAATCAATGTTGACTAGATAGAAGAGACAGAGCTTTCAACATCTGGAATTAAACGGCCAGATAAGTAAACCATCTATAAAATGGTAGTTTTGACGTTCACATCCAGAAGGGAAACTCTCGTGTCTACTTAAGCTCTAAAGTTCTGAACTTTACTTTTCTGTGACTCAAGGTAGTAAAGTTGTCTGTTCGAGACTAACATCCTTACACACTCTTCCTGTGGAGCTGTCCCATAGCCACTGCTTAAAGTTCTTATCTACATATGTCATCACAACATTTTATTTCCCTGCTCTGAAATGCACTTTATGAATATAGTAAATGCCACTATTATAAGGACGCTAACTACGTCTAACAATTAGAATGAGTTATACTTGAACTCTGACAGATGTTATTGTCATCTTAAATAGGCAAGCTTTTCACTTACCCTCTTGAGTTCCTGGACAGTGAGACAAAACAACGTGTCTTTTGTGCATTTACAAACAGCCCTGAGGGGTGGGAATACCCCCGACTTAGAACCGTTATAGCAATCGTTGATCAACCTGCGTCTGGGGAGGCAGCTCCATTTGTACAGGGCTTACCTGCTTTCAAGCACTACACTGTAAGCTGTTTTTGGAAGATGGGCGCCCAGACAATCTAACTGCAAGTAAGTGAAGAAAGGAGAAGATGTAAGTACAAAATGCAGTGAGCGCAACAAATATTCAGAGAGAGAAGAGCCACGTGGCTACTGAACTGCTTTGCTATTCATGACAATCATGCCAGAGGTGGGCTCCTTTGTTTTCTACTACGTGGTTATATTACCCAGAATTGTCCATATATTTTTGTGTGTACCTACCATTCTCTACAATACTTTGTTTTTTAATAATCACACTCATAACAATAGCCTCAGCTTATTAACTGGCCATTTTGTATGAGGCAGTGTGTTTGCCCTTTAGTCTCCTATCAGTCACACAGAGTCATGGTATCATCTCCATTTTGACAGATAATGACAGCAGCTAGAATGTATTAAGAACTTACTATTTAATGTCCTACTCCAAGTACTTTTCCACTTTTTTTCTTTAATCCTCACAATGCCCAGAAGGTAATTGGCTCCATGACTATGGTTAGCCAAGGCTCCAAGAAGTTGGGTGACTTGTTTGAGGTAACAGTTATAGTATATGCTAACACTTGAATTTGAACCCATAAACTCCAACACTGGAGCTGGCATCCAAAGCTGTTCTGCTTTCTTCAAATGATACAGTGGACCTGTGAAGCCTTGGTCCTCCACCCTCTTTAGTTTTCTGACTTTTAAATTGGAGTGACTTTTTCATCCTTGTGACATTGGCCTTGGTCTCTGTGGTCTTTCTGTTTTCTTACAGGTAATTTAACTTATTAAAACATTCAGTTCTCGTGTAAGTTAAAGGTTAGTTTTTAATCCAGGTGGAAGAAAAATATATCTAGGACATATTTTGTGGAAAGAAAAATGTACTGGGGATATAGTTTGTCCCTAAACATAGATTTGGAACCCAAGAAGATGTTGGTTTCAACTTGTCACTTGTGAGCTGAATCTTACATGTCATAAAGTTAGCCTCTTTCTTTGCCTCATGGTATTCAAAGAAGAAGAAAGCCACACACACACTGGGTAGGGACAGTGAGGAGATGAGGAAGATGATCCACTGTTTGTAGGGAATCTTTACAAGGAATGAGCGTCACTTCCACTACTATTATTAATGAAGCTGTGCTCTTGGATTCCTAGAATTTTGCTCTAAAGTTCTAATTCAACCAATAGCTCTTCTAAGTGGATAATATTAGCAGTTTGAGATAGTTCTATGTCTGAATGAATTAATGCATAATCTACTGTTTACTGAGTATGTGTACTTGGTTGTACAATCTGATGATTAAAAGTGGCAAAGGGATTTATTAGCAAGTATGGTCTTATTGATAGGAAAGAGCTCAAAATAATAAGAAGAAAATAAGTTACAAGAACAACCAACGTTACTTAATGGCTTCTCTTGACCAAAGGCCAAACAGCTAATATTGTTTAACTCCTTACTCCGTGCTAGGCATTTTCTCCTGGACTGTCTCACTGAGTCTTTACAATTCTTCATGGGAATATACTATAGCCACCTCTTTCTGTTCCATGCGTTCATATTCTTTTTCTCTTTTTGTAGTTGAAGATCAAATATCTTAGTAAGACCCTTGAAGTCCACCTTCCTTAAAATAAACTTCTAAGCTCCTTCATCAAAATCAACTTACAAAAATGCCCAAAGGTTTTACTACCAATTGTTCAGTGCTTCCTGAGTCACACAGAGTCACTGGTGTACTCAAGCACACTCAAAGTCTCTGGGCTGGTCTGTCAGGCATCAATAGATCTTCTGAGCCCAGCCTTGTTGAGGATAATCAGTATTTGTTCCTCTTCTTCAGATTAGTTCTCGTCCTCATGACAGTTACAGTCTAGTGATGCCTGAGACAGCATAAGAACAAGAAGATGAACAAGGAAAGGGGCAGTTACTATAGTAATGGAAGGTGGATTCAGAAAGAGTGGATCGTCGGGACATGCTGGGAAGAGGGAAAGGCAGAGCCTCTTTGAAGAGGAGTGCAGTTCAGAGTGGCAGAGAGGGCAGCCTGTAACCTGGGCAAGAAACATAATCCCGCCCATAGGCAAGGGCAAAGCCAGGAAACCAAACCAAAACAAAACCCTGGCTTTATAGACACAGAAAGTATCTGGTGTTGTGAAGCTCGGTAGTAAAGGAGCAGAAAGGGAGAGCCCATGTCCTGTACCATTCCTTTCTTAGTGTGAATAAGAGAATTAGAAGATTGCTTCTTGCCAGTTTCTTGCTCCCAGTAAAGATTCTTTAATTAGCAGAATTCCTAAGATTTATGCAGATTTATGTATCTGCCCTACACAGCAATGTGGCAAAATGCAAATGGCATAGAATTCCAGCTTTAGTGATGACCAGGGTTCTTTGCTCCTTTATATACTTGTGCTTGGTCTCCCCTACTGACACTGCCCTTTATTATGGCTCACTGTGGAGTAAGGAGCCGTGCTTAATGTCTGAATGTTCTCTGCTTTATCATTGGTCCTCTGGAACAGATACCTACCATCTTCACCAATGGATTGAGGCTCCAAGAGGATCTTGCCTTAAGGGATAGAGCCAGATCTGGGAGGCTCACAGACCTGGTCTCATCATGGCATGGGTGGATCACGGACAAGTCTTTTGATACCTTGGAAGCCACCTCTTGGAGTCAGTCAAAGACTTCATTTTACGTTTTATAAACTTCTGCCCACCTACAGGCTAGAAAGTAGAAAAAAATCACCATAAACGTTATTTAGACGATTAACCTATTTAAAACACATTAACAGAGTAATTCGTGTCAAACATGTTATCCTCACAATAGAGTCTACAAATGAGAGAAATGGATGGTCACTTTGTTTACCTTGAGTTTGTATGCATGTGAAATGTGCTTTTCCCTGTAGTATTTAATCTATAGCACTGGCAAAAATAGAACTAGATGCATTTTGGGGGGGGCAGAGATAAAAAGAGCTATAGGACTACGTTCCTGTACCCCTAGACAAGGGGATCCTGATTCTGGATCCAGTCAACCTTCAGGGGGCCTCTCACTCATGACACCTTCTTCACACCACTCTTCTTTTGGGGCAAATCCCATCATGTCTGGAACTGATCACTTCTCTGTCCGCCCATCAATCCGTCTGACTTGAAGCACTTACAGTCTTTTACCTGGGTTATGAGTCCGTCTGTATCTCTTGGCACACTTCTGTGTTTCAGAACAGCAGCCAGAGACAGATTTATTTGTTTTTTATTACATACATGCTTATTTATTTTTAATTATTTACACACATACACAAACACACACACGTGGGTGTAGAGGCCTGAAGTCAGTTCCTGGGGCCTTTCATTCCTTAGGTCCCCATCCACACCTTTGTTTTGAGACTGGCCTGGAACTCGCTGAGTAGGCTAGACTGGCTAGTCCAGGACCCCCGGGTGTCTATTTCCCCAGTGTGGAATCACAAGCCTGTGCCTTTTACACATGGGCTCTAGGTAGTGAGCTCAGATCCTCATGCTTTAATGGTAAACCCTTTCTGGACTGAGCCATCTCCCCAGTCCTCAAAAGTCACCGTAAAACAGTCTGATACAATCCCTTCTCCATTCACCCTCTCTAACGATGCCATCTGGATGAGTTTGTCTACTTAATTAGACCTCACAGACATTAAAGCACACCCAAAACCACTCAGCCATGAGGGCTCCAATCAGTAGATACTTCGTGGATACATTCAAAATCTGGGTAGATTATTGGGATTCAGTCTAACTCCAGATAATGAGGCCCAGTTGTCAAAAAGCAGTTGGCGGGGAGTGGGGGAGTTGGGGGGTGACTTCATAGGCCACTTCTCATATCTCTGACCTGGCCTCTTCTTGCTGCTCAGCTTACTGGATGCTGTGAGGTAAGTTAAGCATCCTCTTCCCACATATGCTTCAGCGGCCATGATCTTTTGCCTTGCTACAAGTCCACTGGCAAAGTGCAAGAGAACCACAGACTAAAATGTCCATAAACAAAGTGCCAGAGAACTGTGGGCTGAGATCTCTGAAACCAAAACCTAAAGCAAGTTTTAGGTTATTTCCTCAGGTATTCGCTAAAGTGAAGAAAACCCAAACAAAATCCAACCAACTCACCATCTTACTGAGAAGCCTAAAGCTCTCCCAGTGGCATTTCAATCTTACCTGCTTCCTCCTGACCCGGTCCCCTCCCACTGCTCTGAGTCCATTAGCTATTGCATCTTCTGCTAATTACAACATGGGCACTGGGCACTCTTGATGTTCCCACCTCAGGATTTTGATACCTGTTATTTCCTCTCGCTGAAGTGTATTCCCCACCTCCCCACCCCCTCCTCACACTGTTCACATACTTTATTCTTTACAATTCTTCAGCTGGGGGTGGAGAAATGGCTCAGCAGTTAAGAACACCTGAGGTTCTTCCCAGAGACCCAGGCTGTTCCCAGCATCCACATGGTGTCTTACAAACTGTCTGCAACCCCCTGGTCTAGGGGATCGGACATTCCCCTTCTGCCAAAACCAGGAGTTGACAAGGTACACATATGTACATGCAGAAAAACACATTGGGGGGGGGACCTCAAACAAACAAACAAAAAATGTCTTCAGCTTTAGGTCTCTGCTGAAACATGATTTTATTATAGAAATTTCCAGACTAAGGGGACTCGGTGCTTCCACACCAATTATTGCACTCATTAGATTGCTTTGCGGCCTTTGATACTTATATCTATATAAGTATCTGTTTACTTTTTGTTTCTGATGTTTATCCACCCCCCTCCAACGTGAGAACTAGGTTACAGGGCTTAGAAACCCTGAGCATATAATCAGGTCAAGAAGTAATGGCTCAAAGTTCAATACAGAGGCACACTATCTATCTCTAGTCTCCCGACTTCACAGATGGTCACTTCTGAAGCGTTGTCAACTTGCTTTTTGATTCTGTCCATTGGATGCCAGTTTTCCAGACTGGACTAATTTGTATTGAATGTTGTATGCCATTCCCATGATCACTTTTATATAATAATGAATATTTGTATTCTTAGGGAGAGATGGTAAAGCTTTATATGAGTTGTAGAATTCGTTTAATTTAAATTGATTTCTATGTCTGTCTGAACTAGCGTTTCTAATATTAGGGTATTCCTATGTAGTCCTGGATTGAGACCATCTACGTTGAGGCCCAATATCTGTTGTCTTTAAAGCATAGAGTAACTCTAAGTTTTCCTCAGCATGTACAATGTTCTTACATTTCTGGGACCCTGATTCCCATAGGGACCACACTGGCTCTATATTTAAAAGGTTAAACAGTAAGCTAAGGTGAATCTGGGTATGAGGAAAGAGGAAAGGGTTGTTCACGGGGAGAGGGTTCATCATTTTATCCCCTTATAGTGAGTAACAGAAAATTCCTTAAAGAATGCTAAGAGGAAGATGAAGGACATGCTTTTTTTTTTTTCTAGCATTCCATGATGGAAAGAACTGTATCAGATATAAGCGATTGTGGCACCGCTCAGGGAAGGTCACAAGCTATGCCCTTGGGTAGTGAGTGGTTCTCTACCTGTGGGTTGCCACCCCCTTGGGGGTTGAAGGACCCTTTCACAGGGGTCCCACGTCAGATGTCCTGCATATCTGATATTTATGTTGTAGTTCACAACAGTGGCGAAGTTACAGGTATGAAGCAGCAACACAATGAAATAATTTTATGGTTGGGGGGTCACCACAACACGAAGGACTGTTTATTAGGAAGGTTGAGAACCTCTGCTGCAGAGCCTGGGTCTTGTGTGGCTGGCATGATCAAGCAGATGAAAACTGACTCTATAGTCTTATAAAAGAAGACAATCCTAGTAACAGAAAGCTGTTGGCCTTTATGCTATAGATGTTTTAATAGCCTACACTGACACAATTCATAGAACATTTAATGTCTAAAATGTGAGAAACTAAGGTCTCTAATCTTATGTTGGAAGAAATGAAAAACCAAAATTCTATGCTGGATTAACTGATATATTTTCTTCAGAGTACCAGTATCTGCGATGGGATATTATCATCATCGATATATTCTGCTAGCATTCATTTAATACCTGGATTCACTGAGAATCTCCACGAGTTATGTACTCTTCTGAGGTACTATAGAATAAATAGTTTTTTGTAGCTGGACTGGCAACCTCAGCCCTTGGGCTTTGTTAACAAATTCTCATTACTTAATACTAATCAATTAATGTCTGAGTTCCACCTGAATGTCTGACAGCTAATCTTTTCATTGCCTATAGGGACCACTATTTCCAGGAACTTCTTTTTAAAGCCCATAATATGATCAATACAGGTTGTATCAAACTTTAAAAGAATTAATTTGAAAAGGGGTAGGGAGGAGAGGAGAGGGGAAGGCAGAGGGGAGGGAAGAGAAAGAGGATATTGGGACAGAACTGACTTACTATATGTGACCACAGTAGTATGGGCAAACATCAGTTCTATTGTTTACCCTTCTGTCTGCCTGCCCCATAAAGGCACAGAAACATTAGCCAGTGTAGCAAGGTCAACATGTTAACAGAATACATGGTTCTTATGTTGAACACTTTATATCACTTCTAACCTGTCCTTGCTGTCATTAGAGACACTAAGTCCTGTCTTAGAATCTACTCCCTCTGTGCAGAAATTAAAGGATAGTGGGCAGACACAACAGGAGCTTCCAGTGCCCTTAGCTCCTTTACCCACGATTGCCCAAGCTGATGCCCTACTAGATTAGATATCATCTCTTTGACAGCTTCTGTGTTACCCAAACCAATGAAAATGTTTTCTTTAAATTTGACTTTCCCTCACAGTGACACTGGACTTTTTGATCCCTTCAGTAAAGCATTCTCTTCCAATCAGCTTTGGCATGTGAAATATTCTCTTTCTCCTCTCACCTCCCAACCACCCCTCCCTCACACGTTCATCCTCTTTACCCAGCATGCTTCCTGTCCTGAAGGCTCAGACCAGGGTCATTCTCTGGTCCAGACTCCCATTTTATCCCCACCACCCCGGACACCTACAGCTTAGTCACTTCTACAAACCAATGGGTCACAAGTCTGTAGACCTACTCTAGGCTACTTTATAGCCATTCTGTTCTGCACATTCCTACTGGGACATGTCGAGACAGAACCCTTGACTCATTCCTTCCCCAAGCACACACTCCTCTCCCTCTGTGGACGTGCCTCTCGGGTCTGCTCAATTTCACAGACTGAACCTCTGGGAGCCATCCCTGACACCTCACCCTCTCTCATCCAGCCTATCTAATTCATCATCGCCATACTGATTTTTCTCCTGGAACATTCCTCTGATCCGTCTACATCCCCATATGTCCAACTCCCAATGTGCCTGTCAAAGTTATCACCGTCTGTTGCTCTGGGCTCTGCAGCACTCAGCTGTCTCTGTCTCCCACTCTCCTCGATCCTTTTCTGTAATCTCTTCACCAAACTGGAGCTGAAAGGGGTTCTTTTATGTGAAGTAAATCTTACATGACTGCTTTCCTTTAAAAGCACCTCAAAGGATACAAAGCAAATGTTTTTCACATGAGTCGCAGAGCTAAGCGTAGTTAGCCTTCTCTGCTGGCTCATTATAGACACAACCCCTTCTTGCTTGATGGCCACACTGTGTGCCACCCCAAATCCTGTGTTCTCTTAACTTCCCTCAGATTTTAACTCATGTTTTAAAAGCCTTAAACATGCTTTTTCTAAAGATCACATGACCATCATTTTTTTTTCAAGTACCTGCAGCAGCTGGGACTTTGATGCACACTCCTGCAGGCTCACTGCCCATTCCCTTGTTTATCTGAAAGCTCCTCATTAAGGTCAAGCATTGGGGCCAGTTTTTCTATTTCATTGTTATTATTTCAGCTAATTCTTGAGTTTACTGTATCCATTCTAACACGTCTAAGATGCTAACTAGTAGACTATTAAATAATTTTCTATCTGCTAAATTTATTTTTTTGGACTATTTTTAGTAAAATGTCCATACTTTATTCAGGCCCTGCTAATTTTGAGTATCCCTTCTCCTCTGCGTATATGTAGTTTTGTCCTCAAATGTAGAGAAATAGATGCCAGGCTTGGTTCCCACTCTGTTTTGTACCACGTGCAATGTCTTCCACATTGAGAGCTCAGCAACTTCAAAGGGAGCTCTGCACATGGAAAAGATACACGGGAGAAAAACACATGAACAAGAGTGGAGCCGTGATTTTCATCATAGTTAATAGCCCAGATCTCAGAGAGGTTGAGCTGAGTAAAACATGAGAGGAAACAGCTTCAAACAGCAATGCCTGGGGCAGGAGCGATGCCAAAAGGAGCTCCTCGGAGTAGCAAGAAAGGAAGAAATTCGCCAGCTGCAACTGTGACTCTAGATAATGCAAAAGCTGAGTGAGCCACAAAGGTTGAAAAAAACACCTCCTGACCTGGGAAAATCCACATGAGTGTCAGATACCTCCTCAGGGCAGAGTGGATGGGAGGAATGGAGGTTCCATAGCAGCTGTTCTAGGAGATGAGGATATTCCAGAAAATAAAAATGGGAATGGTTGCGTCCTTCATCAGGTGAGATCATCCTATGGAATAGCCACTTGGGTTTCTGCCTGACAGCGAGCTTTATTTATCTATTTACGATGGTAATTTACACCCCTTCAGTGAAGTAGAGGTTGGTAAGGTTTTTGGGAGAAGCCACAGTGTTATCCTTCTGGCAACTGGGGGTGTTCAAATAAAAAGGAGAGCTGACATGCTTGCGATTGGTTCCTTATCTCCAGCTAGCTTTGACTGCATTGTGTTAGTATGTTTTCAGTCAATCAAGTTAGATCTGTACTTAACATAGGCAAGCTGCTTTCATCCTGGGACTTTCCCAGTGACAACCCCGGGACCATTTCTTTTTATGTTATGTGCTTGGGTTTATTTCCACTGTCAGGTTATTTTTAATCCTGCATCAGTTTTTCAACATACTTTGTTCACTGCATACTAAAAAGGACTTCAAGTCAGGGCCTGCACTAAACAAGCATTAGCAGATGTCAGCTTAGACTTTTAATATTATTCATATTATTGGAAAGTAGAGGGGGAGATGTAGGGAAACTGAGGAATAAAGAAAAAAAATTTATATCTTACCACCAATTTACAAATACAATACAATGCAATTGCTTCTTTCTATTCTCACGTTAACAAACACAATGGAAACAATCTCATACATACAGCATATATTGTTAGTAGGTATTGATCTAAATCCTTACCATATAGTAATTCACATGAGTCTCACAATAGCTTTATGCTATGGGTGCTGTTATTCTGGATTATATACAAGGCAAACACAGGTCAAGTAAGCCCGGTGCCACCCAGGGTAGCAATGATTGGAAATAGATGTTTTCCCTGACAGCTCGGTGTGGTTTTGATGACTGTTTGTTGTTACCATTGTTAAAATCCATACTGTAGCCAACATCTTCATCTGTGCTGTGGCTTGAGGAATGAATGAATGGGCTCTGAGGCTGAACTAGCAGGGAGAGTTTATTTCAGTGACAGGTTAAAAATATACTTCTCCAAGTAGAGCAAATGGCACACGGCGTACAGGCCCCGCAAGGGAGGCCTGCTGGTTAGTAGCTGGTTAGTAGCATAGGCTTGGCCATCAGAAAGGAACCAGAACTCTGTCTCTTCCTCTGCCATATAAGGAACATATTACCTTCCTCCTAAGATCATTATGTGGATTAAAGGAAGTATCAGGGGATGTTTGGAGCTCTTAGCTCAGTTCCTGGCACAGAGTGAATGCTGGCTGCTGTTGTTGTCCTTGGGTTCCTAGAAATGGGGTCAGAGTTATACTCTGCCTTCCTAGAAAGTTAAAGCCACGAAGGGACACCCAAACACACAAGTGTTGCATAGCCAAGTCCTTCAGAGTGGTGACAGATGTTCCAGTCTGGAACAAAAGGACATCTCCGCAAATATTTCATGTTCCATCTTAATTGGGCTATTAAGCATTTTTATATATGCTTTGCCTCAGTTGTGAGGTTAGACCGTCAGACATTAAAACCGCTTTTGTAAATAGTAAGTCAGTCACTGTTAAGACTTTCCTGGGCCCAGTGTGAACCTTGCTTCAAGGCACCTTGACAGTGTCTGGTTCTTCTATAGGTGTCCAGAAACCCCTGCTCAGCTCACTCTAAGTGAGATATATCTTTGGACACATTCCTGTCTTGAACTTCTCTCGTAATAGTATTTTCTACAGAAAACAGGGGCAAAGGAAAGGAAGAGAAAGGTGTGGACCACACTTCCCTGTCCCTCTTTCTGGGTGTGCCAGTGTGAACAGTCACTTTGTTCTTACTGGGAGAGCAAATGAGTCAGTTCTACCCCCTAACCCTCAAGGTTTCTCCTCACACTGCTCCTGTCTTCCATTTCATTGACTTTAACCTTCAAGCTGGAGAGTTACTAGTGGCTTGGGTCTTCTTTGAGGAAAGAGGCCAATATTTTACTAGTCTTGAAAACCACTCCTAGTATGGCTCCCACGGACATCCTCTTAAGACTACCAGAGCACAAAAGACTCTTCAATCATTCCAACAGCACAATGGTCAAAACTGGCTCTGAGGCTGTCTTTGCTCAACGTTGGACATTTTATTCCTTCAATGTAGATTCCTAGTCTATTTGTTTCAAATCATGTTCCAGCAGTTTCTTTTCATGACCTGTCGGAGATTCTGCAATAGTCAGATGACGTCACAGCTGTGTCAGATGTTACGCATCAGTAATAAAACATCAACGAATAGTCACGTCCTGGATGTGACCATAAACTCCTTCTTAGTTCAAAGTTCTCCATACTCAAAACCAGAAGATTATATTTCAAAAGGAGTTTACAAAGCCCAAGTATTTGTAGAACAGTGAATTAATGATGTCTGTCAATACCTGTCCAACAGGCAGCCTCAGCCACAGGGGCTCTCTCATCCAGGTGACCTCTCTTCAGCAGCTGTCCACTGAATGGTTCTCCACAGCAAACTTGTTTTTCCTCCACATTTGACATTGAAATATCCCCCTGCTTCTCATTAAGTTACTCAACTTCCCGTTGCTATAATGAAATGCTCAAAGCAGTAAATTGTCACAAGAAGAAGGTTCCTTGGCTCATAATTCTGATAGTTCTATTCCAAGACACTGGGCTCCTGGTGCTGGTAGCATAGTGGAACAAACTACTATTAAGAATACTAATCTAATCCCTCCTACCTAGGGTCTATGGCTAGACCCTAACTAGTATTCTGTGCACCCATGACTCTCAGATGTCATTCAGTATCAAGGTGATAAATCCACTTTCACATGTTGCATCCAGATGCCTGTACATTGGAAAACACTTTTCCCTTATCAGACCTCGGGCACACCTGCTGAAAACATCTCTGCCAGGCAGTTTCTGAACAATCATCAGGGTGACTGGCTTGACTTACGGCTTGGCTGAATCCAGTAAGCTCCCAGAGTCTGGCCAGGTAGGCCCTGCAGTGTGTGAACTGTCCTTAGGATGAGGTACTCATCCGTGGAGAAAAGATGTTTGGGAGCTTTTGTAATCCACTGAGGCCAAACTATTGAATAGCCAGTGTTCTGCAGCCACTTCCCAAGCTGCAGCAGCAAAAGACAGCTGCAGAGCTGGAAAAAGAAAAAGAAAAAGAAAAAGCTTGCGTTGGTCTTCCATAAGCAAGGCCAAGGTCAAAACTCCTTGTTCACAAATAAAATTTAAGGCCTTGACCATACTGGAACTTTTCCTCATGGGCTTTTTTTTTTCTCTCCCCAAAATTTAATTCCTTTTATCATCTAGTGTGCTGACCAGATGTTGGGCTCTGAACGTAGGTCCTTAACATGCAGAGTTTGCCAACCCTGGCAATGTCTGCTTCTTACTGCATTCAAGAATCCCAGTAGAACTCTCTTAGGATAGGCTTCCATGAGGGGCCAGGGTAAGGCTGGTCCAGTCTCTTGACTGTTGATCCTGTGGGTGCTTTCAAACTTTCTGCATTTGCCAAGAATAGCTTAGGAGATACTTGTAGTAGTAAATTAAAAAAAAAAAAAAGTAAAAAAAGAAGTCTCCAGCTAAACAAATGAGAACATGCCCTCTCCACTCCCAAGGTCCCTGCAGTCTAGTCATGAAGGGGCTGCTTGTGCTTGTTTACTTGGTTACTCATGACAGGATTTGATGCTCACACACTAAGAGGCATAAGTGGTTGTTGCACTGATTGTTTCTTTTCTCTTGCAGTCTCAAATGGGAATACGAAAGGATGCTCTAGCTCTTCCTATTTCCTTTGCATTCTATTCAAATTCTGTTTATTTTTTTCCTTCCTTTTTCCATTAGTGCCCTTTGGTTGCTTTCTTACTGATTTTCCCTTTGTATGCATATCCCCTGTGCTCTGAACTTTTTTGGCTTGTTTTGCTTATCGTCTGAAGCAGGATCTTCTTCACCCCATGGCCCAGGCTGACTTTGAACTTGTGGATGTCTTCTGCCTCAGCCTCTGGAGTGCAGGGATGATGGAGATTAAGTCACCAGGCTTGGTTTGGTCTGCCCATTTTAACAGGACCCTTTCCTGTGTCGGTCCCCTATCTTACCTTGATTCCTGGCTTCTCCCTCAGTTTCTCCGTGAATAGCAATGTAAGAAACAGTTATTTTCCAAACCTGCACGTTTAACCAATTGTCATCTGTGGACAATGTGTTTGCGTCTCTTCGTAAAGGACAAACCCTCGTGTGCCTCTGTTCAGTGCTGTCAGTGTTCAGTGCTGACAATGGTGCCATGAGTTCCTCAAGCAGTGACAAGGGATGTGTGTGCCCAAAAGCAGCTACATTCCTCATGTGCTTTTCTCCAAATTAGAAAACCTACTGGGATAGAAATGACAGTAGTGTCATCATTGGGATGATAGTTAATCAATCTTATTTATCTTTGTTTCATGCCTTTGTAATATGTGTCTCTGTGTGTGTATGTATGAGAGTATGTCTGTGTGTGTGTATGAGTGT
>JANHMN010000009.1:58935867-58977210 GCA_030674055.1 Rhabdomys pumilio | reverse complement strand
CATCATCATCATCATCATCATCATCATCATCATCATCATCATCATCACTATTGTCAAATATATGTGACAAGGGAAAGAGCCTTGGATTAGTTGTGGTTCCATTAATTTGTTTAATGTTTAATTTGTTTAATGATAACTTATATTTACATTTTCATAGAGAGTCTCTGTATTATGATTTTTTTTTGTCACCATCTTGCTTTCTTTTGTAATCAGGCAGGTACAGGGTTTCACTGTCACCTCAATAAATAGATTATGTCCTGTGAAAATACATGGTTTTATTTAGCTTTTGATAGATTTAGTGGTGGAGGGGTGTTAAAGATAAATGACTTAAGAAATGTACCCATGATTAAGGAACCAGTCCAAGGCCATTTTCCAGAATGACACTAATGGAACACAAGGCTGTGTAGTGCTGGTGCTATGGATGAGTGTGGGCTGGAGATGTGGGTTGGTCATGGCTGCCTATGCTGGGTCAAGCCACTCCACTCTTCTGAGCCTCAGTCTTTTCACTGAGCTGTGAGGACCATTGCTGACCCAACTACCTCAGAGGGATTTCACGATTTCCCAAAAAGCTTTCATAAACTATGTGTGAGCCAGAGGCCTTGCTACCAAACTAATATGTTTACTTGTGCTATGGAAAAGTATCAGCACAGACCCCCTGAGTAGGTAATATCATTCCTCGACTAACATGTCTTCTGATTCCCCATTCGCTTTGATTATTTCATGTTATGACATCAAGTATATGGGATCTGGGTTTTCTTAAACGAAGAATGGCAAGAAAAATTCTCGGGTAACAGAGGGAAACTCACATCTGTTAGATTTCTTCAGTTAGGTTTTGCACACTGTCTGTCTTCTAGCATATGGATAGATTCTCCTATGTCTTAACCAAGAATTAGGGGTGCTGTTATCTAACTGACTCCTTTCCGAGCTGGCACGGCAAGTACAGGATAATGTTTTCTTCTTGTTCAGAACAGATAGACACACCCTGCTCTTAGGTTTCACTGCATCTATAAATGAACCACACTCTCCACACACAAAAGATCCATTGATAGTTTTTGAACCTGTACTTTAACTGTTTAATATACCAACAGTTCACTCATGCCACAGATATATCACTTTAACAGAAAGGCTTCTGCCTGTGTTCCAGCTAACGTAATCTCACCATATTACCTTCATAGAGTTATTATAGTGCAGTGTCTTACAGCTGACAGAGTTTGTCCACTTAACAATATCTTAGTCTCTAAGATGCTCCAAGACTGGAGCTTGTGCAATGTGAAAGGTCATGGTTCATCTTTCAGAGTACAACAGTTTCTAAGTCCTTTTTAAGGTATTTCCTTGGCTCTTTTACTGCTAGATCCTGCAGAAGAGCCCTAGACCTGGAGTTTCCTATACAAATGGTCACAAACATACTTTTTAATTGGTTGCACGGGCCCATTTATGACATGTCTTTCCCATGTTCCTTTGACAATGTATGCATGCCAAGGCCTGCAGGAGTAGGGGCATCCACTTATTAGGGTGAGCTTAGAGCTCAGACATTCAGACTTGGGATCTGAGATGACTGGCACAAAGCTCTTTGAATTTTATCAAAACAATAACACTAGGGTGGTTATAGCATTTGTCTTTGCTGAATACTCACAGGAGAAATACAGCAACTTTAACAGTGTCGTGTAAAATACTCTGTGTCCCTCACTATAGCAGTTGTATCAGTGGGTACCCTGTGCTGGCATGCTTTTGGAAGCCTTAGCCTCTTTGGGCCCATCCCCAGAACATCACACTGGCTTCTGTCTTTCTCTTTACCTTGTTATTTAACCCTTTACTGGTGTCCATCTGGAATAACCCATTTGAAGTTCTTCTTTATATGTATTATATGTGTGAGCACATATACTCTCTATTATGACTCTGTATATTGCATATTCATATATCAACACCAGTCCAGCCAAAATGGTCAAAGTCTTTGACAAACAAATGCCAACTGGCTTTAGAAATGAGGACACTGCCAAGTTAGTCGTGGCAATGGTAAATAGCACTTCCTGTTGCCATCCCAGCTGCTTAAATGCCAGACCTGCTCTGCCTCCCTGGACGTTCCTGGTGATTGTTTTCATCGTTATGGGTACCATTTGTGTATTTGCAATGTCCCAGGCATTGAGTTAAATGAGTGCTTTATGTTTAGAGACCTCTGATAGCAGGGACTTAGCCAGCCATGACATGTGAGTGTCATGCCCTTCAGTACCTCAACATTTCCAAGCATGTATGTTTTGCAGCCTTGTTATATGTGAGGTACTGCTGTGGTCACTCAGGATAAAACTATTAACAAAGAGGCCATGGCGCCTGACCTTTTGAGGGGATAGTCTGAATAAAGAACACATATAAACAAACCACAAAGCTTGCCCGGTGCTGATTATGGTCCATAGAAAAAATCAAGCCAGTGATGTATGTGACTTAAACAATGTCTGAGGTGAAGGGATCACAGGAGGCAGAAGCTTTGAGTGATCAGAGAAGGCCATACTAGTGTCCTGGGGCAGAACTGAACTGGAATTGGAGTGACTGGGACAAAAGAAAAAGTGACTCTAGAGATGAAGAATTTCAACTGCCAGGGTAACAGGAGCCTTGGAAATTTTTCTTAATTGAAGGTCACATGATCAGACTCTATCTATCTATCTATCTATCTATCTATCTATCTATCTATCTATCTGAGAATTGATTAGAAGAGGGGAAAACTGGACTGGGGGTTAGAAGCTGTTACCATGACTACATGAGAGACCATGGCATCCTAGGCTGGCCTGAGGTGATGGTGAGAATTGGTAGACACAATGTAAGAGATGTTTTGGAAGATGAAAGCTGACAAGGCAACTTGGTGCATGAGGACTGTAAGCACTGTGCACCTAGGGGCTGTTGTTATGTTCACTTCCTGCCACCCGTAGATCCAAGAACGAAAAGAACAGATCAAATACTAATGAATGAACGTCTGAGACAGTGAGAGGGTGACTAGCTAAGCTATAGTAGAATGTCACCATGTGATCATATCATCAAGGACCAAAGGAGAATTATTGAATCATAGAATTTTGTTTATTTTTATCATTGTTTTATTTATTTTATCATTTATTTTATCAGTTAAATTTTGTTTATTTTTATTACTGGGTTTTGGTCTCCTGACTATGCATGGCTTCCTGGACTTGAGACCATTTGAGCAAAAGCTGAATTTCTCATTATTAGTTTCCACATATAAATTCTTGGGGAATTTAGTCAAGATAAAAGAATAAAAGAAAAACTCATTTAAAAAATTAGTTCTGATAAATTTATACTAATACTTCAGTGGCAAACTTTCTTGACAATATTTCTAAGGAATATATTTTGAGAGAAAGGAATACTTGGATTCAAGAGAAGAAGCTTTCATTTTTCTTAATATCCTCAAGAAACAGGCAAATAGATGGACATCTGAATGTGCAGGATTTCCCAGAGTTACATTAGCCAAAGAGAAGCAACTACTCGTTCATATACAGTAAAACTGGTTGCCAATTCTTATTCTACATCTGTGGCTCAGCATAGAGACTGAAATAGTAACAGAAACTGGAGTCAGGGAACCAGCGTTTCTAGCAGAACTTTACTAACCCTGCCCAACCAAAGGAAATCAAATTCTGCATTGAAACAGGACATTCTTTGGACTCTTAAGAAATTACAGGCTTCATTTTTGTGGGCTGAAATGTTTGGATAGCTTGATAAGGAGATTATATCATTCCCTTAGAGGGATGCTTATTTAGCATTGCTTTTATTGTGTAGCTCTAGCAGATGACAAATATAACTTTGAGAATAGGAAAGAAAATGACAGTTGCAGGCCTGGATGTGCAAAACTAGGAGACCAAAGTCACAGGGATGCGTAGCCCAGGGATGCAGAACCCAGGGATGAGGAGCCCAGGGATGCTGATCTCGCCACCTCTTCATGTAACACTTTGTAACTGTGCATAGCTGAGACAGGAGGAGTGGGCCCCAGTGATGAAGGAGGTCACCCAGACCACTGAACGCCGAACATTCCTTGTCAAAAATCTTTCACTCAGCCCAGACTTAGTTATTTTTATTTTTTAAAAGTCCAAATAAACATCAAACACCAACTTATATAACTTAAAGTCTTCGTCTTTATAGTTGTATTTTTTTTTTACTCGTATAGAAAGTAACTTACATTGTGCTTTTAAATATGAGATTGATTATTTCCACATCCTGACATTCTCCAAAGATTTATGATTTAGGAAATAAAGTAAGTGTTATTTAATACATTGTAACGGCCAGTGCTATTTCAAAGTTATTCAAAGTACCCTTTAACTCCAAACCGACTACTACTGTTTGTTGTTTCCAAAATCTAACGTTGGAAAGTCCACATTCTTTATAGTACCCTGTTCCCAGAAGAATGAAAACCCAAGTGTGTCTTATTTTATGAATTTAAAGTGAATATAAAACAGTCAAGACTTTTGAAAGCAGAGTCAGAAATGTTTTTAAGGGTTTTTTTATGATTTATGGAAAAATTCTTTGATACATTATGCTGGATATCTCTGTTAACCCCCAGTTCCTTCACGTTCTGACTGGCACACTGTGTCACCCTGAGAGGGGTACATTCATGTCCTGGAAGGGTACAAAAGAATAATTCCTCACAATTATTAGCATTAGTGTCTGCTGCAGTTCGTGTAAAGCATTTAAAGTTGGGTGGGACTATGCAAATAGCCTCATGAACAGTTTATACTTCCTGTTTATTCTTCACGTTTTGTGAAGAAGCATTCAACATTCTGTCGAGTGGTCATGGGAGTTTCCTCTAAGGCAAAAAGCCCTGTAATTCTTCACGAGTTTCATAGAGGAGAAAGGAGAAACATATATATATATGTGTGTGTGTGTGTGTGTGTGTGTGTGTGTGTGTGTGTGTGTGTGTATGTGTGTGTATATATGCATATATATGTGTGTGTATATATATGTATATATATATTATAGTTTCTGTGAGTGCAGATTGTTTACATGCAAGAAATTTAACTATTCATATGTTCATGACACAGTTTTGTCTATGACTTAGGCCTATTTTTCTCTCTTAAAGAAAGTATAGTGTCAGATTTAGTACACAAATACCATAAAATTCAGAAAATTTAGAAACTGTGGGCTCTTAGCCTTAAGATTAAATCTTACATTTTAAATATGAAACGCCTGTGGGAAAGGCAGTTTGCTTGAGACTGTTATTCCAACCATTGCAAAATAGTTTGGGGCAGCCTCAGAGTATAATTTTAAACTTTGATCAGAATATAAGAAAAAGTTAAATTTGAAACATTGACAGGTAAAATATGTTTATTAACCAGGTCAAAATAGAACAATTTTCTAAATTTACCCATCTCTACATGTTATCCTTATTTGTTTTATTAAAATGCTCATATACAAAGCTAGCACTGACCACGTCTCCAGTTGGTATCAGTACACAAACTTTGATATTTCCTCAAAAATTAGGGCAAAATACGTCATGCAGGCCTATCTTTGCCCTTTTGAAATTATCAACAGGCTTGAAAATCTTGGGTCGAATGTTTACGTGACTGGAAACATGGATCCCAAGTGAGTGAATCAGATTTCTATATTTTATCCCTATGGCTGAACTAGAAAAGCTTCCTTAGTTAAACAGCAACATGGTGGCCTATCTGTGTGTGCCATGGCACCCAGAGATATTCACAGTTCAATATTCTTGTTTATCATAAGAATAGAAACAGTTTGAATATGAGTGAAAAGTCAATTGGAAATATTCTAAAATATCTTTTACCCAGACCAGACTAGAGTTTGTTAACCTGAAATACGTGATCCTTCAGAATATATTGTTACTTCTTTACTCTGTCCCCTCCTTCGATACTTTCCTTTCCCCTCCCCCACTGCCCCATTTAAAAGTTACAGTACATAAAACCAATCATTTATAGACCAGACCCAGCAGAGTAATTTCTTCTCTGACAAACATCCAACTTAAGCTAAATGGTTTTGTTGAGCTGATTTTCCTATCAGTGTCAGGAGGCAGCAAAGGTGTATACAATGAATGGCGGGAGTGTGGTAGGGAAAAGAGGACCATGTCAGACACAGGAACATTTTCAAAGATGGACTTTATTAGGTTTCATAGGCACCACTCACTTTACTTCAGGTAGGTTTTAATATGCGAATTAAAATAAAAGGATTACATACGAGATTTTTTTTTTTTAATAAGCCAACAGTTTAAAACCCCAGGCCCCCAAACCCCTCATAGTGGTTGTAGCTCTTGGTGTAGATGCTATGGTGTGAGGACAGCTTTCTTTCAATGGCTGGTTGTCATTCAGGCTGGGTTGTCATGTGACTGCCTGTCTGTGCCTGCTGTACAGGTGAGCGGATGTTCTGCACAGCAAGTGTAGACAGGCAGACACATGACAACTCTGTCCAGCCAGGCCCTTGGGTCCGTCAGGTTTCCTTTGCTCATGGACAGATACAATCAGCCTGTTTTCCAGATTTGGTGATATGGGAGGAGGGAGAGGGGATAAAGGGAAAGGAGAAAAACACACAATAGAATTAAACATTAAAACATTATGGAACTAAAAAGAAGTTAGACATTTGACTTTATTCAGGAAAGTACACTCACACATTTGGTCCAAATGTTGCTAGCAAGGATAATTGTCAAAAACAGAAAATTTACATAATTTTAAAGAAAAAATAACATAAGGCAATTTTGTTAAATCCCAATTCCTATTATTACTGGCCCTCATGCAGAGTTTAGAGTAATTGAACTAGATGTTTTTTCTCTTCACAAGAACTCTGATTCCCTTAAGAGTGAAGTTAAAGTCTACGCTTATACATGTTTCTCACAGTAGGTAAGTACTTGCCCATGAAAAAGTACATTGTCATTTACATGGTAACTGCAGCCATTTTCAAATTATTAATGAGCCTAAAGTGTCTGGCAATTCAGCCAACAGACTTTTGGAGATAAATATATGTCTCCAAACAACAGAAATGTATTCAAACTTTTATTTTTCTTTTACAGTATCCACAGGATAAACCAAACAGTTTATGAGCTTATATTTTACTTGATTAACAAGCAGGCAAGGCCATGAATCAAAGGCATGATCTAGAATGTTCTTTCCCATACTAGTGCTCTGAATGTGTGTGTGATGTTGTTAATACTATATCACTGTAGAGCAGGACCTTAAACACAGAAAAGGAAGGTTCACTTCCCACCCAAAATGAAAATCTGGATCAATGGTGTTAAGCACACAGATGTAAACCACAATCCTGTTGAGTCAGGAACTCTGGCTACTTTAATATACTTGGTCAATTCTCATATGCAGAAATATTTAACAACTTCCCTGTCATTTTAAACACAAAACAGCCAAAGAGTTGAAAGTCTAAAAAGTGGAAATTTCTTTAAAAACCAAAACACACTATTATTTGAGAAGTGCACATTAGAGATTAACTTTAAAGAAAGCAAATTTAAAAACCAAAATACACTATTATTTGAGAAGTGCATGTTAGAGATTAACTTTAAAGAAAGCAAATACTTTATTATTTACCTTTAATTGGAAAAAAATCTAAAAAGAAAAAAAAGCAGATAGAAGTTTTATGAAAAATAAAATCTCTTTTGAGAATGAGAAAAAGAGTTTACTGCACATTTGAATTTTTGTGCAGTGCCTAGAGACGGTATCCTTTTAACACAGTTGATGAGTGCACTTATATCTGGACTTACTTAACTTCAAGAAAATAAATGTGCTGCTGTCCAGCCCTTCAGATCACAAGAGCTTGGCTGCTATTCAAGTAGTTACAGAGTCAAGTATAGAAAAGTGGAATACCTTGAAATGCTATCTGGTTCGTTGTTTCACTCAGCACAACAGAAAACCATAATAGAGTGATTCACTTACAAAGAATGTATTAGCAGCAATTAAAAGTTACTCTAATTCTGTATTGCTTTCCCCTCTCCCATAAGTAATTTGATCCAGTTTACTCTGCTCAATTAAAGGAACGGTACAGCCTGAAAAATACAAAGAAAGGTGAGTCCATGTGTTCTCCTTCAGTATGAAGCAGTTTTATTTATAGCATGCTACCCAAAATGTTTGAGCCTGGACGATCATAATGGTTTCTCTGAAGAGAAATAGGAATCAAAACAAGGTAGAGGGGATAATTATTTTATTCATGAGATTTGAGAACAATTTATTTTTTTGATAGATTAAAAATGTTTATAGTAAATATGTAGCACCATCATAATTTAGAACTATTTAAATCTGCTCCAGACGTGTAAAAAAAAAAAAAAAAATCAGAAAGACTTCCCCGACCTTGCGTCCCAAGTCATACTTACTTGATTACTACTTAAAAGTCTTGATCTAAAAGATGAAAACACTATCATGTAGTTGTCAAATTAATGTGTTGATGGTGCCTTGTCTCAAGACAGAAATGTAAGAAAGGAGATATATTCTAAATCTCTAGCAGGAAAATTGAACCATGGCAACTGTAGTAAATCAGCTATCACAGTAAGTCAGAAGATACAAAGTAAAGACTTGATTCTTTTCCTTAACTTATAACTGATTTAAAAAATAGAAAACTCAGTGTTAAGTCCTTTGAAAAGAGGCTAAACATTTATATCTACATCATCTGCACGACACCGAGGTTAAAAACAGATTTGGGAAGCTTCCACCTTCACTTGCCTCAGGCTAGAGTCTGGCCTCCCAGTTATTTTAAACTGGGATCTCTATATATATGATGGTCTCATAGTTACTATTTGGACATCCTGGTGGTGGGTGGGCTATTGTCCTGAGATAAGAGAAAAGGTTGATTTTAAAGAGCGTTCCCTTACAGACCCACTGGGAACTTCAGCTACCTTTACTGACAATGGACGTTTGTGGACCAGTGACTCTTTTAACTTCTTAAACAACTTGTAGTTTCTTTTTCCCATATCAGCTTTAGACTCCAACCCGGGTTGGGGTAGGGCATTATTTTCGTAGTATCTTTTATGCTTAAGCTTTCTCTTTCCCATAGAGTAAAATACTTGGGTGGTCCATAGGCAAAAGGTGGGGGGAGATTGTCTTTTAAAAACAAACGCATTCTCCAAGCCAAAGGCTCAGTGGCAAGCAGGAAGGAGGGCTAGCATGTTAACTAATTGGACGAGAGCAATCCATGACACACTCTTTCCCTGTACAAACAAACTTTCTTTGATTTTGAGATCTATGTTTTTTTTTTTTTTTTAAATTGTTTTGAGAAATTAAACAGACTCTGAAGTGACAAAGTTAAGGCTGTAGCTCAGAATTTCTGTTCTCTTTGATGGTTAAAAAGATGCTTTTGACTTCAGTACCTAGCCTAGCTTATCAGTCATTGACTCTGAAATAAGAAACAAGGACGCAGTTTTCACTAAAATGAAAGTTGGACAGACCCTGCAAACAGTTTCCTTGTTATGAGCACCTACAATGTTTCATTTTTCTATTTAGACTTACCATACTGTCCAGTAGAAGATGTTTGCTGCTGGTTACTCTCTTCTGCACTAGATTCCACGATCCCTAAAATATTTGTGTATCCTCTTTGGAAGTAATATTGGAATAAAATTAGACATTCTTCTAATTATTTTGCGACTGATATGGCTATTTGTATCCTAATGTGTCTATAAGGGCTATATCCAACAGCAAACAGACTTAACACCCTGTCTTCATTCAGTAGAGGGTTATCAAACGATTTTTTTTTTGCATTTTAAATGTAACTCATACATTTAAAATTAAGTACTACTCCCCTTCATTCATTTAGAATTTTCCTTGAAAATGACGTGTTAGAACTCCAACCAGGTACAGGCAGGGACTCCGGGTTTACAAAGAAATTGTTACTTTTTACTGTTGAACTTACAGGAGAATCACCCTTAGGCCCTTTATATCTTCAGATTAAAAAGTGTCCCCTGGGAGAAACAGGTAAGAAACCTGTAAAGAAAGGTTATTCTTCTTGAAATTAAAAAAAAAAAAAAAAAAAGATATTTAATATGGAGAGAAAATTTTAAATTAAATATACATTAAATAAAAACAAGTTATACAATTCAATTATTTCTAGAGTAAAATAGACCCTCAAAATTAGAAAAATATTAAATATGACCCACGTGCTTCTAGTCTGTCCTCTTTTGTGATGTGTTTAGTCAGGAAAGTGCGTTTCCTGAAACAAACAAACTTCTATAAGTGAACTAACTAATAGTGGTTTTAGTTTTCTGTGTAAACAAAGTGAGATTTTTTTTTCATCTCAACTCTTCTTTTAAAAATAATTAAGATGAGATTCTTCAACTCTCACAGAACAATGAAAGGTGCCTTGCTTGTTTCACCTAAGTGCCGAACAGCTAAGTGTCCCCGCTATTTTTCTTACTTAATTACCATAATTCATTGGAAAATTTGTGTGACCAAGACACCAGTTTGGGGATGATCTGAAGTATAATTTTAGAAAGAAAAAAAAAAGGTTAAAAAGGAAACCCAGAGATGCAGCTATAATACAGTATTTCACTAAAGAGACTTTGTACTCATCTTTGGGTGGTTATTGGAGAATGTGTAACATAGACAAAGGTCCACACTTTAAAAGACAAAAGAGACTGTATTCGTTTTTCACAGAAAGCTCAAAGAGCAGGCAATATTTCATTCTATGGAATGTGGAATGAAATTTTTTAGGGGTAGAAATAAATGAAAGGTGAGACTTTATGGGTACAGCAGCATTTTCCCCCAGAACTTTCTTTAATGGAGCCACCGAGGATGCTCAATACAAATCTCCAAGCTTACTTAGCAACCCAGATTCTTCTAGTATTTTCTCTTTCAGTCTTTCATTCAGCCCGAGGAAGGTTTTTTTTTTTTTTTTTTTGCTTTCCATCTGCTACCTCCCCCACTCTCCTTCACCTCCAGGACAGCTGGAAACTGACCAAAGAAAACTTTTGCCTTCGTTTACAAATTCCTGTTTTATCAGCATCTTTCTAGACGACATGCCTTATCATTTCAAAGGTCCAGGACAAGTGAGAGCCTTGTAAAAAAAAGATGGGCTAGACGGCTCAGCTGACAAGCAAGTATCGACCATTCGTGGATTTTAAAAGAACAACTTCAATGCATCTAGTTAGTCCTCTGAAGACAGAGCACTATTCCCCTGGCCTGCTAAGTTGCTGAATCAGTAAGTTGTGGGTTTAGCTCTTCGGCCCTCAGCTCTGGCTAAGTCCATCTGCATTGTCTGATAGTAAAAAAAAAAAAAAAAAAAAAGCAAAACAAAAATCAAAAAACAAAACACTCGACTGCCTCTTCTTTTATTGTTAGGTACTATTATTTCTGGTGTTTCTATTATATAGGTAAACAGAAAAACTCCCTGTTCATACAGGAATTTTGAAAATTACGTGTTTTTTTTTTCTTTAGGGCAATATGCATTCATTCCTGGGGTGTTAGAGGTTGCATGCATAGCGCTCATTCATGCCCGAGTTTAAGTCTCTGAATTATCAGTTTCAACCATTCAAAATTAAGTCTCCTTCAGTTATTGTTATTTGTCTGGGGTGAATTTTTTTTTTTTTAATTTTTCATTTTGAAGTGGAAGACCTTTACGTTTAAGAAAGCATTTGAACGATTAACATTTAGACTTTTAAAAAAACATACAGAAAGTCACTCTTTACCATCCAACCTTGCTCTTTTGAAAGTTAAGTTCACGGGTGTTTGTCATCCAACTCAGTGTCCCCTGCATCTTCACACAGATGATGGGATCCCTATCTAGCCCCCAATCACAGACCAGGTACGCAATCCCCGAGGCCTTACCCGCTGGTCTTCCCTGGAGCAGTCCTCTCCCCTGGCAGAGTCCCTGAGGGCTTCTTGGTCCCTAGTTTGCAAAACCTGTGAAGAGAAACACTGGATATGAGATTCAACAAAGGAGCACCCAGCTGTCCTCTCCTTGGAAACAGCACATTTTGTCCCCAGCCGTCCATGGCGTTGCTGGCCCTTGCCCAGTCTAACCAATGTGCAGACTACTGTACAACGGCATTGTCCTGAACAGGTAGTCTGAACACTGGGGCGACGGAGCAGGATCTCCAGAAGCTTCCATCCGTGTGTGGAAAATCCTGTCCCGGGGCTGGGGAGAGCCTGTCTTCCTGCACCAGGGTCTTGTTCAGCTTCCCCCCAGAATTCTGTCTGCTGCATTGACTGAGACACACTAAAGGGCTGTGATTTCCAGTCTTGACGTGGCACATTTGCTGCAGACTAGGGAACTGGCAATGAATTTAGGACCAGGAAAAGGGGGAGGGCTGGGCTGGAGAGTCCATATATGGGATGATGTCACCCTGGGGAGGTTTGGGTATGCGCTGTGCCGCTGGAGAGACCGCTAGAATCGCCTGCTCTCAGACATGGGTCTGTGCATAAAATGGTACCAGATGTTTTCGTGTAATGTTAAGCAGTCATTTCATCTTCAGGCCAGATTTTTTTCCTCAACTGGGCAGGAAGTGGGCCCCAGTATGGAAAAGCTGTAAAAAAAAAAAAAAGAAAGAAAAAGAAAAAAAAGTCAAGATGTACAGTTCTGCTGTGACCAACCGAAAGTGAGCTGAGAGTGGAAGTACAAATTTGCTGCCTGATCCTGGCAGAAGAAGTAATTTGAAGATAGAGAGACGATAAAACAATAAACAGAAAGTTGAACACTGTTAAGCAGGCAAACTTTGAGGCCTTTTTTTTTTTTAAACTTTCCTGTGATACTTTGTTTTCTTGTATTTTACTCCTTAGTGAAGTCAGATAAGTTGGGGTTCCCTCTTTCTTTCCTCCTCCTCCTCCTCCTCCTCCTCCTCCTCCTCCTCCTCCTCCTCTGCTGGACCTGTCAGCGGCTTGCAGGCTGCTCTAGACTTGAGCAGTAATTACAGCAACTTCCTGAAAGTGAAGCCCCCATGAAAAGTCTGGAGAAATGCTCTTTGTCATGGCCTCTCCATGAGTAATTAGTTCCATATGTGGCCTTCCTAGACTCCTTCAGCTATTTTGGCTGGCTCTCTCTGCATGCCGTTCTATAGCTTTACCTACGGAAACGTTAAAAAAGTTTAGATTTCAAGCACCCGCAATGCCGTGCCAGCTCTGTTCCAAAACTGTCCCTCTGATAGAGCCACACCATCATGTACAGTATTGTTTCATCCCACTGGTCACTCCCAATTCTGTTTGCATGCTTTTGTTTTGTTTACATGGTATTCTGATGACGAGTTTTATCTCTGGTTAAGTAAATCCGTTGATACTGGCCAAGCAAAGCTTGACCAGGCTACAAGCTATCAGCTCTAGTCCTCTCTCCCGGTTGTTAACTGCTTCAGATGATGTATGCTGTTGACTGTTGTGAACATAAAGTGCTGCTCTGACTTGTTTTCCACTGAATTCTGATTGATATTAGATTTTCATCTCCAATGAGAGCTTTATCCATTGGCCTTACAGAGATCACAATTCGGGAGATTTTCTAAATTTAATTTAACTAACAGGATGATGGAATGTAGTATTGTTTTAAGACTTAGAGCCCAGACAACTCATTTGTACCTGCCTTCTGGGATACTTTTGAGATGTACAAAACTATATTTGCTGTTTCAAAATGCATCAAGTAAGAACTACCTTAACATATCTATTTTTTTTCCTAACATGGTTTCTTTTAAATTGACATACCACAATGAGTTCAAAAGTGGTCACAAGCTCTTATGGAGAAGATTAAATGTGAGTACATTATCTAGAAGCTTATGATAGAGGGAAGAGGTTTATGCCAGGTTAAGTACACCAGGTTGACATAGGATTAAAGAGCTGATGCAAGCCAGTGGAAATGCTTCCTATCAGTGTCTTCTTACTGACCTCCTTCTTTAGAGACTATTTGAGAGTGATCGGGGAAGTTCAGCGTGACTCAGCTGCCATGTGTTTACTGAAAATGATGGAAGAGTGACTAAGTGTGACCTAATGGTCTGATTGCAGGAGGATGCTGCTGTATCCTCAGCATGTCTGTCACACTAAGTCCTACAGAAGGCACGGGCTGGTGAGAGGTGGCTCACTCGGAACCCATCACTCCGGTTTAGTGGTCTAGGCCTGCTCCTGCTACACAGAGTGAAGGCCTTCTGCCCACTTCAGTTTCTGTCAGTGGAACAGGACTTGGCAAATGAAAAGTGGTTCTGACCAGACTGCTCCACGATTTCATCTCAGTTTACACAGCTAGGCCTTCTCAATAGTTTTACCTACACCAAATAAAGATTTTATGCTGTTTCCGTAAGGGCTTAAATGTATGCTTTTAGTTAAGGCTTTTTGAAAGCATCATAAGTGATTTTCCTCAGAAATTCTTACAGATGCATTCCCCATCTACCTGAACTTCCAGTTGTTTGTGAGTTGTTTTCACCGCAGATAGCTGCGGTGGGGGTGGGGGAGTCGTTTCTGCTTGTGCACTTGCCCAGTAGCAAGGACTAGGCATAGAAAGGGAAGGAGCTTGGAGGACCACATCCTTTTACCCCACATATGTTAGCAATGTTAGTGCTCTCACTCAGTGAGAAGAAAAGCTATTCGTGTTATTATAGGAAGTCCCGCTTTGGGATTGGCTTGAGGACTTTTCCGTGCCTGTAAAATTACCAGTCAAATACCTGAGATGTAAGGGCCCAGATGGCAAAGCAAGTCATTTATACTTGGCCTTCTGCAGGATGTTTTAACACCAGTTATTTAGCCTCCTTGTTTCAAAAGCCATTTGTCTGAGCCATTCACTACCTTAATAGGTCACTTTGAGTGACTATGAAATTTATACACCTTTAAAATGTTATGGAAAGGGTCCTATTGGTTATCATTCCCGAGATTGGCTAATTTTAATAACTTGAAAGTCTTAGACTCAAAGTAGGTGTCCCTGTACTTGGAATGGAGCAGTTACTAGTGTTCACAATTATTTTTGTTTGTGATATCTAGATATGTATACCTCAACTATATATGATTTAGCTTGGAATTATTTTATTAGAGAACTAGTATACAAGTTAGCCAAGGGGATTGACCCTACAGCTTCAAGCATGAAAGGTAAATGCTCTGCTGTACCGGGCGCTCCAGCTTCAAGCCAATGACAACTCTAATAGAGACACGTAAATAAAACCTATCATCTGAGACTTCCCACCTCCTCACCTTGTCTGTCTTTCCATGTAAATGGTGTGAGTCTTTCCACTGCCTTTGCAGTGGTCATCTTGTAGTGTCTGTGCAGGTTACAATGTCCTTTCACATAACATGGATTAGTTCTTTAATACACCCTTGAAGTGCAGATATTATCATTTCACTGATGATTAAATCACAACTCAGATAAGAAGCTTACTTTGTGATCACACTAAATGCCAGAGCAGAATTCCGTTTTTTCCCACTTCACACAAAAAAGCATATCTTATAAAAGTTTTATAATTTTTATATTCCATGCTAATAAAATATCAGCTGTCTGGTGCTCTGTCATAGATTTTAACTGAACTGTTTGCACATGCTTCTCTCCTTTCGAGAATATAATCTAGGTGAAGGTAGAGACATCACTTTTATGTTGGGTTTGACCAACACCACGCTAGGTTTTTCAGCAAAGTTTTGATGCAGCAACCAAAAGCTATATATGGGGTATAAACAAGGTTTCTGACCAAACTTTTTCCATGACAATAGCTTGAGAATTGAAGCTTAGAAAGCATAGTGTGATTTTAGGATTTATATATGTGTTACTGTAACTGGGAACCACATGACCCTGTCGCTTTTGGAATGTATATGAACATGAGAGCAACCATTTTTTTTTTTTTTGCTTATTTTTGGCCTTTTAATCTGGAATTACACTGTGCAGCCATCGGCCCTACAATCTTGTGTTAAAAGAACTTAACCAGGCTGTGGTGTTTCCTTCCCAGTGTGTAGCTGAGATAAAAATCTAGTTGACCTCAGTTCTTTGGAAATGAAGGAAGATAGCCCGACTTATGCTTTATGTTGTGCAAATTAGCACTTTGCAGAGAGGGGGTTAGAGGTCTAGGATCCTCTAATCTCTGTTCTGTTAGGGTACAACTCTCTTTACTCTTCTTTCTTTGTCTGACTCCTAAACAAAGCGCCCCTTTCTAATCACTGTCCCCATGTGCCTTTGCAGGCCTGGAAGCTCATGGTTTCTAAGAAAGTACAGAATATTCAGGAGAATTCAGGTATTCCACAAGTGACTGAAAACGAACTTAAATCAGAACAGCTATACATCATAAACTTAATGCAGCCGAATCTGCAGTCTCTTGAGAGCTTATAAAAGGCTAAGATTGTGAGTTGATTTTAAAACATACATTCATGAATGCATGTCTTGTTTAGCCTGTTTCTAGAATTTCCATGGCTGGGTCTGTTTATTTAGAAATCAACCCCTAACCAAAAGCAGTATATATTTTATGAACATTCTTTCCTCAAATCAATTGAGAGAGATAATGTTACATCTTTGAGCTCTACCACTGGCGTGCAAAAGCAGCCATTTCTATATCCCAGTAACACAATACATCCGGCAGGCAAACCTGGAAAGACTGGCTGCCTGGAAACCAGTCCCACGAAGGTAAATACGTGATTCAGAATGCCAGTAAATTTGAAGCTCTGTCTTGAAAACCTGTTGTTGGCTTTCTCAGGCAGATTTCAAATGAGAACGTACTAGGGAAGCAATTTGGTGCCTGCTCCAAGCCAACAGAACTAAGGAGTAGCATGTGAATGCTACGTGCTGGGATGTCTCCTTGAATTCCATGTTAAAATGAGGCTTCAGAATGAGCACAAGCTTACTTAGACAAGAGAAATGTGGTGTTTCTTGGGTCGTGAAGAGTTTGAGAATATTGATTCCTGATATCTTTTGGTATCAGTGTTTTTGTTTTTTGTTTTGTTTTTGTTTTTGTTTTTTTATTTGTTTGGTTGGTTTTTTTTTAGTTTGTTTGTTTTGCTTAGTGCTACTCAGTAATGAGCATGCATAAAAACCTAAAAGGGAGGGATTCTTTTAATGTGTGTGTGAGTGCGCACGTGCAGGTATGAGTGTATGGCTATGTACACCCCTGCATATGTATGCAGAAGCCAAGGCAGGACTGTGAGTGTCTCTCTACATCATTGTTTGGAGATAGGGTCTGTTACTGAACTGAAGCTAGGCTGGCTGGCCCATGGACTCTCAGGTTCTGCCTTCCCATCTCTGCCTCCCAATGCTGGGATTCTGACATGGGCAGGCGTTCCTAGCATATTGCAGGGATCGTGAACATTTGAATTTAGGTCTTCATGCTTGCAGCAACATGTTCTTACCCAATGAACCATCTCCCTAGTCCTCAGTGGTGGCAGTGGTGGTGGTGGTAGGGAATCTATATGTGTATTTTATAAACACTCAGAAAAACACCCCCCTCCCCAGGGCTAAAGTCATCTTCTGCTGATGAGAATGTATGAGAAACATATTGGCTACGAAGAAAAGAATATGTAAATCCTGCTTCCCCAGGATCTTTAAGAGTATAGTTGCTCCCTTCAGCAATGCTGCATCTTTAAGCAGTGGAAAGTTATACAAGCATGTTTATCATTTGTATAATACATGGTGTGTTGTTTTTAAGATTTATGATCTTTTGCCATATGCAAAATGCAAAGCACAAACTGCATTTCTAAAAGGCTTTGAGCCAGCATAAGCATATTTAGCTGTGTGCACTGTATAGATGCTTTGCCTGATTTCTTAATTCTGTTCAATCTCCAGAGAATTTATTTAAATTTTCATGTATTCATTAGTCCATATTAAAAAATTTTTTATATGTGCACCATAGTAATTTGCATAATATACCCTGAGAAACCACTTGGTATACAAACTACGTCATGTCTACAGATATTTTTTGTGTTATAAATGTGAATGAGGTGTGTATCTTTATAAACAGAAAATTATTTGAATATTAATCCACCAAAAGTGGCTTCAGAAGGCCTTGCTAAGTCAGATCATGTTACTTCGTTGATGCTCAGGATATCAGCCTGAAAGTAGCCAGAAGGAAAGGCCAGCCCTCCACTTTCATATTTAGAGACTTATTTTGTTTTGCTAATGCTTTGATTCATGAATTTATTTTATGCCAGGCTCTTTCTAGTGTTTCCCACACAGGGTGAAAATTCAATATCCTTGAAAAGCAGGGTTCTCTGTGGCTTCAGATAAGGGACCGAGGCTTTAGGAAGTAGTGGGGAGGGGGGTTCGGAGCAAGACTGTGTGTGGCTCAAATCCCAAGCTATACCGTTGATCATGCTGCCTTGGCACATTATTTAACTATTCTGAGCCCTGGCTTCCTTGGAGGTGATCAGTTTTACTGTTGATGTTTCTTTGAGGGGAAACTGAATTAATGTATGTAGAACTAAGATCAGGGCCCACAGCCGGGCTGCATGCGGGCAGGCTGCTGCTTGTGGGAGTGCATCAGGCACCTATTTCATCTTGTCACTGACACTGGACAACTCTGAGCAACTGTCTAAAGCAGCAACAGAGAGTATAGCTCTTAAAGGCCCAGCCCTAATTTTTATAATCTCCAACAGTGAATATACCATCAGTTTTGCAAAACAAGCCCAGGGACAAGAAAGTGCTTCATTCTGTAAGAAAGATAATGGGCATCTTAAAAATGCTCTATGGAAATTGTCTACATAAGATGATATCTTGGAAGATCTTTAAATAAAAGTAACAGCCTTCTTTCTGAGTTTATATGCTCTTAAGATATGTGTGTATATATGTGTTTGTGTAGGTATATATTATGTATTTATAGTGTATATATATATGTGTGTGTGTGTGTATATATATATAATATGTGTACAATCTATTCACATATTTCAAATGAATATTAATCCATATCTTTATAAGATTATGTACATATAATATATATATATATATATTATATATATATATATATATATATATATATATATATATATATATATATATGAATGTCAGTATATAAATACATATTAGTGTGGTTATATGTGTATATATGTTATATATGCAAATCTAGGCATAGGAACATCTCTGTATGAAAACAACCAGTATCAACATAAAGTCTTTTTTAGTAGCTTTTATGACAGTATCTCATGGTTTGAGATTATAATGCTTTTAAGGGTAAATTACATACATTGGCCTTAGAAACTAGTTTCAGAGTGTGCACATTTTAGCCTCCTGCTTCTGTTTGTGCTGATCAGAGCTTCCCTGCAGAAGCTGAAGGTTAACAAAAGGAATGTAGACAAGCAGCAGCATTCTAATATTGTAAATGTAACAGTTAACTTTTGAGAGATGCTGGCCTCAAACTCTCAACCTCTGCTTCCCGGGCAGCTGGAATCTCAGGCAAGGACCTTGTTGCCTACAGAGGCAACAAAGTAAGCAGACAGGTTTCTCCATAGTGGTATTACCACGGAGCACTGCAGATGTACACTTACACTGCTGGGGTCCTTTTGTTTGGGGAACACTCACTGTGGTTCTTTGCCCCCAATCTCATTACCTCCATTCCCTTTTGTACTTTAATTTTTTTTGATAGAAGTGCTAATGTTATATTTCATTGGCTGAATGAATTATTATTTCTTTGGAATTATTTTTTTCTGGAATGCCTGTGTGTGCGTGTGCGTGTGCGTATGCGTGTGCGTGTGTGTGTGTATCCATCCTGTAATAGAAGTTGCTTTGGATTTACCTTGCCTGCTTTGTCATTTTTCAGAACCCTTTGGAGTTATTACTGAGAAACTCAGTAATTGTTTGACTTTGTCTTGAAGCTCTCTATGAAGAGAAAAGTGAATGTACGTGATCTAAGGAGCTTTTGGACCAGGGGAAACGTTTTGAGGACAGTGGACTTTTTTTTTCACGTGATTCTAGGCTGCAAACTTTTAGCACAGCATTTCAACTGGTTACCTTTGAAAAAGATGAATCTGTTTTTTTCTTTTTGTTTTTTTCTTTTTTTTTTTTTTCTTTTTCAAATTTCAGCAAAGAATAAGAAAGCCAGCAGGAGTTGATCTCCAGAGATCCTGGCCCTCTGTTTTAGAAATCAACCTTAGTTCTGTTCCATGTGAGCCTTTGCATTGTAAATAGCTGGCAGAGGTCTCCCTGCACTGATCCTACTCAGAGTGAGCCTCGTCTGAGCTAAGGCTGAGCCCAACTATTTCATTCTTTCATTATTACATTGCTTTTGTTTAGATTATCTGTTGTAGCTACGCATGAAGTGAGAGGAAGAGCACATTTGTTACATTCCCTTGCTCTCTCATTTTCTGTACATCTACTCTGTGCGTGTCAACACAACAGTCACAGAGGATATTCACTTGCCATTTATACCTGCCATTCTCACAGTACCCATGTCCTGTCCCCTTCATAGTCATCGTGTGAGGGTTCCAATGAGTTTTCCTGTGTATGCGGATGTTGACAGAAATGGAGGAGGAAGGCCAGTTAGACACTCTTTTTAACTGTGTAAGGTTTTCGTGCTATCTGCCTCCTTGGCTTAGCAGTGTACTACATGATTGTAAAATAGAAATTTTGAATAAACATTCTCAGGAAGAACCCAGAGGCCAGATCTATCAGTGCCTACCGTAGAGATAATTTCCCATTTGCATATCCTTAGCTGCTTGGATTTAATGTTGAAAGATTTTCTCTGTTGATCAGTTTTTATTTCTCTGAGGTTAAATGAATCTCACACTTTCCTGAATTTGACAGAGAGATACAGAGTTGCAGGAGTGGTGTAAGTTCCCTCCGCCATTTTGTCATCTCTCGAATAGTGTAGAGACGCCTCCCACAGAGGTAGCTGGCAGGCCTGACCAAGTGATATCGATGAAGTGAACTCTGAGGCTTTAGGAAATGACTTGTAACTGCTCTCACGGCAGTCGCTTACAGAGCAGTTTTGGTGGTGCCTTGGTGCCAAGAAGTTTGTCAGTAACTTTTGTAGAAGACTGAAAAGTTGTCAAAGGGCAGTGACTGTGTCAGTGTCTCATCCTGGATATCCTAGGTACCTTCATGTCACATCTGTAACCATACACCTGGCCGAGTCACTTATAGGATAGGTGATTTGGTTTGGATACATTCTACTTTGACAGAGAAGGCATGATGACTTCCAGCTATAAAGGAACATGAGGTGGCTGTTCACATTCTGACTGCCAACCAGAAATCAGGGACCTGCCTAGAAGGCTAGAAGTGGGGCTAGACTCTAGCCCTCTGGATCTGCCATTCCCACCAGTGGCCTTCAGCAACCAGCTAGGCCCTAGACTGCAAAGGTGCTAAAATAATTCCTGCAGCTGGAGCCATTTTTCAAACATAGAGGTCTGGGAGGGACATTTGACATTCAAACAACAGCTAGGTTCAGCCGGAACACATCAGAAAGCATTCAGGAAAATAGGTTCCTATCTTCTTCCTTTCCACTATTGAATCCTTCCTTTCTATCTTTCCATCTTCCTCTCCCTTCTCCCCAGCCCCTACTCACTTGGGTTTCTTCTTTAAAACTTGAAGTGGACTTGCCAGTGAAGTGCTTGTTACACTGGCTAAGAGTTTATGTTTTGGGTTCCATTTTTAGTAAGATAAATGTAACATTTCCTATGCATTATTTGAAAACAAATAACTCCCAAATGATATGAAGTTGCTTTTACCCCCTTACAGTAATACAGTAATTCCTTTATAAGCCCACCCCTCCCTCCCTTCCCCTCTCCCTCTTTTTCCTTGGTGGTGGTGGTGGTGGTAGTGTGTGTGTGTGTGTATGTGTGTGTGTGTGTGTGTGTGTGTGTGTGTATAAAAGAGAGAAAAGGGGTAGGGAGAAGACAGTAAATGCTTTTACAAAGGAGAGAGAATGGTAGGTGTATGTAGTGATTACACCATTTTAATTTAAGTCAGCTCCAAAAAACTGTGCAAATATTTCCAGGCTCCTTCCCTAAACCTGACATCTTTTTCATATATTTTCTGCCTATACTATTTAGAATCATTTTAAACTGCCTTTACTTTAAAAAAAAATAACAAAACAAACAAACAAAAAACCCTGTTCAGGCTTTTATATCTAACCTTTCCAAATTTATTTTTTATTCCTAGATGGCAGAAATAGCAATAATTTCTGTATGCTCCACAATGGTTTCCAAATGGAGTCTGCAAATAAATATCTATTATTTAACACGAGACTTTGCTCCATGAGAAAATTCAAAGAAAGGGGATTTCTTAATCAAGATCACTTTTTAGATTACACAATACTCCCCCGCCCCTTACAAAGGACTTTGCAGCTCCAGAGCAAGGTCCTAAGTGGTGCATGCAGCTTTAGTGCAGTTAGGAGTAGGCTGAAAATGTGCCACAGAAGGCTCCAGATCCCATCTTCCTAACAAATCACTCAAGCAGGAATTTTTTAGATGAATGTCTGCCGGGAAACCGACGCCAGGAGAAATGGGGAAACCACATGAAGTTCACTGAGTAGAGAAATCTGGTTCCCATTTCAGCATGGCGTTTTGTGCTCGCGGGAGGAAGATAAACAATCTGTTTAAAGCCAAAGCGAATGGCCAGGGGATTAAATGTTAAAATCCTATATCGTAAATGTATTTTGGAGTTTGGGAAACCTAATCCATCACATAGGATCCTCTGAGAAGGGAGAAGGCATGCTGAGTCTTCTCGGCTTAGGTATCTCCGTGGACCGATGAGTCATCTTGCTTCCTGTTGATGTACAGTCATGCAGTTTAAGGTTTGTGTCTGCTGACACTCGAACTGAAAACAAAGGTCTGCTTCCAGGCTGTGGTAGGCAGACGCTGATCCGAGAAGAAGGAAGCAAGAAAATTATGTTTTGTTTTTGTTGTTGATGATGGTGATGATGTTTTTGGTTACTTTTAGATGGCCCCTTCTAGGGATAGGGAAAAAATTAACCTAGTATTTTAATGTAGCTATTTAAAACTCTGTATATGAAAACGTCATATGGGTGGAGTTGGAAAATGGTTGAGCTGTTTTGATTTTCAGAAAAATATTCTGAAAGTTTGTTTTCTTTGAAGTTCACCATTTAATGACTCTTTTGCAGTTTAAGTATGTCACGAGGCTGACATTTAAAGTATAGAGTAAGCCCAAGTAAGAGAAAATGTATTTTGAGCAATACATATTTGATTTGAAGCACGAAGATCACTCACTCAATTGGGGATTTTATTTATTTATTTATTTTACAAACAGGATTGGGTCATCCAGGCCCATGCTCAGAATCGATGGACATATGTTTCTGAATTCAGAAGGCCTTGTGCTTTGAGAAAGTCAGAGAGATGGAGCAGATTATAAAATTAGTTGATTATATACCTAAGTAGACTTAAGCTTTCCTTCCATAAATTGATTTTCTGTCCCACAGCTCAGGGATCTAATATCCTTGGAAACTGCCATTTTTCTTAGAAGGTAAAAAAGCAAACCTCTAGTCACCCATTCTTTTATTATATCTTCATTTGCTCACATCACAAACATCAAATACACCAGGACTGCCCTTCGATGGATATACAAAGGTAAACACAACCTGCCTGCAGAAAGTTGCATGGAAATGGCTTATCCCCAAACAGTTGTTAGGAAGGAAGATAATGGTGTTGACTGATCTTCTGAATAAATAGAAATTTACACAAAAGTTCATGTTGCTCTAGAAGTATCCTTTTGCCTGTTTAAACATGGCTAAACAGTTTCTGCTGTGGTTGAATTGTCTATATTGTTGCCCTGTGTGGTTATTGTCTTCAGGCCCCAGGGTGAAGAAGTCCAGGACAAAGACTATGCTTTGAGTCACCCCTGGCTCTGTTGTTATCTGGGGAGTGTTACTTGCTATTTCTTACTTTTCATCTAAAGAGGGAGGGACTAAGAGCTTTCACTTCACAGAATGGCTGTGAAGATTACACAGATTAGTCTATAAAAGCGTTCAGTATGGTCCTGGTTCATATTAAACATTAAGAAGCTCAGGAATTAATAGCTTCAAGAATAGTTTTTAAGATATTCAATGACCAGAAAAGCAGGGAACCAACCAGTACAGACAACTGTTGGGTCTGAAAACCTTCTTTGTCGCCCCACCCCCAGAGTGTATGGTGTAGCCATCAGACTAGTATACCTCCACTGCTCTTACCACAGATGATTTGGTTACCAGATCTAGCTCCATCCTGTGGTGTGCAACTTCAGCCAGTCTGCCTCACGGAGCATGGGCTTTTAGACACTTAAACTTCTCTTTAATTTTATCTAACTGGTTTTAGTAGACTGAGTTTAATGTTCTAGATAGTTAAGTGTTTTTATTGGCTAATAACATTTAGGAAGACACTAGAGACAAGTTTGACTTTTCTGTTTATTTTCCCCAATGTTGGTTAATAACTATAGTCTTTCTCCCTTTTTCTTTGCCCTCCCTTCCCTTTCCATCCTTTCTGCCTCCTCTCCCCTTTATTTCCTAATCCTCTTACCACCTCTTCTCCTCTTTTTCTCCCTTCATTCTCCTTTTCTTTCTTCTGATAAGAAGATAACATCTAAAGCTAATTGCCTCAAGTTATTTTTTTAAAGATTGTATTCTATAAATTAATTCTTTGCTGTTACTAGCTAGTACTTTGTGGTGACAAAGGGGAGTTTAAAAGACATGAGATATGCAAACTATGCCGAGATATGCAAACTATGCCGTGCCTTCTAGTCAGAAGACTTGGTTCCTGGCAGTGGCACTGATAAGCCATCTAACCTGGGTTCATTCATTCATTCTGTGTCTCCATTTATAGACTCATAATCGTCACATTTCTCTCAGTGAAATCAGGGTTTCATGGGCACTCTGCAAAGGTTCCAGGTTCCTGTGTCTTGGAACAAATAGGTAAACATTTGACACACAGGGACAAAAGCAGGAATGTCATTAGGACATCAGAAAAAAGATTCACTTTCATGGGAAGAAATGGCTAGAACAGAGGGAGGGTGAAGCAGCTCCAGTGGCCATGCTGTATAGAAGGCAGGGCTTCTGTGTCGAGCAGCATGGGGCTGGAGGGCTCATTTGCACAGCACAGGCTTCACTGTGTATACTCTGTCTGTCACATATAACTCTACATACAGTTTCATGGGTCATTAGCTTCTTTAATATCTACCCAAGGGTATTCAGTTTGGCAGTTTGGGTATTATAATGAGCCATAGGTCCCCTTTGACCCCTCTGGGGTATTTGTCCCTGCTTCAGTGGCTAGCTGTAGTTGGCCTTGGCTGGGGGTTTGCCAGGCTTCCTCCTTGCCAGATGTGGTGTGAACAATGCCATCAGCAATCTAGTCCTTGTTGGCTAGCTTTAGGCTTGTGATCAAGCTTTACATATAAGAACCATTCTTATTCTGTTTTAACTTTGTATTTGTTCTTTGTGAATTTCACATCATGAGCCTCAATCTCAATTATCTCCCTGTCCCCTCCTAAATGCCCTCCACCCTTACAACCTCCCCTACAACAGAGAAAAAAAGAGTAATAGTGGAAACTGTAGTGTGTCACAGTGTGTCCCACAGTATTCCCTTTTGTTCACACTTCTTCACTTGCAAATGCTCATTGCAGTGACTTGTTGGTTGGTTGGTTGGTTGGGTAGGAGCCCTCTGTCTTCTGCTACACTATCAGTACTGAAACCTCACTGAGACTCCTTTTACATTTCTTGTTGTTACCCTGTGTTGTGGAGATCCTGTAGTTTTGGATATGTAGGATTGGCCCCTGCAGACACGATAGCAGTACCCCAGTTGGTTGTCACTAATGTACCATGCAAAGTGGCATGTGGCTAAGTGGCAGGACACTCACCTGGCATGAACTGGAGAGCTTCTTTCCCAGCACTGAAGGTGAAATAGAACAAGGATCAAATAGATAAGAACAAACGACATTGCAGCATTTAAGAACCTGTTTGAAAGTTTATCAAGGGGGCGGTGGTGGCACACACCTTTAATCCCAGCACTTGGGAGGCAGAGGCAGGCGGATTTCTGAGTTCCAGGCCAGTCTGGTCTGCAGAGTTACAGAGTGAGTTCCAGGACAGCCAGGGATACACAGAGAAACCCTGTCTCGAACAACCAAAAAGAACCCCCCCCCCCCAAAAAAAAGAAAGAAAGAAAAAAAAGAAGTTTATCAAGAGTCTAAAATCTACAAACTATAACAATGGTCAGCCTCCAAATATATCCCCAATAGTGCAATAGTGGCCATATTATCTCAGAGGTAACCAACAACTGTTTAATTAGATATGAGGCCCACTCAATTGGAGGAATTTATGCCTGGTATTGTAAACCTAGCTAACTATTTGTGGCTGGAGAGGTTATAGACCCTAGAGGAAAATCTATCACTGTTATTTTCTTGATCCAATTTAATTTCTAACTGTATTCTAAATACTTATTTTCCCATGCACATATATGAACAACGATGATTAGAGAAGCCATGAATATGAGAGGGATTCGGGTACATAAAGAAGTTGGAAAACGACAGAAAGGACAGAGAGAGGGGTAGAAATTATATCACTATAGCATTCATGTGTGAAATTCTCAAAACAATCAAAAAATCAATTATTATGTGATTGGGATACAAATAAATACATTGACCGTTTCTGGAATAGAGTAAAGATATGATATAATAAAATTGAGAGTAATGGTTCTCCCCTGTTTGGCATTGGTTTAGTTAATGAGCTTTGAGCCCATTTCTGCATTCACATTTTACCAGAGAGATGAAATCGGAAAAGTGTCACAAATGAGCAATAAGATAGCTCTAAATCTGGAGTCTGAGGTGCATGTGGCAGAAGGAGGGGTGCCACCGAAGGTTGAGAGACAAAAGGAGGTGCTTCAGCTGTGGAGGTTCCGAAGGAGAACAAGCAGAGTGAATTGGTGTAAACTGCTATCAAGGAAAGGCTGAGCAAAAAGAAGAACCTGTATTGATCGCCATGATGCTCCAGGAAGTCTCCTCTCTCTAGCTGCAGCCTTGTACTGATTATCTTTCAAACAATGAGATTTACCCTGGGGCTTGGGTGTTGTGTTATCTTATTTTCTAAGCATCATTCACTGAAGCCATAGTTTAACTAAAGCGTATTTGCAAGGGGATTGTGAAACCCGGCTGTCATTTGTTAATTCTCATGGCTTTGTGTACTTCAAAACATTGCTACAAAGTATACATTTGTCATGGGACCTTTGTGAGCAGATGTTTTCACAGTGCTGAGAAGCAGGCAGTCTGTGCTCTTATTGTCATTGAAAAGCAGCACTTGATGTTACCCTTAAGCCCTGTGATTGCCGATCTAGAGCGTTCTGTAATGAAAATACTCCAAACCACGTATAGTGTAATGGCTTAGCTGTTGTTTTGATGATCAATTTTGAGATTTGCCTTGAAGAACTCATGATTTACAAAGGTCAAAAACTATTCCCCATCATTTTGGGTTAAATAATACTCATGAGGGCTGCCTTCCAAACATTTGGCAATAAATCCTGGCCTCTTGATTAATGTTAGGTAGCTTCATGTGAGATGTTGTCATGGCAATACTTGCTCAGAAACAAACACACAAAGCAGATTTTAGAGGGAGAGAGAGAGAGATGGCTTCCTCATGTATTTCTGAAGCTTTAAAAATATTAATCAGAAGTGACAAAGATGGTTTTCCCTTGCATCTCTTCTTGCATCTTCTGAATTTTGAAGTGTGAATACATTGCTTATTTTAAAATATATAGAACCATATTAAAAAGTTTTAGTTGCTCATTCTGTTTTATAAAAAAAAAACTTACCTTTTAAATCCATTTAAAAAAAATTAGTTTTTCCAGAATTATTTTTCCCAATAATTTCCAAAATAATAATTTGTGCTCAAGTCATTATTCATGTTTTATAATGAATTCTGTTGGTTCAAGGTTCCACACAAAGTGATTTCAATAACATATACAGGAATATTTCAAAGTATTTTAAAAATATTTAATCAATGCAGGAGTCTATATTCAGTTCAATATGACATATAATCAGATGCTTGAATACACATGTGGACCAATCTTCTTAACAAAGCAAAGGTGTCCCTTGCTTTGCACAATTGCCTTTCTCTGAATATCCTAAGAATTCTTGTCCAGTTCTCTCTCAGCAGCCATTAGATGCTTGTAGCTCTTCATCTTAGAGGTATTTAATCCCAACTGGTCAGCCTTAAATACATACACATATGTACAGCACTAAAGGGACTAGGCAGGCTTATAAATCTATAAATCTATATGTGTATGTATGTATAACAATAGTAATTAAGAAATAAGCCATGAGCCATGAATTGAGAGGGAGTGAGAGGGAAACTTGGAAAGGATTTTATATATATAATGAAACCATGTAGCCACTAAAATATAAATTCAAAGAAGGAAACTCCACTTCACCAGTAACACACATACGTCCATATGTGTATATTTTGTGAATACAGCAAACACAGGCTTGAGACCTTATGACAATTCTGTGCAGCTCCAAAAAAGCAAAGAGGACCTCAATTTTTTGTAGCGCTAACACACAGAGCAGTTCACTAATGCTCAATTTATATGTCTCAAGGTTCCAGAACCTGGAAAAGTCCAGTCACAGGTCTTGTCACAGCACCACACGCACGAGGAGGAAAGGCATGAGGAGCTGAGAGGGAGCGGAAGCCAGGAGAGAAAAAGGGATGGTGGTGGGGGGTGGGGGGTGGGGGGTGGGGGAGGTCAGTTCATCTTTTATTAGGAACGTGCTCTCTGGCTACTAACCTACCGCTAAGCAATGTAAGCAACACTACTCAGTAGCCTAGGAGTTCTTCCAGTCACAGACAAAGAGAATGTAAGCTCTGCCATGGACCCGGATAACAAAAGTGCTCCGGGCACTCCACACTTGGAGGGCTGTCTTGAGGTTCCGGTGCTGTTGTGTGACATTACGGCTTAGATACACCCAAGTCTCCTCAGGACCCTGCTCATCAGTTCTCTGGTGGTTTCTGATTTAGGAATAATGTCAAAGAAAAGCAAAGTAACACCTCACTACTTTCTGAGGATTTGAAAGGCATACAAGGCATACAAGAAAGCTTGGCTGGCTGGGGTAGACCACCTACCTGGACAGTGGCTTCTAAGGCCCTGAGGCCCTTTTCTGGGCTGGGGTTTTACCTGAGCCTTTGAGTCTTGGCAAACTTCAACTACACGTTAGAAAGAATCAAGAAAGGAATGTGTTTGGTCTTAGAGGATCAAGAGTCTTGTTGCTAAAGATGCAACCCAGTGGAAGATCAGCATACTGGTGAACTGGTCTTTCCCTGTTAATTCCTATTGTAGGAGTGATCCAACCTACCAAGCCAACCCCACTCTCTTGGGGGCAGGGATGATGGTGGTGGAATACAGACTCATTGCATGAGGAAAGTCAGAAGGGTGGGTGGGGGGATGACCTAGAAGGTTTCTCTCTCCTAAGGGTAACAGCTCAGGGACCTTGAGAAGCAGATGCACCGCTGCAGTCTTGCTAGGCTCTTGTTTGAAAGCATGAAGCACAAATCCATCACGCTTATCTGAATGTCACACACATTGCTGTCCTGAGGCTGAGTACTTGGCACGAAAGCAACCTGTCATTTTAGCCAAGTTTACAAGAGTTTCTCCAGATCTAGTTTCGGTAATTGTCCACTTTAAGTCTATCTATAGAAGCAATCTGAGCGACTTTGCTTAAAGTATGTATGTGTTACAGACCCAACTGTTCTTTAACCCGATTAATCTTCTAAAAATACAGCTTTATTGGGTAATGAGCAAACAGAAACTCTCTGTATTGCTTCTCTAATGCTTTCAGTAAAACTTAAATTAAGTTTTTGTTTGCTTGTTTTTTTTAAAGTGGGAAATGACTCAGTGGGTAATATCACTTGCTATGTAATGACCAGGACTTGAATTCAAGTCTCAAGCACCTATGCTAAAAAGCCAAACAAGACTGAGCTTCCCGCTCAGTATTCAGGCAGAGACCGGGAGTCCATAGATTGCTCTGATCAGCTAGCCTAGCTGAAACCACAAGCTTCTGGCTCAATGAAAGACCCTGTCTCAAGGAGTAAGATAGCCAGCATCTACTCTGACCTCCACAAGCACACACATGAGTGTACATACCCACACACTCATGGGCATGCATCACACACAGCACAAGCACACAAAGCGGGGGAAAGGAATAATGAAAGCCTTACATATTTAACACACACACAAATTTAACCTTTATTTTACCACATTACCCTAAAACTTTTACTGATTTGCTATAATTCATAAAATACAGTTTGAGTTCATTAACTTTGAGTTTAAAAATCTCCTAGGTAGAGACCTGTGCTACCTTCCCAGTGTGATGGGGTCCCACTGCCCTGCTCCAAATATCTAGCTTGATTGTCTCCTCTCCAACCTACAAAGAGATTTCCAACTCTAGGCCAAGAAGTACCTCATTCTTCTGTACTCTTAAAGCAAATATTGCACAAAGACTTTGGTGTGCATAACATTTCTGTGCACATAATACTCTTCAAGCAAATACTGTGTATGTGCCTTCAGTATTTATTGGAACCTTGTATTATTTTTTTAGTGTTCAAAAGACTGTCGTCATGCTGTTTGCATACATATATCACTGTGCCTTGCTCTAACTTCCTTTACAGTCCTCCCAGGTCCTCCATCCCACTTCTGTTGATCTTCTTCCTCCCCAAAACTATCTGTTTTCTTAATATACATTTCTTGAAATTTTGCACATCAGAGGAAGTTTGTGATCTTCTTTCCCTCAATTACCCTGTATTGGTCCCTTTTAGGACCCCCTCTACTATTGGCATGTGATGTGTGCATAAGTCTAGATTCTGTGTACGAGATAAAATATGATATTTTTCTGAATCTGCCTATTTCACCCACTATAGCAAGATCTACCTCCATCCATTTTCTTGAAAATGACTTAATTTCATTCTTCTTTCTGGTTAAACGTACTTCTCCGTGTGTGTTTGTGCCAGGGTGTCTTTATCCCTTCCTTCATCTGTTGTTCTGTGTTTGTAACTTTGAGCTGCTCAGCATTAAGAAAGTGTATATTGTCTAAATTTTTCACATCGCTTAGAGTACATTGTGGTTCCATGAAGCATCATCAATTTTTTTTTTTTCATTAGACACTGTAGTGACAGCTTGGAATATAAAAACTAGTGCAAAGACTGCTTTAATATAAGATTTACTTTATGTATGTGTTTGTATGCATATCCATGGGAGAATATGTCATGTATTTACCACCAGTGCAGATGCCCACAGAGACAAGAAGAGGGTGTTGGAACATCTGGAGCTTGATCAAGATGCAGATGATGCTTAGCTGCTAAGTGTGGGCAATGAGGTCATCTGGAAGAGCAGTAATTGATTCTGATAAGCTATCTCTCCAGTCCCACGAAAAGATGTCTTAAGGAAGACCTCCTTTGTTTCCCTCTGGGCAGCTTAGACGCCTCTGTGGCTCTCTTGCATCCTGTCCTTTCTGCTCTTACTTAGAGGTGACATATTGTTGGATGCTATGTCTGTCTCCTCCAGATTTTATTATCTTTGGACACTGATACTTGTTCCTTTCTCCGTGAATTCCCAGGATTTAGAAGCGAGCATGCAGGAATGCAAAGTGCATGCAGGCTGAATGAGTCAAATGTTTAAAACGATAAAACTGAGCTGCAGTTGAAGGCTGTGGTTAATTGGTGGAATCCTCATGGCTGAGGCCCTCACCTAAATGGCTCATTAGCTTTTAAGCAAGATGCTTGCAAATCACATTCTGGTGGTTTCTTATTCTCTCATCTGCTTTAATCAGTGGATTTTCAAATCACTAAAGTGTTTCCTGACACACAAGTCACATATGCTTTCCTCAGACTGCATGTGCCACATGGCAATCACTAGCATGGCTTCTAAAGGGTTTCAAATTCCGGGGATAGGTATGTCCTGCCAGCTCCCTTATCTCCAGCAGTGAATATGGAGACACAGATATATTAGAACAGAGTCCCTTTTAGGCAAGTGACCCATTTTTGGCTCCCAAGTATTCAAACACAGATGAAACACTCAGGAGAACCTTGTATGCATAATAAATACCTGTGTGGTTGATGTAAATAATTGTGATTTCTTTTCACACCCAGCATCTCCTCCCCTCCTAGTCACTGTAGTATCTTATGGTTTTATCAGATATAGGAAATGGACCTTTCTGGTTTGTTTTCTGACACTACTCTCGCCAGTTTCACTGTAAAGTTTTGAAATGGTGAAGGGGGCGGGGGAGCTAAGGCTAAAGGGATAACAAAGACTTACACCCCTGAAAGTTGGTTCTCAGGTTTATTCAGACAGGAAACAAGTAACAAGGAAAAGTGCATGACGGTTTTTTTTATTATATCACTGAGGTCTCTACTGAATTTCTTGGAGCAAACAGATACATAAGCTTGGCAACAAAGAATTGATCTAAACCAGTGTATTGAAAATGGAGATCCAGCTACAATCGCTTTGACTACTCTGCTCCGAAATATCACAGAAAAGAACTGGAAGGGCAGACACATCTGTATCTTTAACCTCTGCCTTGATAGCTCATCATGCTACAGAAACTCTTTCTTTCCAGTGCAGTTTCCTGCCAAGTGGAGATTAATCCCCAGTGATTTGAGGGTTTAGGTTTAGATAAAAGGCCACCAAGGGAAAGCTTGGACACTTCTTTTCCGGCAGTAATTATGCTCTTTATGTTTCATAGTGATTACGCTGTGTCCCTGAAGAGGAGTACAGCTTTGTTTTCTTTCAGAGTAAAACAAGTATCCTCTGATGCTATAAGTACCCAGATCATAGTTCACTCTGCAATAATTCACGCTGGCTGCTCCATTGGCCGTTACTTGGTTATGAGCAAATGCATGTGCGTTATCAGCTATTCAGCAGAAACTCCCTAAATTTGTTTCTCAGCCTTTGCCTGCAGTGTTCACTACACTACAATGAAAGAAGATAAAGGCATACACCGTCTGTGTCTTCATCCTGACCCATCTTTTCTTCCTGTGTATGTTAACAGTGAAGTCAAGATAAAATCGGACCTTGTAGATTGTAACAAAAGGCTCGGTGCTCATGGCCGGGTGGATGCTTTAAGTGGGGCTGAGTACTGCAATAGTTCCATTGTGAAGACAATTGCATGATTGAGAGCAGCCCTCTGGAAGTGCTCCAAGTTTGTGTCTGGATTACCACAGGGTGCTGGAATGATTAGAAATGCCCACAAGCAGCCACATGCCATGGCCTGTCTCCACTAAGCAATCAGAGTGCATGGGATCCCTGGGAGATGCTACATTAGTTAAACGTATTCTCTTCTCCGTCTTGCCTTCTTTTCCTCCTTGGAAGGTCTCTGTATGGGAAGCCCAATGGCAGCCCTTTAATTGACAATGTGCCTCTGGCTAACCCCAGGTGAGATGAGCCCCTCACACAGATATCTTGCTTATAGGAACAGCACTGCTGCAGTGCTGTTTTATTTGAAGACATTTTAAATTTAGGTTGAGATCTTTGGAGTCTACATGATGAATAGCAAGAAATCAAAGGCAAACAAACTCACCAAGAACTTCAGGCCATCGTTCTAAGAGATGAAGCTCTGCCTCTGCCAACATTTTTGAGTTGAACATCATTCTTTTGTGTCCAAGCTTACAAAGGTGCAAAGGTTGACAGGTGACTGATAAAAAGGCAAGGATAGTGAAATAACAGTGTTTGGATACGTAGGTTAACTGTCTTCTTTAAAGGTTACTCACGTAGCTTTGTGTAGCTCAGGGTTCACATTAGGGCCTTAGAAATAATGTTCCATTATTGTTTCTACATGCTTCCACCCTTGCTATAGGATTATCCTTTCCTGTTTCTGCACTCTACCCAGGAGGAAACTGACTTCCATTTTCTTCACTACGGATACTTTTATTTATTTGTTGTGCAGAAAATTAACCCAGGGCTCTACAATGTATGCTAACTACAGAGCTGCCTTTCCACAGTCAAGCATTTCTTTATTTGCTCCCTTAAGATTAAGTCTAATCTTAGACTTAATCTAATCTAGACTTAAGATTAAGTCTAATCTTACCAGTTGTATACCTTTGCCTGCTATTTTTATTTTCAGAAGAAAAAATTAATTGTTTCATTTTCAATGAGCTCATAACCTCTTCTTTGTCTCACCTTGGCTTCAAGTCTTAGGAAAAATAGCATTTTGCCTACAGATAGGCAACATTCAAATGGTCAAGCTATTTCATGACTCTTCGGCTTCTGATCTCCCTAAGTGTGACCAGTGATTTCCCTGATCTTTGATTTAATTCTCCTTTGACATATGCTTGGTTGCTTGGTGTAGTGGTGTGTGCCTTTAATCCCAGAGTTTAGGAAGCAGAGGCACGCAGATCTTTGAGTTTGAGGCCAGCCTGGTCTACAGAGTAAGCTCCAGGGCAACCATGGATATACAGAGAATTCCTGACTTGAAAAACAAGCAAAAATAAAAAAAAATATACTGGGTAGCTTGGGTCCTTGAACTCAAGGACATGGGAAAGCCTTGGAAAGATCTGGCATAATTTTAGAGAAATTAAATTAAATTAAGCCAGGCCAACTAGGAAGAGATGTTTGCCGTTACAGATAGAAGCTTGTAATATTCCTCTTACTGAATGGGTGAGGCTTGACTAAGTTGCTGCCTGAAACGAACATAAGTTTCTGAGATGGTGAAATGCTTCATCGTGATGTTTAAATGAATTCTACATTACTTTATTTCTTCTTTCGAAGAAGTTTTACTTTCTGTTTAAATAGCTCATAACCAAATGATAAATGTTTCAGTGTGTGAATAAATCCTTTGTAGGTCTGGTCTGCTGGTAAATGTCACTGCATTTTTTCCTAAGTATGCTTAGGAAAGAGAGGTGAAAGAAAAACTTCTGTGTACTCTAAGACATTGGTATTTATATGACAGTATGTGACAGTATTTATTAGATTCATTTAAGCATTATTAATTGTTTGATCATGTTAAGTAGAGTTGATTTCTTATGACAAAGTATATAGAACAAACAATGCCCCCAAATCCCATAAATAGAAATTCTCCTTCCCTCCTTTCCTCCTTCCCGAGTTCCCTCTTCTCCTCCTCTTCTCCCTCTTCTTCTTCCTTTCTTCCTCTCTCTTCTTCCCCCTCCTTCCTCCCTCCTTTCTTCCTTCCCCTCCCTCTCATCTTTCTTTTCTTCATTAATTGCTTGCTTGCTTGCTTCCTCGAGACCATTTAGGTGTCTTCCATATACTAGGCAAGCATTCCATAGTTAATTACATCTTAGCTTTAATTGCATTTCTTTGCGTCTTTATATTCTCTGTTGGAGGTAAAGGCTGAGAGAAGTGGTAAGGAGCTGTGTTCCAGAGACAAGAAATCTGTATGATACAGGCCTTGGGTCACAGTACAGTCTGCACTGTGCTGTGCTCAGCGACCTGCCCTTATGCTAGAATGTGGTGATAAAAAAAAAAATTAGTGCATGTAGTGTGCTGGAGGAGTAACTAATTGTGGGAAGACTCAGCAGGCTGCTATGGTAAGAACTGTGGTGAATGTGTCTAGCAAGGTAGAGAGCCTGCTGAAGAGTTGATTGTTTACACCTAAGCTGTTGCTGCCTAGCAAGAAAACACAATTACGTCATACTTGCCCCTTCAGTCCTTCTTCTTTGTTACATCTGTGAATATCTACTCTTGTACTGATATCTCGAAGCCTTATGCTAACTTGGTAAGCAATAGAGACAGACATAACTCCCTGCCAATTAAGATAAGAAGGAAGATGCAATGTGATGTGAAATTAATTATAGGACAGTCAGATTTAGGGTTATCAATTGATGTACCTTTCTGTATGGGGCAAGACAGCCCATGTAGGTGGGAAGCATTCCTTTTCACCTGGGGAGTGACTCCTTGCTAAAAAGCTACAGATTTTAGAAGAGTACACAGGCATTTCCTGTTTCTAAAACTTGGCACTATTAACCAATCAATGTCTTATAGTAATTGCATTTATCCTTTTGGCTGTACATATTAAAAAATGGGGCTCTGCCATATCAGGTGGTGAAGAATGTCTTCCTACACAGCTTTCTCGTAGTGGCAGGAGGACGTACTGGAGGAGTAAAGATGGGGACAGAGCAATGTGACAGAAGTAACTACTGTTTGTGGGGAACAGAGTTGACACCAGCCTGAAGGCGACAGCCAAGATGGTGGAGAGAGCCTGCTGGTGAGGGAGAACGCTGAGGTCACACAGTGACCAGCTGCTGTAGACCATTGTTGTAGGAGCATTTGGCTTGGCTTCAGCACCATCACCAAAGCTTGAATTCCTTGAACTAAGGGAAAGTTTAATCCCATGGCATTGGGATAAATTAAAAAGTAGATAAAAGGGTGGAGATGTAACTCTCTGATAGGGTGTTTGCCTAAGATACTCAAAGCTGTGGGGTTGATCCTCAGACCTAATGATATATGCTTGTAAGCCTAGCATGTGGGAAGTGGAGGCAGGTGATCTTCAGCTAGCTAATGGGGCCAGAAAAAAGAAGGGTGTGTGTGAGAGACTAAACTTACAGTTAGACTTACTTGTGATTAAAAATCTTAAAGATTGGTATGAAGCATTTTGGTTCTTCTTAGCTTTCATGTCTCTCCTTTCTAAGATTTATTGAAGGTTAATTTTATTGGACTTAACAATTTTGTATTTACAAAGTGGATGTGAAACCATGGCCAAGACTACAATAGCACAGGACTCGTTAGGGGCCGCCTGAGAGAGAGGAGAGCAGCATCTTTGGTGCTGAGCTTGAACTCACGATGGAACAGATTTTGAGACCATAATTGTATTTCCAAAACACAAAACAACTGCCAATCTTCTGCTTTTATTGCTTTGCAAATACTTAAACGCGGCACATTTTTATACAATGTGCTCACTTGGAGGTGGAGGTGAACATGCTTTTGAATGAATGCTTGAATGAAGGCTGTTTCTCAAAAGCGTTGTAGCTGTCCCTTCAGTGATCTTCCTTTTTCCTCAGCTGTAGTCCATCAACCCAGGAAGAAAACGTAAATTAGTAAAACGTAAGGTGAAAGCTAAACCCAGGTTTATGCCTCCCACACAGCTGTGGCTTCATTTTGAGTGCACTTTGCTCTGAACTAAGCATGTCTGTCATAGATTTCAGACCCAACCTACCTTTCCCTTGATAGTATCTAAGGCTTGGATGGCTCTTGAGTTTTGCAGTTTGGTTTAGGGAACACAGACAGGTTATAACGTGTTGCTCTATCCTCCTTGGCCAACACTGTGCACAAATGCCCTAGTGTTATGCTGAGAGTTGGGGTTGATCTTCATGTCTACTTTTCTTACTGTTTCACATTCCATGTGTGATGGGGTTGGCAGAAATGGATTCCTGTGTCTAGAAAAGCAGCACTAGTCACGTTTTCAAACTACAAGTCAGGAATGAACCTGTAAACAGAGGCCCTCTTCCTTCCATCATGTGAAGTTTGCTTGGTCTCTTTACTTTTTAAGGTGATTATAATAAACTAATATGATGGGAAAACAGAGTTCAGAGCTCTAAGCCCTAGTGATTATGAGTTATTTGTTAACAATGCTGGCCACTAACAGCTGTAGGTTGGGCTACAGGAACACAGACATAGGTTATGCAGAGAGTGGAAGACATTATCTTTTTTTTCCCTGATGATGGACCATATCAGACAGAGGAGTCATTGTGCATGTGTAACTTCAGTGACTACAGAAATGTGCTGTTGGCTTGATGTTGTGTATCAAATAAACACAAATAAAAGACAAGAGGACAAACAGTCCTCTGAGATCTAATAACATGGAGAAGGATATGGGAGCTGAAGTACACTTTTCTCTCACATTTGGTTGTGAAAACTCTCAAACATTCAAGCATGGAAAGAATCCTACAGCAAACATCAGCATATCTGGAGCCACACTATCAACATAAACAAGACCTGCTTTATCACATGAGGTACAGACTGCTAAAGAATGAAACTTAACAGGCCTAACTAGAAGCACAAGGCTGGGAAAGGGTTGAAGATAGGATTCAAGTAGCAGCCCTCATCCTTGTATAATCTCTTTTCATGTTTACCAGGGTTGGTGGGAAAGAATGTCGTTGACTAAATAGCATCCTCCCCAACCCTCCCGAAGATGACTAATCCATGACACCTAATAAGTTCTTGTATGGCTAACATGACTGGACATGTTTTGTGACTAAGTGCACGACTTTAAAGTGGGCATTTGTGACTGTGGGGTCCTCTAAGAGAAAAGCAGTAGGTTTAGAAACTGCAAGGTCTGAAGCAGAAGTCAGGATGGAGGGGGAAAAATGCTACATTGCTAGATTTTTGAGATGGAGGAAAAGACCACAAAGGTAGCTTCTAGAAACCAGAAAGTGAAGGAAATAGATTCTGTCTCAGAACCTCTAAAAGGAATCTAACTCTGCAGACCCATTTCTAAGCTTCCTATCTCTAGAATTTGAGAGTTATAAATTTATGTTGCTTTCAGCCACAGAATAGATGGTAATTTGTTACAGCAGCAATGGGAAACTAATATAGTCATCCAGTTGAAAAGACAGGCTGGGGATGGATAGTTCAGACTTTGTATGCTAGACTAATTGAGTTCTTGTAGGAAACCCTTCAATGTGTTTGATCTCATAATTGAACGATTTGTCCACTGTACATCAGAGGAAGATAAGATTGTAGAGAATAAAATAGGTACAATAATATTGATAGTAATATTTACTATAACATTTACAGTCACTGTGAGGATAGGAGGAGAGAGAAGACAATGGATAAGTTTACAAAGGAAACACAGCAGCGTGCTAGGTAGGTTTCAGTGGTTAAAATCTTGCCTAAAATGTGTGGGTTTTATTCTAACCACTGTGCTCCCCCACCTGCAAAGAAAAAGAAAGAAAGAAAGAAATGAACAAAAACCATACAGAAAGCAAAACAAAATAAAACCCAACTAACCAACCAACCAACCCAAACCGGAAAAAAATAAATAAATAAAAGAACCCTACCACCATAGGACTTGAGCTCAATGACTGAATGGACTCAAAAGAAATTCAAGCAACAAAAATCTTGAATATAACAGATTTTATGTTTGAGAGAAAATAATGTATGATTCTCATAATGAAATATTTGTTGGAGGAACACATTTTTAAAATTTTTTCTTATTCTTTTTGACACTGAGATGAATGAGTGAAAATATTCTGAGAGGGGTTTATAATAAAGCACTCACCATCTGCCCCATGGGACCTCAAGTCAAAAAATAAAACCGAGAATCAAGATGGGAAGAGTAGGGAACACACCGTTAGAATTCCATAACTGCACATTTGAAAGCGTCTACAAGTGTTGGTTCTGAATGTACTCACAGCCACCCTGGAGGAAAAACTGATGCTCTATGGTTTGGGTGTCGATGAGACAATGCCCTGAGAGCCAATGTCTCTAGTGGATGTCCCAAAGGGCACCCTCCTTCTTGGCATTGCTCTTTACTAAACTCCATAATTAGCTCCCTTGGATATGTTTTTTGATTTTATTCTTCCTTTCTCAATGTATTCAGTAAGATAGTCAGATAAGAATAAAATCAACCCAATTCCTACTCCAAAATACTGCTTTAAAAATATTACATAAACCTAAGTCTTCGGAGAGCATAAACCCTGAGATAGTATCCAGAGTTTGACACTGCCACTGGGAGTCAATTACTCAATTATAAGCATTTGCTGATTATTTTCTTATGTGTGTGGGTCTGTGGGAGCTCCCGAGACAGTGACAGGTGTGTATGTATACATATGTGTACACGTGTGTGCAGCTCCTATTGAAGTGAAGGAGAAGGGCGGAAAGATCATTTCACTGAGATGGTTGAAGAGAGTGATAGAAGTTAGTGATAATGAAGCAATTGGGAAAGCAAAATAGTGAGACAGAACATGCCCTGGTGATAAAAACAGAAAGGAGAAAGAGATGGAGGAGAAGAAAGAAGAGGAAGAGTGGGAGGCAGGGGAGGAGGAGGAAGAGGAGGAGGCAGAGGAGATAGAAACATGCAAGGGAGTGGAGAGAGAGAATGTTCCTGTACTAATTGCAATGTCAAATAGATTGATAAGGATATTAATGAACAGAATGACAGTTTGCTGAGTCTCTTCATCACTTGCCCGTCAGCGATCTTCAGGATTCCCTTGTCAGTGTGATCAGACAGAAGTAGGACTGTGGTGGGGGGAGCAGTTACCTTCATGGGCCAGGCAGAGTTAGTGGAATGAATGTCACCATCCCACCTCCAGGGACTTGATTACAGCACTTTCTGTCTCAGTTCATGAAACAACATGAAAAACGATTTCCTTCAACCCAGAAACACGAGGACTATGCTGGGTTTCTCAGAAGGGTAGCTGTCAATCTGGATGGCATAAGGGCTGCTGGGTGATTAATTTTCCTTATTAATGGAAATTATTCTGTGGCCTTGTGTCCAATTGTCACTCATAACTTTTAGATCTTGAGTGATGAGTGAGAATCCATAACAGAGCTTTTCTGACTAACCCCGGCACATCATTTGCACCAAGTTTTCTGCTCTTATAATCACACACTGAGTTCAAAATATCAGTCCTTTTGCAAAAGCAAATAACCAAGATGAACATTAATATGACCATTGTCAACATGGCTGAATATTACTTTATTAAAATGACATTGCAGCTACTGGATTTAAGGTGCCATTGGGTATTGGAGGTATCTTCTGTGCTGGTGGATTTCAGCCTGTGTAACTCATAGGAAATATTCAAGAAATGTGTATGCAGAGGTAATTGTTACAGAAATTTATATGTTTGGGTGATTCACTGTTTGATCGTTCATGTGGAACGCTTGAAACCTTATTTAATTCTGGGTGTGATTTCTCAGTTTCATTTGGGGACTGAGGATCGGGTAGTAACTGTAAGGTGACCATCAAATGAGAAAATTGTCTTCCTTATTTTATCTTTTAATTCTCATAATGCCTTGGTTAGAGCAGGAGTAATGACCTTTTCATACACAGTGAAACCAGGGCTCTGAGTGGTCAGTAAGCCTTTTGGCTACAGGCCTACATAGCAAGGATTTCAGCCACCAGCAGTAGATAATCAGCTCAAGCAAGACAAAAGTGAACTGGCCGGATAAAGCATAATTGTATCTGTGGATTTGTTGCTAGAATCATGTGTCAAAGTCAACGCTGTGTTTTCTTTTTTGCACTCTTGTTGCTTCTGCTCCTGACCACTCTTGTCTGACTTTGGCATGAACACATGGTCTTTGCTACTAGCAATCAGTCTAGACTAAGTGGACTTCTTGGGATACTTCTGGTTAGTCTCGAGATTAGTAACTTAGGAGGAACAAACTTTCCTTTTATACCTTGCTCTTTTACCATTTCAGACCATTAGGTGGCTGCCATGTTTCTTGGGAGTTCAGCATTTGTTCATGTTTTGTGGCTTCCCTGTTGCCTGAACATTCACTATTATCATCCATTTAAATCCTAGTATCACCTTATGGAGTCCATAGGGCTGACATTTTTCTCATTTTGCAGAACATAAAGCCAAGGCCAATGGATGGGATGTGTGTGTGTGTGTGTGTGTGTGTGTGTGTGTGTGTGTGTGTGTGT
>JANHMN010000009.1:58919619-58931226 GCA_030674055.1 Rhabdomys pumilio | reverse complement strand
TCTCTCTCTCTCTCTCTCTCTCTCTCTCTCTCTCTCTCTCTCTCTCTGTGTGTGTGTGTGTATGTATGTATGTATGTGTGTATGTATGTATGCATGTGTGTGAATTCCTCCTAGACAATAACTTCTTGATATAGAAAAATCGTGCCCTTAGAGAATATCCTCACTCTCAGCATACTTGAAGAGGACAAGGGGATGCCAAGTTTAAGAGATGCTGAAATCTACTCTGGATGTAGACATAAATATAGATGAAATTAAGAACTGAAAGAGATGGTACTTCCAGCATCAAGCAGACAGCACACATTGCTCCGTCATAACTTATGGAATCTTTCTATCAAGGATGTTAAGAACAATTAAGAACCCAAACAATTCCAAGCATAGGGAGGTAAGCTTTACACCTGTAGTCTGTATTTAACATTTCACAGTAAGATTTATTAAACAGGTAAAGACAATTGCTACTTGGTGAAAAGGGTTAGTATATTTTCAAGTATTCATATTTCATAGCTTTTTTAAGACGTATTCACCAGATAGACTAGATCACATCTGTAAGTGTAAGGGAATAATAGTAGTAGCTGGGAAAGGGAAAATTAAAAAAAATAGGAATCTAGAGTTTGTTTAGAACAGTGGTCCTCAACCTGTGAGTCGCCACTCCCTTTGAGGTCAAATGACCCTTCCACAGATGTTACCTAAGACCATTGGAAAACACAGAAAATTACATTGGGATTCTTAACAGTAGCAAATTACAGTTATGAAGTAGCAATGGAAAATAATGTTATGGCTGGGGTCACCACACACGAGGCACTGTTTTAAAGGGAGGCAGTATTAGGGAGGTTGAGGTTGGGATCCACTGGTTTAGAAGTTGAGACCTTTTCATTATCACTTTTAAATAATTGCCCCCAACTGCAGTTAAATTAAATAGCAAAATGGAGAGAGCAAAGTCTGACCCCGAGGGGAGTCTGAACCATCCATTTAAATGAGTTTCACTGGTTTTGTTGGGCATTCCTCTTTTCATCTTGTAAATTTTAAGAAGGCATTGTTTTGGAAAGTAGAAGCCAGGAATAAGCAAGAATGAAGAAGTCAACATAGATTTTACGGAGCACAGGATCTAGGCTTTGGACTTAGTATGTATGTTCCACTATCTTTAGTGTCCCCTATTTTACAAATATAGGCTCCAAGTTCCATCTTTAGTGTCCCCTATTTTACAAACATAGGCTCCAAGTTCCTTTCTCTGTAACCTTCCCTAATTTCTTCATGAGTAAATAGACTATGGCGCTGAGGTGCAGTCTCCCTGCTAGTCTGAGTAGTCCTTGTCATCTTTCCTCTGCACACTCAAGACCTCACGGGAAATTAACCCATGCAAAGCCTTCCTCTCAATAACAGAACAGCCAGAGAGTGCTAAGTATCTGCATTAAAAATAGAGATGGTAAGAGTACCAGAGGGGACAAGGGAGGTGAAGAGAAGAGACCAGAAGCTTTGCCAGTCTACACGTGGAGCAGATCTCCATGTGAAGTGTCCTGGGTTCTAGAGTCATAAGTTCTGCTTTCCTCCTCCAGGGGCTTTGGTACCAAGTATAATGTGGAACTGCAAGCCTCACATGGCCGTATGTGTGTAGGAGACAAGATTGACAGGTCCCCCTCCTGCTCTGAATGCTTGAGATGAAGGTCCCCACTATGTGCCTGAGCTCTTCGCTTTGAATGTCTTGCTTCCACTTGTCCCAACTCTTTTCTCTCTTTTGGGAAGTTGAATCAGAAGGAACAGAAAAGGGAAGCGTAGAGGACAGAGGAAGATAAACTCTGGTCTGAAAGAACCCATTTGCATTTAGGATGAACTGTGGGTTTAAAACATTCAGCTTTCTGTTGGAACCACCATGGGTGGGGTAAGTTTGTAACTGGGTTTCACCTAATTCATTCTATATGCTTGGCAGAGGGAAGTCTGAACGGAGAGCCAAATTCCAAAGGTCTCTAAGGGAAGCGAGGTCACACTGTATTGAGAATTAGATAGTAACCTGGTTTGAACAAAAGGGCTTTTGTTTTTGTTTTTGTTTTTTTAATGTATTGTTGTACTTAGGAATCATTCTTCTGGAATTCTGTAATTGTTTAGCTATTTCAGGAGGGTCTAGTGTAATATATTGCAAGCACTACATTACAGCTAGATAAGAAAGATTGCTAAGTAATTTAATCAAGTTAACTAAGTTGATTTTACAGCTTGTTTTGAAACTGGAAATAAAATAATGTAGAGACGTTTATTGATTAGTTCCACTATGATAATAAGCTTTCAGAAACGACTAAGGCATATTTTGACTTCTTTTCCCCCTTCATCTGAGGAATTTGGCCCATCCTTAAATAAAAATGGTTCTTTAATTCCACGCAGTCTTATTGTAAACAGTTGTTAAATTTTCACATTGTTTTATAAATGGCTTTGCTGCTTAATACAGTTTAATAGTTAAAAAAAAAAAACTACAAGAAGCAAGAAACTAAGTATCATTAATCAGTGGGGACAATAAAAATAGGAATGGACAGAGATGCCACTTAGGTTCACTTTTCTGGGACGATTCCAGAATTTGAGGTCTTCTGGGTGCTCAGGGCCCAAGGGGAGCAAAGGCTGCAGACTTTTGAAGTTGTTTTTGCTTACAACCAACATTACCTCAAAGTGCAGAGTGCACAAGAGTTAATTTAAATGTCGGTTACAAGTTCCAAGAAATGCGGAGATATAAACCAGAAAGACAGCGTGACCCAGAGAGCTGAGCAAGGCTTTGGGAATGTGGACTCTGGGGCTGACCTGGTGTCAGATTTTTTTTTTTTTTTTAGCTTTGTCGTGATGAAATGCAGTTTCTGCTTGTCTAAGCAGTGTAAGGCAATGCCAAATGCAGGTAGAATGGAGCTTACTTTCTCCTATCTGTGGAGGGAAATAGTAAAAAGTACAACGGGACACCCCCTCCCCTCCAAAGATGACATATAGGGTTAGTACAGGGTTTTGTTCTTTGTGAGTGGCCTGAGACATAAGCATATGGCAGTTCTGAGATGAAAGTTACTGTTTCTTGTTCCTCTGAGGGAAGCCTAACCCTTTCCCCATGGCTAGCCCAGCAAAAGTTTCAAAGAAACTTCTTGCCTGCCTTAACGTGTACTCTGTTGACACCTGCAAGCTTTCGGAGCTATGTAACATTGAGAGTCACAGACACTTTCTCCAAAAATGGTATAAATTTGCAAAATGACTTCCTAAGGTCCTTAATACGGAGGACTGTCTGTGGCTCATGGTTACAAACCGCAGTTTCACAGGACATGTGTCTCTAAGTTCTGAAAGCAGTGACATCCAGCTTGTCTCTGTGTGAAAAGCCACTCCCCATTAGCCAGGTGACCTTGCGGAGAGGAAACATCTGTAGAAAATAACAAGTCCTCCTCTGGGCCCGCCTTTCTCTGCCCTTGCTTTCAGGTATCAACAGAGCTCACCCAGAGGCCCTCACAACTGACTGTCAGTGTGCTTCCTGAAGTCACGTGAGAGGTTTAAACAGGTTTCCTTTCTTTCTGACTTGCCCACAGGAAAACCCTACCCATCCTCAGAGCCCACTGCACTCTCCTCTCACCAGTGAGCATCACTGTAGCCAAATGTTTAGAAGAACAGTCACTAACCTTGTTGAAGGTTAGACACTGAGACTCACAAGGCTGCCGGTGAGTCTTTTACCAACTCCTCATCAACCTAAGTGACAGTAATATGAACTGAGGCTCAGAAGGCAACAAGGACTTCTAGTCACTGCTAGTAATTAAAACATGCAATAGCAGTGATAACGTCGTGTGATTTTATGCCACTTGGTATTGAGAAGTATCTAAGCATTTCACATGCATTAATTTACCATTTTAATTTGTGGCATAAACTAATAGCTTCACCGATGAGAAACCCAATGCATAAATAAAGCTAAGTAACTTTCTTAAAGCCCATCAGCTACCAGACGATGCTGATGAACGTACAGGAAGTAAAATACGTCTGGTGCCAACATCCACCATGTTTTTGATTCGTTGAGTTCTTCCCACCCCTAGATATGAGTCAAGTCTTCAAAGCTGGTGTCTTTTTTCTTACACTTCTGGAGTCTCCTGGAAAAAAAAAAAGCTCAGACTCTTCTGTAAAAATAATTCATAAACATTTGTTTAGCTATAAAATATCCAGTTAATTTTAGAGGTTAATTTGAATTACATGGAAAACTGGCTCACCCTTCAAAATCTTAGGAGATTCTTATTCTCATTGTGTCTTGAGCCCCTTCTCTGCTCTCCCCAAGAGTTGACCAATCTTTAAATAGTCTATGCTTTTCTAGTTCTAACTCTCCCATGGATTTTTCATTTTTTGGTTGTAGATAAATGCGTGACAGTATATTCTACGATCAAGGTATATAATCCAATGTGAAGATCCACAGCTTCTATTCCGAATGTCTACACTAATTGTGTAACTCATTGAGTTGTATACCTTGGCTGTGGTTAACTTTGATGAGTGATTTCTTTTTAACCTGTAAATTTTTATAATACAGTTTAAAATAAATAAAATTTAAAATGTATTCTAGTGCTGGGCTAAGGATATGACTCGGTGGTTTAAACACTTGTTGCACAAAAGTGAGGACCAGAGTTTGGATTCTTAGCCAAATTGTAAAACTGCGTACTTGTAACCACAGGGTTCTAGGGGTGGAGACTGGATTCCTTGAACAAGATGGCTAGCTACACTTGCCAAACTGGAGAGCACAGGGTTCAATAGCAGACCCCCACTGCAGTAACTAAAGTAGAGGGGGACTAAGAAAGTCACCTAGTGTCAACCTCTGGTCTTCACATGCACACACACACATGCACACACACACACACACACATGGACACACATACACACACAGACACACACATATGCACATGCATGCACTTGCACATGTACATACACCCATGCATCTGTACACACTCACAAGAATGTGTATATTCATATCATGTACCCACATACCCACACACCAAAATCAATTTTTAAAAAATCAGCACTGAAATATATGTTTATACAAACTTACTAGACTTTTTGGACAGCTTTAATCTATTAAAAACCTTGAGCAGATGCTGTAGAATCCAGTAAACTTACAAAGATTGCATCTAAAGTTCCACCGTGTCTTTTTGTGGCTTTGTAGCCCCTTCCCTTTTCATTGATGAATAACATTCCACTCTCTAGATGAACCACAGTTTATTTATACATTTCCCCGCACAGGGGCATCTGGATTGCTTACTGTATTTGGGCAACTATGAGAAAAGTTGCTATAAACATTTGTAGGCATGTTTTTGTATGAACTCATGTGGGTAACAGGAAGAGTACAATGACTAGCTTTTACGGAGACATCAATTAGACATGTACAGAAGAGTCAGAGTCTCCTCATGAGTACCTGTGCCATTGTTCATCCCCACCAGAAACAACTGTGTGCTCTTCTTATTGCCCCTGTCCTTGCTTCTTTAGTGTTACCAGTTTTTCAGCTCCTGGTCATTCTCACTGGTGCATCCTGGTATCTCACTGTAGTGGCATCTTGTTTAAATTTGTAGTTCCCCTAGTGATGTTTCATGTTGAGGTCCAGTCATTGGCCCACATGCCATTTCTTTTACTTTCTTGAGTGAGTTATCTGCTCATATCTTCACTCAGACTTATTAAGGTACTTTCTACATGTATATAAGGTGCTTTGATCATAACCACCCCCGTCCTGTTAACCTCTCTGTTACCCTCCTTCCCGTTGATTCTTTTCCTACTCTCAACTACTTTCATATATTTTGTGATGACCTGAAGAGTTCCCTTAGAGTTGCTTAGAGAAGTAGAGACAAGGTATTGATACAAGAGAGATTCTCCTGGTTAAGTTAGCCTCAGGTCAGGCTTGTGAGGGATTTTTTTGATTTGGTTCATTGAGTGGTAAGACCTCTCCCTAAACTTGGATCCTGAAGTGTATCAGAAGGGGAAAACAAGCTGAATGTGAGCATTGCTTTCTTCTTCCTGTCTGAGGATGTAATATACAACCAGCTGCTTCAAACTCCTGCTGCTTTGACTCCCACACCATGATGAATTATACCTTATATTGTGATCCAAACACATTCTTCTGTTCTTAAGTTGCTTTTGCCAGGGGATTCCAGCATAGCAGTAGGAAAGTAAGTTTTTAAAGCAGAAGTTTTTAGTGAAATGAAATCTGGCATTGTCATTCATGGACTGTGATTGTTACTGGAGTATTTAAATGTTTACCATCAAATCCAAGTTCTCCTAGACTGTCTTCCTAGGTTATTTTCTAAAATTCATTTTGTAAAGACTTTTTGTTTTACATCAAATGATCCAATTTTAATTGTATGTGTGTGTGTGTGTGTGTGTGTGTGTGTGTGTAAAGTGTTAAGTCGGGGGTTGGAGAGTTGATTTAGCAGTTAAGAGTATTTTCTGCTTTTGCAGAGGACATAGATTTGATTCTTGGTTTCAAAATCCCAGTTTTAGGGGATCTGACACCATCTACAGGAACTAGACATGCACATGGACCATAGAATGGATGAAAGCGAACTACTCATACACAGGAACTAAAAATAAATACTTTTTTAAAAAATAAGAAAAATGTAAGGTACATACAGCTATCCCCCCTTGCATTTTTATGCACATTTCAAGAATGTTTAAAAAAGACTATCAGTTTCCCCATTGGATTCTATTTGTCAATCATCATTTAGCAAATTCTGTGGCCCATTTCTGGGACTTTGCTCTCTCTCTCTCTCTCTTCCTTCTCCTCCCCCTCCTCCTCCTCTTCCTCCTCCTTCTCTTCTTCTTCTTTTTCTTCCTCCTCCTCTTCCTCCTCTTCCTCCTCTTCCTCCTCTCCCTCCTCTTCTTCCTCCTCCTCTTCCTCCTCTTCCTCCTCTCCCTCCTCTCCCTCCTCCTCTCCCTCCTCCTCTTCCTCCTCCTCTTCCTCCTCCTCTTCCTCCTCCTCTTCCTCCTCTTCCTCCTCTTCCTCCTCCTCTCCCTCCTCCTCCTCCTCTCCCTCCTCCTCCTCCTCTTCCTCCTCCTCCTCCTCTTCCTCCTCCTCCTCCTCTTCCTCCTCCTCCTCTTCCTCCTCCTCCTTCTCCTCTTCCTCCTCCTCCTCCTCCTTTCTCTTCTTCTTGGTGTTCTTTCAGCAGCATCACACCATCCTATTTCTAGAAAGTTTATAAGCAGAGCAGTGTCAGTCCTTCTACAGTATTAATGTCGACTATTCTGGCTGTCCTTGTCTCTCTATGTTTACAGCACTTTGTCAATATCTACAGGACAACTCCATGTGTTGTGAGAGTGATTGTCCTGAATCTACAAATCAAGTCAGGGCATGTTGACACCAAATACAGTCAAGCCTTTCTTTCTATGAGCAGGAAGCCCCCATTTATTTTTCTGTTATTTCTTGTTATCAGCCTATTTCCCTCATACACATCTCATGCAACATTTGTAAAGTGTGTTCTGATTTTCCTCTTTGATGACAATGTAAATGGTATGATATTTTAGCCTCACTTTCAGATTATTCATTATTGATATAAGAAGACATAGACTTCGGTTTATTAACATTCGTTTTAATCTTACAGGTTTGTTTTAATATGTACTAGTTTCAGGAGTTCATTTTTCATCTTTTAATCTTTGAGATGTTCTACATAAACAATTATGTCATCTTTGAACAAGCACAGGTTATACAATCCCTCTGTCTCATACAAGCATAACATGCACACACTTTACTTTCTTATTATTATCATTTTGCATCAGCTAGAATGTCCACAATGATGTTGAATAGGAGCTGTAAGAACAGACATCCCTGTCTTGTTTCTAGTCTTAGGGAGAATAATCAAGTTCTCCCCCCCTCTCTTTTTTTAAATCCTCAACTATGATGTAAGCTTTAGATGTTTCTATAGATGTCCATTGTTGAGTTTAAGAAGTTTTCCCTATACCTAGTTTCCAGAGAGATAGTTTTATATCATTGATGTTAGATTTTATCAATTGCTCATTCTACAAATGCTGACAAAAATTATATAATAAAGGGATTCAGTAACTGATTTTTTAATGTTGAACTAGCCTTATTTATCTAAAGTAAATCATGCTGGGTTTTGATATGTAATTCTTATCATACATGGTTATATGTAATTTACTGATATGTGGTTGGCAATATTTTCATCCATGTTAACAAATCATATTGGCTTTTAATTTCCATGTCTTCTAATGACTTTATCAGTTTTTCTTTTAGAGTAAAAAGTCTTGTAAGTTGGGAGCGTATCCTTGCTTTCATTTTCTGGAAAAGATCACAGAGAACAAGTGCAGCCTCTTCTTTATCTATCAAAACTCAGTAAGCCCCAAGCTGCTCACTCCAGACGCTGTGTTTAGATTACTCTGAGATAAAGATTACTTCTTTATCTGTCAAAACCATGCATGCCTAGTGTTTTATTCTTGAAGGGTGTTTACTATTGATTTTGTTGAATGGATATGGGCCTACTCAAATTATTTCTTTTTCTTTATGCAAGTTTTAGTAGATTGTATCTTCCAAAGAACTATTTAATCCATCTTTTTAAAAAAATCTGTTTCTAAAGAATTTATCTATTTTATATACCATATTTCATGCTGTATACTCAATGTGTTTCCCTTCTACTAAACTGTTTCTTCAGGTACAGGTCAGGTTTTCAATCTTTACGTCACTGTTATTTAACACCATGTCTAGGCTATCTCAATGAATGTTGAGTGAAATACATTCCTCTAGTATATCAACTGGACAAAAGAACTACACCAGAAATACCATAATTGTAATGTGGAAGATATGACATTATTATCTGTATCATAAGCTTTTAACTTCTAAAAAAGCTTTTCTTGTCTTGTTAATTTAGGACAGGCTCTCACTATGTTGTCTGGGCTGGCTTCAAACTCACCATCTTCTTTATGTACCCTTCCAAGTGTGTGTGGGGGACCATAGCTGTCCAGAAAGCCTTTTACACTTTACAAGGATTTAAGTAACTTCTTCCAACAAGTTAAGCTCTGCAGCACATTTCTATTGTTTAAGAGTAAGCTGGCAGACAATGAATAAGGAGAATCTAATCCTACAGAAGAGTTAGTTTTTATCCAAAGTGCAGTTTTCATAGAATTATAAACATGTGAGTCACCTCTTTCTCAGTGTCTAGAAATTATCTGTTGCATAAAACAGAACACACCTGAGCAGACACATAGACAAGACAACCATAGAATCCAAACTCTACCGGGGTCAACTGATCATTAAAAATTACAAAACAGGAAGTTAGACTTATAATTTAAGTTTCTGCTTAGTCTTTGGCTATGATTAAATATTATGTTCAGGACAAAGAATGAGCTGGAGGGTCTTTATAATCTCTGCTCTGATCTGTTAACTGCTATTGTGCAATTGTGGTACCCTGTGTTCCCAGAGGATGAGCCACAAGCTGCTCGCTCCAGACACTGTGTTTAGATTACTCGTGAGCCCTCAAGTGCTACATCCGCTGAGGCTTGGTGTTGTGTTTCATAGATATGTTCGGGCCCTTTTGGTCTGAGAAACTGACGCATAAACATTGTGCTGACAAGTTCGGGTCGAGGAATGCTTTTTGGTCACCCAAGCAGGTTTCTAAGGAACTGTTAGTGGTAGCGGCGGCGGCAGGCTTTTTGTGACATCTGATCCCCAACATTTTGCATAGGTTTAATGCTGTGTGCATCTATGTTTGAAATTTGTGATCACAGTAAAGAGCCCAATTTCTTTGTGATTTTGGTTCTTGTATTATTCCTCGTAGAATTGATCATCTTACTTATCTGGATTTCTTTGCTATAGTCTATGAGGTTTGCTTTTGTGTAACTATTTTTAAAGTAGGCAACAAGAGATCACTGTTGTGTGTCTTTAACATGTTTAACGATGTTCTGAATGGGTTGGTTCTAGAAAAAAATGCATGTAATTTTTTAGTTGTAGCTGTATAAGGTACAATGGGCAATTCTAATTAATGTTTGATGGTTGGGTTGTTTATTTACGTAGTGTATATCTGTAAGTTCAACTTGTTTCTTAAGTTCCATAACTATAAAGAAAGTAAAACTTTGTTATATTTTCTTTTTACTTTTTATTGGTTCTTTGTGAATTTCACATCATACACCCCAATCCCACTTATCTCCCCTCCCATGCCCACCCTCCACCCTTGCAACCTCCCCTGCAAAAGAGAAAAAAAATCTAATAGTAGAAGCTGTAGTATATCACACTGTGTCCCAGTGTTCCCTTTTGCCCATACTTCTTTACTTGGTTTGTTTCAAGGCCTCTGTCTTCTGCTACATTATCAGTACTGAAACCTCACTGGGACTCCTCTTAGATTTCTTGTTGTTGCGTGGTATTACAGAGATCCCGTAGTTTTGGATCTGTAGGATTGGCCCCTTCATGTACTCTAACAGTTTGTTAATGGGACAAACCTTGGAGTGGGCCAATTCAAATCTCTGGATCTTGGCCTGAGAGGTATCTGAGTTAGTTAGCCTACCAGCGGTCCTCTCGCACCCTCGAGGCTGGCTCACCCACACATCCTGCAGCCAGGGTCAGCTCTGCTATGCTGCCTAGGCAAGGTGCAAGGGCCCAGTGTTCTGAGAGCTGCAGAAGATGAGGGACAGGGCCAGCTCTCCTGCTCTCACGACCTCAAGGCTAGATCTCTTGCCTGCTGTAGGTGGCAAGGGGCAGTGGTGAAAGCAGACAAGTTGTGAGACCAGCACTCCCAGGCTTACACATTCATGGCTGGCTCACCCACATCCTCTGCCACCAGGGTCAGTCCTACTGCGCTGCCCAAGCAAGATGCAGAGCCTGATCTTCTGAGTGCTGTAGCTGCTGAGGAGCAGGTACAGCTCTCTCAGGATGCCCAAGGAGAGGGGTTAGGCCAGTTCTGCACAGCCCTCAGATATCAACATGACCCTGGGTAGTCACCCAGACCGAGGATGTCTTTCTGATCTTTGGTGGTAAGAGACTACTGCTGTTGCAGGGCCACAGACCCAGACATGGTGCTAGGTAGCAGCACAGGCCAGGACCCCACCGTGGTCCTAGGTAGCATCACTAGCTATTCACGTCAGGCAGTTCCTCATTACCCTTGACTCTCCAGTTCTAGCTCTTTTCATTGTGCCTACATCTTTCTGTTTGTCTTTGCCTTCCATTTCTCTGTCACGTACTTGCTTCTCTTAGTGGCACCTGGGGTATCTGAGTGTCTGGGGTCATCTCAGGATTGCTATGCTCTATGCGTGCATTATCGAGCCAGGCAGGTAGCTTCCTGTCTGGGCCCCATGGTGCACGTTTGGTGGTCCTCTCAGGCTCACTCCTTACCTGGACCCACTCAAGTAGCCTCATGTGGGGGTCGTCCATCTTGGGCTCACTCTCACCTGAAGCCCACAGTTCCAGGAAGGGTTCTTCATGTCTCCAGTTCACTCCCTGCCCTGGGAATAGTAATAGTAATAGTAATAGTAGTAATAGTAATAGTAATAGTAATAGTAGTAGTAATAGTAATAGTAATAGTAGTAGTAGTAGTAATAGTACTAGTAATAGTAGCAGTAGTAGTAGTAATAATAGTAGTAGTAATAGTAGTAGTAGTAGTAATAGTAGTAGTAATAATAGTAGTAGTAATAGTAGTAGTAATAGTA
>JANHMN010000009.1:58892236-58919609 GCA_030674055.1 Rhabdomys pumilio | reverse complement strand
TAATAGTAGTAGTAATAATAGTAGTAGTAATAGTAGTAGTAATAGTAGTAGTAGTAATAATAGTAATAGTAATAGTAGTAGTAATAGTAATAGTAGTAGCAATAGTAATAGTAGTAGTAATAGTAATAGTAGTAGTAGTAATAGTAATAGTAATAGTAATAGTAGTAATAGTAATAGTAATAGTAGTAATAATAGTAATAGTAGTAGTAATAGTAATAGTAGTAGTAGTAATAGTAATAGTAATAGTAGTAATAATAGTAATAGTAATAGTAGTAGTAGTAATAGTAGTAGTAATAGTAATAGTAGTAGTAGTAATAGTCTCAACAGTAGATGTAAGGGGCTGATACAGATATTCTAGAATAGATATGGAGATGAATCTATCATTTTCTCTGCATTTTAGACTTGAATTCTATTTATTCCAATATAATCAAATTTATAGTCCTCTCTTAGGCATTACTAGAGTATCTTGCAGGCTTCTACAACTCAGACCATCCAGAACTCATCATAGGTCAAGTATGTGATTGTCACCTTTACCTCCATGTGTGGTTGTCATCGTTATCTCCACGCCCTATGTGCCTATGGTTCTCATGTATGGTCTTTCTTCAGTTAATGGCCTTAACAGCTATACAATAGACTTGCAGGGAGCATGGTGCATACCTATAATCTCCGCACTCACTAGGGAGATGGAGGAAGCCTGGTTAGTTAGTGAAGGATATGAGTTTAAAGATAGTCTGTGCTACCTGAGATCCTGACTAAAAAGGAAAAAGAAAAACAACTCAACTTGGTTATAAAGTGTTTCTGTTTGATGCAAACATTGTGGTCCAATGTGGAGAGGCACTTTGTGTGCATTGCCCTTTTCATTGTATAAAAAGTTAAAAGGATATCTGTTAAAAATTAATATCATTCCCTGCTTTGTATAGGACAAGATTAAGTAGAGGTCCTTTATTTTTCCCTTTACCACAAATATCTGTCATGGAAGACTTCAATCACCAGAACAGGCTGGTGCCACTCCTATCCTAACATGTGCTCAGGTGGCTACAGTTATATCTACCGGTTCTGCACCATCCATAGAAATGTTCCTTATATCTATGGGAATACGACCAATGAGTGCACTAGCAGTCTTCATATGGGCCTTACATGTAGGTCCCAGAAATGGTCATGCTGATTTCCAAAGATATGTAGCCACACTTTGGCACTGTTGACCTGAAGTAATTCCTTACACCTATTTTCCAGGTGCTTTGTTCTGCCTCCTTGTATTCTCCAGCTTAATGCGTCCATCTTCCTGTGCCCACCAGTACTCATGTTTTGCTTTATTCATTATGCACTGCTAATGAGGGCTGACACTCATTTCTGAGTGCCTACAGTGCTGGCAGACACTCAGGAATGCACAGAGAGCAGAGGCCTCTTCATTCTGGCTACATGCTTGCTTCATGCTAGTTTCTCTTGAGTCTGTACTGAATTTTCTAGAGAAAGGAGAAATACCTTACTTACATTTTCTTAATCAAACTACTCATGCTTCAGAAACCACTGACATGGTATTTAAGACACCAGGTCTGTATATGAAGTTGATTCCATGACCCTGATGCAGATAATGTAAAAATTAACTTCTGCTCACTGTGTATGTATTTCCCTTGTAATGCATTGAAATGAGTATTAATAAGTAGGTCAAAGAATCAATTTAGGTAATTCCATACTAACTGAAGATATTATTGGGTCTGCTACTTTCAAATCAGACGATTTGATAGGACTTTATCAAATACATTTAAATTTCTACTTCTTATGTGGAAGAAAAGTATTTAGATTTGACTTTCTGATTGTACTGCTTTGTTTGCTATAACTAAATTTGGTAGCTAAGTAAGTTATTTTTTGTTTTTTTAAGAGTCAATTACATAAATGACAACTTGGAGTATACAAATTGTCTTAGGTAGGCTCACTTGATCATCTTCTTGCCTTTTCTTTAAAACAGTATTGAGGATCTTGCTCAGAAATGCACAGTTCAGAGTAAGACTTCTAAGATTAAAAAACACCATTATTAGTGTATAATCTATCATTATATGGCATAGGCTCTCAGTGTTGAGTTTGAATATTACATTGACCTTTTTAGAGACTGCACTGAGCATATGTGCTTTTTCAAGTGTATATCATATCTATAAGTAGAGGAACTCTGTATTTCTACTCAGTTGTATCGTGGGATTTCTAAGTATGGTTTAGTTTTGAAAGTATATTGGAGTTCAAAGAACTTACTATTTATTTAGGGTAGAGATCAATCAAACACAAGAATAATTTTATTCTGACTGAGAGTAGCTCCATAATTTGCAACTTGCAGGTCTTTGTTGAGAATGTGAATAGGGAAGCCTGGAAGTCATGAGGCTTCTGGGAGAAACAGTTGCACTGGTACTTGGATGTTGCCTTAATCCATTTGTTCATGTGCCATTAACAAGACAATACATTACTGATGTCAGGTCAGCAGCTTACAGGTAACTCATTAAACAGGAGTCTAAATGCCACTGTTAGGTGCTTTTTAGATGAGATTAGCTTTTAAATAAACAGACTTGAAGTCTATTCCATAATGGGGATAGATTTCCATGACAGTTCAAGGAAAGATAGATATCAGCTCTTGCTAGGTCTTAAGCTTCCTGTCCTAGTATGCAAATTTTGGATTTTTCTGGCCCCACAATCACATGATCCATTTACTTAAAATATTCTCTCCATGTATCCATGCCCTATTGGTTCTGTCTTTCTGGAGAGTTCTAGCTAATGCAGCCACCTTACCGCTGTTTATTGTCTTATATTCATCCAAGGGACAAGATGCTATGTGTGTCCCCCTGCTTCTCAGACTGTCAGGCCTAGGCTCATAGAAACCAAGATAATATCCCATTTAAGACCACAGACCACACTTAAAAGCATCTGCATCCATGTGCAATTACCTGTTTCTGAAGATATACTTAGAAATAATGAGGACTCAGATCCACCTGACAAAGAGAGTTATTGAACTGTGTGACCCTAGAAGAGAAGAGTAACTGATGACAGAAATAACAGAATAAAGAATTGAGGAAAAAAGGTCCCAATAGAGGCTGTAACATGCCCTACCCACAAACTGGTACAGCAAAGCTTAGCCCTCAGTACCTCAAGGTATAATTATAGCGTTTCAAGAGGTGACTGCTTAAAATGAGGCTATGAGGAGACATGGTCTATTGTCTTCTATTGTTATGAGGAAGGGATTTAGACCTAGAGAGGGAAGAGCACTGAGGAATCAATGACAAGGGGACCGACTGCCTTCAGGCCAAGGGAGGAGGATTCAGAGGATAACAAGGCTGGCAACAACATGATCTTAGACTTTTAATTTTCGGAGCTGTAGGAAAATACATCACTGTCATTGAGACCGCCTAGTCTAGTTGCTGACTGCAGCTGTATGAAGTACATGCAGCAGCATGGCAAATGCTGGTGCCCACTAAACTTTACACAGTGCCGGATAGCCCCATTTACCCAATTTACAGCAAGCAAGTGAATTTCGAGACTTGCAGGGCTGGAGTGATGGCTCAGTGATGAAGAAAGCTTGACCAAAAGCCAAGAGGACTAGAGTTTGGATCTCAGCACCAGTATAACAAGCCAATATCCTGCAAATGCCTGTAACTTCAACTCCTAATGGCCTATTCCAACTTTTCTGCACATCAGAGGCCCACATCCTTACACCTATGTACTTGCTTGTGTGTGTACATTCACACACATACACACACACACACACACACACACACACACACACACACACACACACGGAACAGACCAGCTGTTCTCTGACTAGTTTAAAAGAAGTTATGGTGACTTTTGCTATTTGTGTTAAAGAAGGGCACAGACCCCTGTGTCAGTTCATGCCAGTTTATGCACGTGTCAACAAATGCAGCTCTGGACAACTCATTTCACCTTAGTCTGCCACCTATCACTACAACAGAATTCTGGACACTGGTGACTTATAGATAGCAGAGTTGTATTTTAGTTCATAGTTCTAGAGGCTGAGAAATCCAAAAGCATGCTTCTAGAATCTGTGGCTTCTAGGGAGGGACTCACACTGCTTCAACTCACGGGGAGGTTACAAGCAGAAGACATGGAGCATGAGGCACATTTTCAGTTTATAACAACCTGCTCTCCAGTAATTAGCCCAGTCCGGAGAGGAAAGCATTAATTCCTAAGCATCTCCTAGAGAGATGGCACAGTGGGTAAGTTCCTAGCTATGAGAGTGCAAGGATCAAGATTCAGAACTCCAGTATTCAAGCAAATGCTAACTGGGCGGGGGTGGCAGTCTATCTGTGGTCTCAGCGTTCAGAAGCAGAGACAGAGGTTCCCCAGAGCAAACTGGCTAGTGAGACTAACTGAGTTAGAGAGCACCAGGCTCATGGCGTCTCACTGATATAGTGAGAGAGACTCACCAAGATACCTAGTATGACCTTCCTCCACCATACCTATCTCCGTGCTTGTCCACACACATGTGAATATACACATGTCAACACCACACAGACACACTTGCAAAAATAGATTTACAGAGTTAATCTGAAAAAGACTTTACATTATGGATAGTAAGATACGATCATCAAAAAATGTACCAGCTATACAATCATTGTTTGTTTGGGGTTTGCCATTTTAAGAATAATAATTATATGATAATATAATTATATGGTAATAATACTATACATAACATTACAATATAGTAGTAATTTTCATCTGCAGGGGACACGTTCTAAGACTCTCAGCGGAAGCCTGAAATCATGCATAGTTTTAAATCCCACCTGTATTGTGTTTTTAATCCTATGCACATATATCTATGATAGCTTATAAAATAAGCACAATTAAAGATTAACAGTAATAATCATAACTGCCCACTATAACAAAAGTTACATGAATACGGGTTTTCCCTTCTCAAAATTCTCTTCTCTTAATTTACTTATATGTCTCCTCATGCTGATGTGTGGTGACGTGAAGCCTGCATGACAATAAGTGTTGTGCCTGCAACAGGCGTTGCCACACAGTGACAGGTGATTACAGAAGGGTCACTGCGTACGAGCACTATGGCACCTCAACAGTTACGTGATGACCCAGATGACTCAGGGTCGGTCACTGGTAGGTAGTAGGTACAGTATAGATACTCTGCACAAAGGATGATTGACATCTTGGGAAGGCAGGATGCAGAAAGTCGGGGCATGATCTCATTGTGCTGTTTTAAATGGCATGTCGTTTGAAACTTTTAAATTGATTGTCTCTGGAATTTTCCATTTAATGTTTTTGGAATGTAGTTTATGGCAAATAACTGAAACCATGAAAATGATACCTCAGACGAGGTAGGGCTACTTTAGTATAAACTCTCTGCCAAACACAATTACTTGTAATATTTTTGCTGATGTTAACTGGGTATCTTCCTGACTCAGACTATCTCATTTGTAAAAATGTGAGTTCAGCATGGCAAGCAAGGACTCCCATGGTTGCAGAGGCGGAGACCAGGGCTCAGGAAATTTTGATGACTTTTCTCAATGTGGCCCGATCTAGTGCTTTAGATTCCAAAATTAATGGGCTTATTTTCAAACCACTCTTTCTTATAAATGACAGCAAATAGTGTGTGTGTGTGTGTGTGTGTGTGTGTGTGTGTATGTGTGTGTGTGCAAAAGAGAAAGACAGAGACAAACAGAGAGAGACAAAGAGAGAATGGGAGAGGAAGAGGTAGACAAATGGAGACAGAGATGGAGACAAAGATGGAGACAGACAGAGAGGAAAAGCATGCTTCTCTTTCTCTTTAAGTTCTAAACAAAGAAATGTCAGAATCAGTAAGATTAGGAAAGTGCTTGTCATTCTTTTCCCGAGTGGGCCACTACCTCTCAGTGGTTCAGGAAGTGTTGGGAGTGATGGGTGGAGTTGGAAGCACAGCCCTTCGGCCTCTGGGTGCCTTGTATGTGGGAAACAGGAGGAAGCTGAGCTGCAATTTAAGATGCCCAGAAAGCAAAAAGGGAATATTAAGTCAATAAGAGAACAAGAAGATACAGAGTTCTACATGAGTCAATCAGAAAGATATTTTTAAAGGGAATCAGGACATAACATGACACAAAAATACTTGGGGAGAAACCATTGTCTTTCATTTAATTTCTTTCATATACATGGTGAATTAGAAAGGTAAAATGTATATGAAAAGAAAGTTTTGAACTTGTGAGAGGAGAAAGCACTGATCCTAAGACTTCAGCACACATTAGCTCATCCTTTAAGACACGAAGTCCATCATTTTCTATCTGCAGATTTTACTTGTTACCACAGGCACACCCAAAGGGAGGGAAGGGCTTAGAGCTGAACAGGATAAAGGGGGTGCCGCCTCTGGAGCTCTTGTACACCCAGCGGTTTCTGCCATCCCCTTTCCTCAAAGCCCAACTGTGGACAAATTGAAGGTTGCTATTATAAGAATACAGAAGTGAGCAGCCACAGCCACATATTGTATTGTTTCCAAACACTGAAAATGGCTATTATAATTCCTCCGGACTTCAGCCCCTGATGTAGGAAAAAAATCTACCCCTCTGCAAACCAACCAACCAACCAACAAACAAACAAGCAACAAACAAGCAAACAAACACCAATCTCCTCCCACAAATACACTCATGTGAGAAACAAGGGAGGATCTTAACTGGTTAGGTTTTCAGAACACGGGGTTGGGGAGACAAATGAGTTGGGGGACCTTTCAGATTATCGTCACTCCATGGTTACTAGCTTTTTCCATAACCAGGGCAACTCGGCTGTCTAAGAAACAAATTCCAACTGAAACTGAATCTTCAAAAGTTTTCCTTCTCTGATGATTTTTAAGGCCTCAAGCAGGATCCCTGTCACCCTCACATCCCTCCTGGATGTCTGGAAAAAGGCTGATAATCTGGGAGGCAGCCCAAAATATGTGCGTGGCCTTCACCACAGGCCTGGACTCCTTAATGTGTTTTGCAGAAGTGTCTGCCATGGTGAAATTGATGACTGTCTGAAAGGATTTTTTTTCCTTCCCTTTCAAACGAGAGAGAGAGAGAGAGAGAGAGAGAGAGAGAGAGAGAGAGAGCAGTTAGCTGATGCTCTTAAGTTTTATCATATTTTTTAACTACTTCACATGGGCTAAGTGTAACTGGAGGAGGTTGCCACTCTGATTTTGATATATAGTGTCTAGTGTAAACCATCATTTAAAAAGATATGATTCATATGAATGTAAAAGGGAAAGCAAATCCTTTCCACTGACGGTGATTATACATACAAAATTGTTACCGATTACTAAAAACCAAGTTCTGTGCAGTCCTGATGCCAAAGAAACTGACAACAAGCCCAAGAATAAATGCGATACAATCCATTTGCTTTTATCAGGCACTGGAACTGGAGAGTAAAGCCTAGGTAAATCCGTCTTCAGCAGATGGCATTTACCAGGATGGAGAGGGAGTTGAAGGCATATTGGTTTTAAGATCAATTTGTTCTTTAGTGGATCTACTCATTGTTGGCATTATAGGAGTGAGCCTATATCTAGAGGGCAGTGACTTATCCAATGCACATAAATGTAGCAGGGCCACACCAGGATTTCCTGGAGCTACAGAGGGGAGGTGCATTGAAGAAAGGATCAGTGAAATAGCGAGTGAGGGACATCAATTATGCAATTTCCAAATTCTCCCTTCCCTAGCACTTTCCATATCCTTGCTGGAAGCTGGCAAGCCACTCTGTGCCTGGTATCAGTGCCATCTCAGCTAGATGGCACATCCAGGTCAGCCGCTGCTGCTGGGAAGACTTCTTCCTGCACCGAGTCAGATGAGCTAAGCAGTCAGGAGTTCCGAAGTTCCCCGTAAAGCTGGTGTGTGTCTCTTGCTGCTGTGCGGTCAGACTTCGTGTGGTAGGAAATGAAGACTTTTCTATCTTCACGCTGCAGAAGAGAGAAGCTGTTCCTCATCTTAGAACTGGGCTTCTCTCTGAAGTGATGTGGCCATTTGTGAGCACCCCATTACCCAAGTGGTCCATAGCTTATGTGTGTGGGCAGCGAATGTCATGCAGGTTGCCATGGGACAAGGGAAAGGATGCTGTTTAAGGATATCAAGCCTTTTGCTTTGTGTTGTCCAAAGGGTCTAGGAAGGAGGCAATTGTGTACTTATATTCTGGTTTTAGGAGTAGTTTTTTTTTTAATACTGCAAGCTGATTTTCTTTTATTAGCCCAGATATTCATAAAGTCCATGGTCAACATAGGATGGATTCCAGACCAGAAATAAAAAAAGAGAAAAGTGTGCAGTCTCCTAGTCAGAATGGTGGAAAGAGAACCCACCCTTAACCTCCTTCATGCTTGCCTTTCCCCTGTACACACACTCATGCTGCCACCTGAAAGTGACACCCCAGCCTTGGAACAAGCCTGAGAAAACCTACAGTCTGTCATCAACTTTCTCCTAGATGAGGAGATCAAGGGCCAGAAGGAGAGCTAAGTTTTCTAGGGTCAGAGAGCTGTGAAGAAGAAGAGAATCTGAATCCCCAAACAGATTTTGCAGCTGGCCAAGTGTGACTTTGTATGTTCTCTTCCTATCCACTGTCCTTTCCACTTACTTTGTGTCCCCCAAATACAAGAAAGCCACAGTAAGGCAAGGCAAGGCAAGGATCTTCATTTAGAGGGAAGCTCTGCACACAAACCTTGTTTTAGGCCAGTGGAGCTCGAAAGCACAGGGCAGCCTTTGCTGAACACCTGCTTTAGAAGTTATTGTTCTGTAGAAATAACAGCAATCAATTAAAGGGCATTGTTTAAAGGCAGGTCAGGTGTAGGGGAACTGGCATGGAATCACGGCATTGAGTTCGAAACCAGCCTGGGTTACATAGTGATCTCAAGGGGAGTGGAATTACATGCTGCTGGCCTTGCCCTAGTCTTCATTCAAATATGTGATATATGAGGACATCCAACATGTGCAAATTCCAGAGGCTGTGCATTCCCAGATGTTTTAACAAAACATTAAAAATACAAAACAATTAAAGGCCATTGTTTAGGAGAGCATGTGGCACCAACCAAGTTAAACACCTGTAGATTTTCTAAGCATATTTAACAGAAATCATTAAATAAGCATCCTTGTTCCATCATTGTTTGACATGAACAGAGGGGTTTTTTTGTTTTGTTTTGTTTTTGCTGTTATTGTTGGTTTTTTGTTTTTGTTTGTTTGTTTGTTTGTTTTTACTATAAAGTGAATTTAACCTGTTCCCCTAAGTGAGAAATTTGTTTTGGATGCATGGTCCTTCCTTGACACTATGTAACTGATGAAAAATCATTCAAAAGCAAAAGCTATTACTTGCTTATTGTGTTACATTCTTGGAGTGATTCTAAATTAGAGATAGCACAAAGATTTTTTTCTCTAAATTTCATTAGATTTTTTTTCATTTATATCTAAATACTTTAGAAATGTATTTCAGAATTTCATGGTAACCTGACGGAATCCCTATAGAGAAAAATTAAGTGTGGAAGTAAATTAAATTGATAAGTATGTTTTCCTAGCTACTTCGCTACTGCTTCAATCCAAGAAGACTCTCTCTGTCTCTCTCATGTACATATATACAAAAGACAAAAGGCAAAAAGGAGGTCTTCGGCATGAGCTGCCTGAGTAACAGACCCTGATCTAATAAAGGTTTGCTTTCCTTGAGATGAGTTAGAAAACAGCTGCAAATTTCTTAAACAATGCATTTAGAAATTTCAGATGTAGGCACAAATACAAATATCAAGTGCACACATCTAAAGATGAAAATAATTGATAAATGTGTTCATAGAACATTTTAGAGTGGTTCTAACAACAATATTGGCTAATATATGTGGACTCTTTTAGTGATAATTATTGCCCAGCCAATCAGGCATGACATGTATCTGCTGTAGTTGTGAGTAGAAAGTTTGAATCATTTGACCTTTAGGACACATGAAATAGTGGTATTCTGTAGAATAATACGCTGGCACCTGCTCACTGTGGCTCCGATTTAAATTCTTGGTTTCAAATAGTGTATGCATCTGGCCCAGGGTTCTCTCACACAGACAATTGAAGGTTCGCTTCCTGGGAAACATGTGATCTCTGAATAGGCATGACCTCAGGGGATGGCGTGAGCTCAGGGATGTTTTCACCTGCCTGTCTCTATTAAATATGTGTGTTTCTGATTAAGAAACGATCCAAAAGTTGAAACTCAGGATAGTAATTATACCAAAACAAAGTTTGGAAGATTAAAGAATGGGTTAAGTAAAAGCAAATGGCACAGAGTAATAGCAGAAACAATATTTTAAGATGAATAAGACTGGAAATCCAACCTTTAAATTGTCCATAGCCATCAGTTGGGCCAAATACATAGCCATCTTCTCTTACTGCAGCTAAGATTTAGTCTCCATAATTGCCTGTGAGCTGAGCCAGCTGACTACCCCTTGGCTGGAGAAGCCCACAGCTGACTTCTAACCTTTGAGAGCATTGGCTGAGTATGCTCCTGGACCCTTGCCTCTAGCCCTTATAAGCCAACTGGTAATTTGTATATAACACTTACTTTTCCAAGAAAGGAGGCAGCATGGGGTTTAGCTTGGTAGGAGCACAAACCTGAAGGCTTACTTTTCAAATGCCCCATCAATGAAATCAGAGCCATAAAAGAATGTGAGGAAAATTGCTTATAAAATGAGATGGAGAATTTCTGACCTAGTTCCCAAGTGGAGTCTCCATTCAAAGGGATGATCTCCACAGGATATTCATACACATGACCCACAACCTACCTTTAAAATGTTTAGAGGAATGGGTGTAAAATGGAGGCACTCTGACATCTTCCTTTAGTGACCATGATCCACATTAACTGGTGGCCAGTCCTGGAAACCTCAGCTCCCTATGGAAAGAGAACAAAATCAGAACCCTGGCTCCCTCATTTGTTATGGGTCTAATGCCTTGAGCAGACAAAGAGCTTCCATTTATCAGGATTACTTCTGAAACCCAAAACCACTTGTTAGTCTCCAGCTTCAAAAGGTCATAGTTTCTCCAACACACTCACAGTAGATCAGAGAAACATGATGAATTCTTTCTAAGGTTTATTTTCTATAAGTGGAATTTACTCCTTGTGAAAAGATAACATACTTCTTACTTCTAAAATTACCAAAGATTGTCTAGGATAAATTTAGAGAATAAGACAGTGTGGGAAGGCAGACCCGTTTTATGTGTGTGTATCTGTGCATATGTCTATATATGTACATATATTATGTATATAAGCATAACTTTTAATATCAAGTCAACCACCCAAAGAATTTGTTGAATATGTCTGTAACCTTTGTTTATAGTATGATTTCAAGGTTATGATAAGGCAAAGTTTCCCCCCCTAGATATTTATAATTATTTATTATATTGATATTTAGATGTCTACTACAGCAGTGAATTCTGAAGACATTAAAACTTGATTTTAATGATTAACAATCTACAATTTCTGACTTTCTTCACTGGATCATTCAAAGCTTCACAAAACCCTTCTCCGGATGTATCTATGATTATTTTTACAATAGAAACATATTTCTTAAAAAAATAATGTTCTATCTCTAATTACAGCTCATAGCAATAGGACTTATGTAGTGATACTTGGAAAGCACTGATTATCTTAGTCTCCCGAGGCCCTGAGCTCTAACATCCCCACTGCCCCCTGGCACCGCCCCCGGCAACGCCCCCGGCAACGCCCCCTGACACGTGGAGAGACTTGTTTCTGAGCTTGGGAACGTGGCTGACTTCCTCCCTGGCTATGACCATTGTCTCTAAGTGGAGTTCAGAGAGCTGCCTACAGAAGGGCACCCAGTGTAGTTCAGGAAACCCAGTGAGTGGCTGGGAAGGCCATGTACTCACTTTCAGTCCTTTACCCTCTAACATACTTTATAGTCCCTCAGAACCCCAATTATACAGAAGGGAATGAAGATCTAATGGGGCGAAGCGTCAGTTGGGCCGGGGAAGCACTGAGCTGCAAGGTAGCTTCTGGGCATTATACCATTGTACTTTGCTACCTTTCCTGCTCAGTACCTCGTATAAAAATTACTTGATCTGCTCTCATTCTTTTTCTCCCCTTCTGGCCAAAATTATTTCTGAAAAAGAAACTCTGTTTTCTAATAAACGATGGTGTTCCAGTCTCCCTTGCATTTTTTTACTCCTAGTTTATCAACTGAACTTTATAGTCTATTTTCTCTTGGGAAAAAGACTTAAACTGACCAAACTCTGTAGAGACATGTGTAGGATGTTGGTGAATGGTAGGATGAATCATTGTGAGTATATCTTAAAAAGGAATGAACTGTTTGTCTTTGTATTCTGTATCATGTTTTGCATGAGAACGGCCCTGAATTATCTCAAGCTAGTTTTGTAGTAAATAACATTTTGTAATTTTTGACACTTTTAGATAATGAGGTACAGACTGTTTCCAGAGTATTTTTATTCCTACTGAAACTGTGGACTATTGTAGCTACTAACTGAAATGTTCCTGAGTATTTGAGAGCTCTGGAAATACCCCTAGTTTCCAAGCTTTGTCTATGGACTCGACCTCAGTAGCATTCCCTTACAGGGAGGGACTTCAGTGGGTGACTATACAGAAGAAAATTGAAAAGATAATAGCAGCAGGTATAGTGGTCACACCTGTAATAGGTCCTAGCACTGAGGGTGCCAAGGCAGGGGGAATCATGAGTTCAAGGTTAGCCCGGCCTACATAATGAAATCCTGTCTCAAAATAAACAGTTGGGTTTGGTAGTCTGTACCTTTAATCTCAGAATTTAGGCAGCAAATTAGGTGAATCTCAGTGGTTGGGGCCAGTCTGATCCACTTAGTGAGTTCTAGGCCAGTTAGGGCTGCATAGTGAAACCCTCTCTCAGTCAGTCAGACAGACAGACAGACAGACAGACAGACAGACAAAGACAGGTGTATAAGCTAATTGCAAATTTCACTGAACTCTTATGAAAAACAGCTAGGAGAGAATAGCTGTGGAGCCTGGTCAGAATTAAACAGTAGAACTGAGAAAAACTAAACATTGTGCAGTTTGAGTTTAGAGGCTGTGAAATGAAAGTTTTAAATATGAAAGGTAGTGCATGTTGTTATTTTGGCAGCATTGAAAGCACCATAGTCAGGGTATGGAGGCTAAGCCACCGAGTCACTTAAAACCCTTCTCCACATTTTCGTTAAGTGTGATGTTACATGTGGATCTGAAAGAAGCCAAAGAAGACAACTTTCAGAAAGGTTTTACCAGCAAACCACCTACCTGTGTGTGTAGCACACAACACACACGTATTACCTTTGTAAATTCTGAAAACATTTTGAATTCACATGCATACATATTTCCAAGATTGAAAGAGACTTGTGGGGCCCCATCACTGTTAGTTATTAGGAGAGGGGGTTGCTATAAGATGCACTGTAAGCAGCTAAAACCTCCTCATGAGTGGAACTCAGCAGTCATACCTAACGTAATTAGGTTAGAAAAAATACCATGTAGAGTTGTGAACCGGAAGACCAGAGAAATTATGAAGAATTTTTTCTTAAGTAGAGAGCGTCAGAATAAAGGAATAGCCTCTTATCATGCTCACTTCAGAATTCTTTTGAACTGTTATCACATGCATGCATGACTTAGTTGTAAAAATCAACTAGCCAATTTGACTTGAGTTTTTAATAATATGCTTAGGCACTGTATCTGGCAATGTAATCAAGTCTTCAAGAGTTCAAATATGGAAAATAAACTTGCATGTGAAAATCTAATGTGCACAAACCATAAGCGCCTGTCTAGAATTACGAGCAGACAAGAGAGGGGCGGCTATTTCCCAGCGAAGTGAAAGTATGTACTCATATGTATATGCAGGTGATGGCCCTGGCAAACTGGGACAAGGGTGCGTGTGTAGGGGGGTGGGGGTGGGGGCAGCCAGGACTCTTCCTGGAGCTAGACTTGTTAGAAAAGCTCTGATTCCAACCGAGGCAAGAGGAAGGTGGAAAGAGAGGAAGGATCTAGAGTGACGATGGAACTTTTTACCATGCAGTAGGGGAAAACAGCCTTCAAAACAAGAAGGTGTTCAATTGTTTGCCCCACTCCCTTTGGGAGTGAAATAAAAGAACATTTTTCCATAGGAAATTTATATTTAATCTCTACTCTCAACAAGAAAGACCGTGAGAAAATACACACGAGCAGGCAGTGTTTTACAGATGTTCGGTATAACATTAGCTCTTTTGTTGTTGTTGTTTTAGATTGCAAGTGAAATATATGGGGTGAGTGAAGCATGAGTCATCGGACCAGGGTCCCAGAGTATCAAGCTAACTAATCTCACAGGTGGTCTTCAAGGGGGCCCTAATCCAGATTGAATCTTCTAAAGGCATGTACAAATATGATGAGGTCATTGTTTGCTTTATACTCATCTTAGCAGCTGTAGCAGCTGCACTGTCTCTTCAAACACCCAGATTATAGGTTTAACCCTAGGGTTGATCTGTTGAGGCTTAGTAGACAGAAAGAGGTTTCTTGAAACACCACACTTTGATAGGTCAGAACTTATGGCGTGGGAGCTATATGCAAAGAAATTTCAATGAAACGAGGCCAGATACATTACAATTAAATACCGCATATGAGAAGTTAATAGGAAGATACACAGAGAATGAGGGGGGAAATAAAGCCCTGAAGGGGATCCAGCATTCAGTACTTGGAGTCAGTGTCAGATTTAGTGTACAGGGACAGTGAAACTTGTGACAGGTGGCTGGGAGAGTTGACAGATGAGTTGATATTCCATGCAAACTTCATCCCTACCTCACTTTACAAAAGTACCTGGGAATGGGACACTCATCAGAAACAGCAGTGCTTTCCAGGGAAGATAAAATGGTAGAGATGGGGACGGTATTACCAAATGAGACATGGAGAGAGCACATGGGGCTAGATGGGACATTGTACGAAAGCGGCAAACATGAAGTAGTCACAGCAGAGTCACTGGCGTCTCATCACTTGAGGACAGCGATGAATGCTTTTTTTTTTTTTTTACATGTTAATAATATTGTACAGTAGAAGAGAAGAAAATTAAATATATTATTAAAATATTTTCCTTACATTCTGTTTATGTGCACGTGTGCACATGGGCGCCACAACATGATCACGTGGAGCTGGTTCTCTCCTCCCAGGTGGGTCCTGGGAATTGAACTCAAGTTGTTAGGTTTGGCAGAAGGTGCTTTTCCCAGGTGAGTCAGCACATTGACTCTAAACTTTTTCTTTCTGGATACATATTCTATTCTACTTTAGAATTGGTGGGAGGTTGGAGCTATCATTATAACGTATGAGAGAGAACTAAGGTTCAGAGAGGTTCTTGGAAAGTTTATTGAATGACATCATAGTGTCACGTATCTACCCTCTGCCCCTTTCAGTTCTTCTATTCCCCTTCTTTCTTCATTTTTATTCTCATAGGCATAAGTGGATGTAACACCAGTATGCAGTGGAAAGGTCTTTACGGTTGCAGGAACACTATTAGTACATAAATGTTTATTCGGTAAGAGAGCATAAATGCGAGAGCGGTGTTCAGTTAAATTTCTGACCCACATAGTAAAAAAAATCTTGAACCAAAAGAACTGAAGTTAGGAAGCAGAAGATCCAATCTCTGTCTCTGAGGAGCTCCACAGTAGCTCCAGCACTTCAGGCTTCTCTGGCTGGCTGGCTCCTTTTATGGCTTAGAAATACTGGTAATGACATTACGGGTAGGCAGGTGTCCCAGTAAAAGCAAATGGTGTTACAGTAACAATGTGAAGACAAGGATGCCACTCAGAACAAAACCACTTTGATAAGGAAAGCCTCCATACAGAAATGTCTATTCTACAAATGCTAATAAAGCCCCTGTCATTTCCTGTGTCTAGAAAACGCCTTTACCTCAGATCTCTGCATTACTCGCCTCTTTGCCTTTCTTAGGTCTTCTCCCAGTCATTGGGCACTTCATTTTCTATTTAAAATTGTGTGAGACTCCTGAGCACAAACTCAATTCAGCAAACACACAAGAGCCTAAAAACACACAGCCTTTCTGTGGCCTTGTAGCCCCCCTTCCTGATTTATGTTTCTCTGTAACACTTAAAACTTTCAAATACTTTAAAATTTTACATATTAATTCTTATGCCTCCCATTTGAAAGCAAGAATCTTGTAGGCTTTTTTTTTTTCAACACATAAAATAGGCTTCATCACGTAGAAGGGCCTCTTTAGTGCTGTTCAATCTGGATTATCAAGTTCCCAAGGAATTCTAAACTGGTGGTTAATATTTTACTAAAGCGGGAAGCTCCAGAAGCCGTGAATCCAACATCAGTGATTTTAAAGCATCCTGAGCAACCGGGTTCCTGTTTCATCTGGAAATTTATGTAGAAGCCATATAGAAAACAGTGATTTTCAAATTTAGTCTAGATGAAATGGGTAGAAGGAATATGAACCAGCTTAGTGTTTTTCCTGTCTTTGAAATGAGTGGGATGAAGTTCGCAAAGAGATCCGACACAGTTTTTCTCAAATTTGCTTAATTACTGGTTGACAACATAAACTCCCTGGCTAGGTTTGTGGAAAGAAGAGAGAATCCAGTAATATGTTGGTGAAGGGACAGAGATGCGTATCAGAGAGAGTGCCTATATATAATTGAGATGGTGAGAAGCACTGTGGGTAATTGAGTAGAGAGACAGGTTGGTAGAAGGACACAGAGTATACTGGCTGAGGTCGTCTTAACGGTGGTCAGTCAATTACACTTGTCATCCACATAAGACACAGCAATTGCATCTTGGTTTGGGCTGAGAATCAGATATGTTTAAAAAGAGAAAAACTAAACCCTATTTAGGGGTTTGTTTTGTTGAATCGTATTATTGGCAATGGCGCCAAAGTACCAACATCCAACCACTTGAACTAAATAGAACATTAGCAGAGTTCTAAACATTTAAGCATGTGATGAAGAGAAAAATCCACTGGCCAAAATCTCAAAGGAAGCATCACTTGTTCATTGAGGGTTAGTCCACAAACAATGTCAGTAAAGATATGTTTGTATCTCACATTCGTTCACATAAGTATCTGTTCTGCTTTCTGTATATTCTGTGAGACATAACCAAGCGACATTACCAACATAATATGCCTGTGAAAATATCCCCACCTGGCATGTTGTTTTACCCATTGCTGTTCCAGGCCTGTTCATCCATTGACATTTATCTTTCCTCTCAAAATCCCACACATTCAAACCATTTCAAACATAGAATGTCTTCTGAGTGATTAATGTGTCCCTTTTAAAACCCTGCTGTTTCTCACTGACCGTAAGTTACTCCATGACTTACCTGCATCTGTTACGGCCTATCTCAGTGGCATCATCTCCATACCACCTGTCACATGGTTTTCACGTACACATAACTTCATCTACTCTCCAATCAGCTTAGTCTAAGCTACCACCATCGACTGACTGTCTTCTTCCCAGACTGTTTCACTAGCTTCTCACCCACTCTTTTATGACCTCTTGCCATTCTCTTGAGTTCTTGGATTTCGGCTCCAGGTATACTTCTCATCAGGTGTACTTCTCATCAACCACACCCTTGACCTTCCTGCTACAAGCCTACTTCATCACTTTTGATTACTAGGCCGCTGGGGCATCCTGCATTTGTGCTGTTGGCTCACCTTTGGGTCTATGCTGTCTTCCATTTACACAATATTTTAATTGTAGTACCACCTCGATGTGCATGAAACATACATATTTTCCAACAAGTGTGCTGCTGCTTCTATTCCATCTGAACTTCTTAGTGTCTCATCACCAGATGTGCCCTCTCCCTATATCACACCAATCAACATCTCAAGGCCTTTTCTCACCTCTTTTGATGCTGATGGTGCCTCTTCATCTTTTGAACTTACATGGGATAACTTGTCTTCTTACTGAAGAGTGTAGAAAGTTTTGCAAGCAAAGGCTTACCCGCTCTCATTCACTAGACCGCATCTTGCTCTGCCCCTAGCAAACAGTAATTCCTCAGTATATTTAATGAATTTTAGTACATTTTATGTGAATGTGTTTTATAGACTTTGAATCTCCCAGGAGAGCTTAGTCATCAAGTTCATTTCAGTATCCTAGAGTTCTATATTAATAAAATGGAAACCACCCAGCATATGAAAGTGTAATCAGAATTCTGTGTTATTTCAAAGTAAGCCAGGTCCTTTTACTACCGGAGAGGAGGGAAGGGGATTAAGCCGAAATTAATGTTTTGATGAGGACGCAGATGGTAACTAACTGGAGGGAAACAACACCAATAACAGAAAACCTTGCCACATGATTGCAAGCAGATTCCTCGTGACTGATGTGCAGCAACTTGGAAATTCTCCTCAGGGCACACTGCATTTCCTTTGCCTACTCACATATATTTCGGAGCACAGATGAATTTCAGAACAAGAACTTAAAGCAATAAGAAACCCAGCATCAGCTCAGCATGTGGTTCTCAAACTTTCCTCCTCTTCTTGTGTGCTTGTAAGCATTAGAACCCTTCACTTGCTCACAGTCACCTATGGAATCCCATGACACGAAATAATTAACAGTAAGGTTGCTTTGGGTAAAACAGGGTGGAGTCCAGCATTCAGCCCTTCTCACTCCAGGGCTCTGTAGTTTCTGTGTTGGCCTTGGAAGCACATTCAGAGAAGCTCTGGTAACTAGAAGGGCCTAGAGTCCCTCCGGTTTCTAACACGGACAACCTATTCCAGTGAAGGCACAAGACATACTTAGACCACGGAAATGGACTGAAGTATGGCCAACCACAAGACTTCTGACTTGTGGCTGATCTAATGTTCTCTTCCATTCCTTCCTGCTCTTGTCATTGGTGCTGTATGCTTCTCTTTGGTCACATCAACTCATGTGCAAAGTGGCCTCTGAACGTTTTGAGTGTTTTGGTAGATTATTTAAACTCTTCGTCTACCAATGGCTGCATTTTCTGCCACAATCCTTTTAGCCCAGTGGTTCTCAACCTTCCTAATGCTGTGACCCTTTAATACAGTTCCTCATGTTGTGCTGACCCCCAACCATACAATTATAGCTACTTCATAACTGTAATTTTGCTACTGTTGTAAATCATAATGTATTAACTGTGTGATGTGCAAGATGTCTGACATGTGATCCCCTCCCCCAAAGGAGGTTTTGACCCACAGGTTGAAAACTACTGCTCTAGCCCAGCCCATCTATGAATTCTAAACTTTCCTTCAAAAATGCATTAACACAAGAGAGATAGATTTTTTTGTGCAATTCTAAAAACTTTATTTTATCCTAGTGTCTTACATTTTCCATTGCTGTGATAAAATACCATGGCCAAAGCAACTTTGGGAGGAAAGGGTTCATTTGACTTACACTACCATATAACTGTTCACTGCTGAAGGAAGTCAGGACAAGAATTCTGGGCAGGACCCTGAAGGCAGGAGCTGATGCAGACACCATGGAGGGGGTGCTGCTTACTGGCTTGCTCCTCATGGCTTACTTGGCCTGCTTTTTTATAGAACCCAGGACCACTGGCCCAGGGATGCCTCCACCCACAATGGGCTGGACCCACTACCATCAGTCACTAAGGAAAATGCCTCACAGGCTTGCCTGCTACTTGGTTTTATGAAGCATTTTCTCAGTTGAGGCTCCCTCCTCTGCAAAGATTTTAGCCTCTGTCAAGCTGACCTAAATCTAGCCAACACACCTAGCCTTCAGGAAAACTTACAATAATTAAAAAGGAAGAGATAAGAATGTTATTTTGAGGCCAGAATAGACAGGTTTAAAACGAGAAGATAATAGTTCATAGTCACAGGAACCAGATTGCTCACTTGTTAGAACATTATAAGATTTACCAAATTCACATTTCCCAGAACGAAAAGGTCTTTTCTAGGAAACTTTTCTAAGAAACATCTACAGTAGAAAGTTTCAAAACGCTTCAACACTTCCCAATTCAGAGAAAACTAGTATTAATCGGTTGTGTTCCCTAAGTTTGGTCTGTCAGTTCCTTCACGAGGTGAAGTTGTGAATGCCGCTCCTGCTCAACTGTAGCTGATGACGACACTGCCACAATGTTCTTTGACAGGCTTATGCTGTGAGAACTTTGGGGACGCTGTGCTCTGTCCTCTGTGAGACAAACCAGGAGCTATTATTTTGTGGAGTCAAAGTTCCTGATTGGAACAAAATCAAAAATGTGTTTTTCTCTCCTGGATGGAATTAGGGGTTCGAGAACACACTTGTAAGTCCATTAGCTCACTGCCCTCTCTGCCTCCTGTGGCAGAGGTCCAGAGCGTTACTGTTCAATGCAGTCACTTTGGAATTCTACTAAAACTCTGGCTTCTTCCATCTTCCCACAATATGCCAGCAGTTACAAAGTTCTGTATGCTGCTTTGGAGGAAGCTATTGCTTTATGGAATATTGTGCAGTAGAGAAACCTCTACTGTTGCTGTCTCAGAGAACAGGAAGAAGAAGGAAAAGTCAGTGTATTCTTGTTTATTTTAGCAAAATCAGACTATTCAAGTGAATGCTGTTTCTTACCTGCAGCTTCTTTTTAACTGAAGCTGGAGGGCTAGAGGTTCCAGGGGGTGCCTCTCCATACCACGTGGTTTGTATTCCTCTGTTCTATTCTCTGTGTAACTCGGTTAAACCCACTTCCACTCCCGACAGGCTTCCATCCTCACCCCTCCACAGAACACTGCTGATAGTGCTCAGGATTCCACAGCCCAGTGTGGCAGCGCTTACGTTTTAATCCACATCATGGACATTACAAGAACATTCTCCATCTTAACTTCCAATATATCTCATATTCCTCCTCCTCTTCTTTATCCTCTTCTTCTTCCTCTCTCTCTTCCTCTTCCCCCTCACTCTGCTGCTTCTGCCTTCCTTTCTAGTTCCTCCCTCTTCTCCCATACTTGTAGAGGTTAGAATGACCTAGGCTTTTTCCTTCTCTGTGTCACATGCTCTCTTAACTCCTCTGTCCCTCATCTACATGCCATTGTTATGATATGATGCTACAACTGCATCCTCTACTCTGAACTCTTTCCTTGGCTTCATCTTCCTTACTAACTTTCTGAAACAAATCCACCCACGCACCCATAGTCTTCCGTAGGCTTAGATTTTTCTCTAAACCTACTTTATTTAGTGTTTTTATGCACATCAACTTCCCTTCTAGCCACTGACCAGAGGTAGGGGAGGAAGGTTAATAGGGAAAGGGGGTTTCAGACCTGTATAGTAGTAGTTCTTTGGAGAAATTCCACCCTTCGTTGTCAGGGTACCAGCAGTCCCATTCAATAGCAAACTCCAAGTTCAGTAATGGAGGCAGGATCCAGCAGAAATTCCAAGGCTCTACTGAATCAGCACAAAAGCAGCCAGAATCAGCTGGAATACCATGAGAAGTTCTTTTCTCTTCTCTTCTTTTCTTTTCTTTTCTTTTCTTTCCTTTTCTTTTCTCTTCTCTTCTTTTTCTTCTTGGATATTATATTTACATTTCAGATTTTATCCACTTACCCCATTTACCCCCAACCCAGGAACTCCCTATCCCATCCCCCCTCCTCCTGCTTATATAAGGATGTGCCCCCACCTAACCCCCCCACACTCCCACCTCCCCATCCTCGAATTCCCCCCCACTCAGTGTCCAGCCTTCATGAGATCAAGGATCTCTTCTCCCACCTATGCCCAACAAGGCCATCCTCCCCTACATATACAGATGGAGTCATGGGTCCCTCCCTATGTGCTTGCAGGCTGGTGATTTAGACCCTGGGGAGGTCTGGTTGGTTGGTATTGTTGCTTTCCTCATGGGACCACAAACCCTTTCAGCTCCTTCAGTCTTCTCTCTAACTCCTCCATTGAGAACCCCTTGATCAGATCAATGGTTAGCTGTGAGCATCCACCTCTAAATATGTCAGACTCTGGTAGACCTCTAAGGAGACAGCTATGTCAGGCTCCTGTCAGCGTGCACTTCCTGACATTCACATCAGCATCTACCTTTGGTGACTGCACATGGGATGGATACCTAGGTGGAGCAGTCTCCAGACGGCCCCTCCTTCAGTTTCTGTCTCACAGTTTGTCTCCATATTTGCTTCCTTGAGTATTTTGTTACTCCTTCTAAGAAGAACCAAAGCACCCACACTTGGTCTTCCTTCTTCATGAGCTTCATGTGGTCTGTGAGTTGAATCTTGGCTATTTCAAGCTTTTGGGCTAACATCCACTTATCAGTGAGTAAATACCATGTGTGTTATTTTGTGAGGGTTACCTCACTCAGGATGATATTTTCTAGTTCCATCCATTTACCTAAGAATTTCTCAAATTCATTATTTTTAATAGCTGAGTAATACTCCATTGTGTATAGGACAAAATGGCAACCAACAGATTGGAAAAAGATCATTACCAATCCTACATCCGATAGAGGGCTAATATCCAATATATACAAAGAACTCAAGAAATTAGACTCCAGACAACCAAATAACCCTATTAAAAAATGGGTTACTGAGCTAAACAAAGAATTCACAACTGAGGAAACTCTAATGGCTGAGAAGCACCTTAAGAAATGCTCAACATCCTTAGTCATCAGAGAAATGCAAATCAAAACAACCCTGAGATATCACCTCACACCAGTCAGAATGGCTAAGATCAAAACTCAGGTGATTGTAGATGCTGGAGAGGATGTGGAGAAAGAGGAACATTCCTTCATTGTTGGTGGGATTGCAAGCTGGTACAATCACTCTGGAAATCAGTCTGGCAGTTCCTCAGAAAACTGGACATAGCATTACCCGAGGACCCAGCTATACCACTCCTGGGCATATACCCAGACGATGCTCCAACATATAACAAGGACATATGCTCCACTATGTTCATAGCAGCCTAATTTATAACAGCTAGAAGCTGGAGAGAAGTTCTTTGATGCATTTCTCTCTACTGAAGTGAAGACCAACAAAGACCAGTAAAAAAAAAAGCATCGAGACCAGAAAAGTGATGCTTGGTGGTGTAATGCAAGAGCCACCTCTCATTGTCTATGGGGTTCCATTTATACTCTTTCCAGACATTATGTGCTCCCTCAAGTGTCTACTCCGGCAAAATATCACATGCCCTCTGATTCAGCAAAACATCCTCTCACAATACAGCTTCCAGAAAACATCACATGACACAACTGAGTTTCCTAAGAAACCATAAATTTCTACTTCAGTCTTCTCTGCCTTAGTAAGGGACTCTACCATTGAACTGAAAGCATACAAGTCCACTCTAGGGGGTCTTCCTTTTTCAAGCCCCCCACTGTAACACAACCTGTTTTCTTCCTCATTATCCTACAATATGCTGCTCTACAGTTGAGTCTTTCTTTTGAGCTTTCCTTATCTAACCATGCTCTCAGCAGGTCCCTTTTGAAGCAATGATTCTCACCCTTCCTAATGCTGCAACCCTTTAATACAGTTCCTCATGTTGTGGTGACCCCCAACCATAAAATTATTTTCACTGTTACTTCATGACTATAATTTTGAATTGTAATGTAAGTATCTGTATTTTTCAATGGTCTTGGTGACCCTTGTGAAAGAGTTGTTCAACACTGCCCCCAAACAGGTTGCGTCCCATATGTTGTCATTGCTTTAAAGGAAGGCAATCTCTTATTCTGATTGCAGGTATATTATTTTTTGTTCACTATGTCACTAAAGTACATACAAATAGAAAACAAACTTATTTTACATACCTTCAAACATTCAAATACTTTATAGTTATTGTTCAATATAAAGAAACAAAATTACAGGTGGAAATCAAGCAAAGCACTACTGTTTAGAAACTTCAGCTGACCGATTATTATGAGAGATGTGTTCTTTCAAGGAACTGAATCAGCTAACAAGGATGAAAGTGTTTCAACTGCCTGTCATATGGTGTTTCCAGCTTTGCATGCCTGGCTACCCTGACCTGGCAACCCCACCATCCTCCTGCTACTACTGGAATAAAACCTCAGTCTACCAGGGAGCTGTAATGCCACTGGGGGAGAGTAGAAAACCGATGTATTGATGTGTGTTTTGCACCTTTCCTCATCTACATAAGTGAGTTACTAGTTCTCAATCAGTGCAAACACATAGACTGACATGGAACAGCAGCACCAAATCATAAAATAACCCCCCTGACAATCCAGGAAGTACTTTATACAAGCTTTATACACCAACATAAAATTTACTCTAAATGTACTCTAAATTGTCACAGGAATTTACAGATTGTGGGAATCAGGGACCATAATTAAAGAAACACTGACTTAAATGTCTTTCTTTGCTTAAGGCTTGGAAGCACATCAGAATTTTGTAAGCCTAGCTTTGCACTAGGCAGCTACTTAGCATTGAATGACCTAAGGGTGATGCAAGCCACAGGTCTTGCTTCTTTATCTCCTTATTAAATTTCTTGAACTAGTCAATGCTTTTGTAGGTAGTGTTAGCATCTTGTCTAAGCTCTGCCCCACAGTTACCTGGCAACAGCCAGGTGTGCCTAACTCACTATAAAAGGGGCTGATGGCCCCCTTGCTCTCCTCTCTCTTTTTCTTGCATTCTTGTTCTCCCTCTGTCTTCTCATCCCTTCTCTTTTCTCTCCCCATTCCCCTCCCCCCTCTCTCTGCCTTTCTCTGTCTCTACTACCCTTTTAACTCCCCTCCCCATGCCATGAATGAACTCTATTCTATACTATACATGTGGCTGGTTCCTCAGGGGGAAGGCATGCCTGAGCATGGGCCCTCTGATGCACCCTTTTCTCCTATACCTGACTACATGCCCACCGAACATATTTCTTCTCCCCCTATGTTTGTATACAACACAACAGGTAGAAGGACTAAAGAACCCCAAATCAGGGTATATACAGTATCAGGAAATACTAGTTATTGGCAGTAAATTGTCTAGAATATATTAATGCATGACTAGTAAACAACACAGTTATATGTGAGCCAAAGCTTGGAGACATGAGGCACAGGAAGCATCCTACAGCAGCATTCACTGAAGCACCTACTGCTATTGGAGATCTATAGAAGAAAGAACATGGCCCCCACTCAGCCTGCATCAGATCTTGCTGGTACTTCAGAGTAAACAAAGTGTGAAAGTGTGAGAAGAAACCTCTGAGGACACAGCAGGAGAACTCAGAACAAGGCAACAACAGGCACCTATACAGTCCAGCTTTGAGGGCATCAGAAATATAAGACCAACTGTAGGTCTGAATAAGGAAACCAAAACTTCCTGCATTTAGACTTCCCAGTCTGCATTGAGACTCCTGTGCACCATCCTGTGTGTGTGTGTGTGTGTGTGTGTGTGTGTGTGTGTGTGTGTGTGTGAACATCTCTATCAGAAAAGGTAGATAATTCTCTAATTATGGAATTATGTTTTATGCCTTTTAAGAGCTTGTCCCCAGATCCTTTCCTTGATCTCTTCTAGGAGCAAGGGGGATGACAATTAATTATACCAGACTTAATGTTCTCACTCCTTCAGTGTGGCTGCAACCCAGTCTATAGTTCTGGAGTTTTCCCACACCCTCCCAGAAACGTGAGGCACTTTTAGGTGAACTGTGGCAATGACTTAGCTGCTTTGTATACTTCCGGCTTGACATTGTTCATGTTCAATGTATATTTACATCTGAACCTGGAACTGACTTCCTGTCCTCGCCTCCTAGCGCAATAGCTTAGAAGTGTACTGTCACAAATAAGTTTATGGATACTAAATTTCTACGTGCCAAGATGAGTTTTAAATTTTTTTCTTTTTCTCCAAGGAAGGGGAAATTAACATTTGTCCGGAGTCCTACGCCATTATCTGATTGACCTCATCCCCTTCCTGACGCATGAGTTACACACTAGACAGTGATTGGTGAACTAAGTGACTTGGGGATTCACACAGCTGGGGTCACTACAAACCATGGATGATTTCTTCTTTGCCCTATCCCTCATGAGGATCCCCTCCTGTGTACTTGGGCCTCAGAAGTTGAGGATGGATTAGCCCGCCTGAGCATGCATGGGAAACAGAGCAGCAGCTCCCCCACAAGAACACAGCTTTGCTCTTCTCCTCTTCTTGTCTTTCTTCTGTCCTTTCCTGAGTTTCTATTTGGAGTTTGAGCGTGTGGAGTGTGTGTGTGTGTGTGTGTGTGTGTGTGTGTGTGTGTGTGTGTTTCATTCCCCTCATCCCCAAAGCAGTAGGTAGGCTAGCAGTCATCATTAGAGTTGTCAAAGGAGAAGCATTCTGGCTCTTGTCCCCCTATTCAAAGCCTGCTCTTTGTGGAGACAGGCTTGACCCAGTATTGGTGCAGAGTGAACCAGCTCTTTCAGAACAATCAGGCCAAATGTCCTCTAATGTCCAGGGCTGTATCTCAGAAGACACTTGCAGGGGCTCCTCTTCCCCTGTGGGGCTCACTCAACTCTGCCTTTCCCTCTCAGAAGACATCTCTTCAAATTATGTTAGTATCAACAGACCAAAAAGCAGACAGTTAAGCACAGAACTGGTAGATTGCAGCCACAAAGCACTTAAAAAGACTTGGTTAATTTGGTTGAGCCCCCCCCCAGCCCTCCCTTTTCTCCTTAGTGTTGCCCCCACCCCCTTTTTAATGTCTCTATGCTGAAATGATAGAGGAGAGGGGGAAGGAGGCTTTGATGTTTGTTTGCAGCTTGCTGACAAATGATGGAGGAAAATTTCAAACCATTCATCTGCTGAGCTCTGGGAATCGTCAGAAGATTTTATTTGTACTATGCCTTCCTGACCCACATTTTCTCAGAGATGTAAAAGAAAAAAAAATAGGCTGGATTTGTAAACAGAGCACTTTTATTAAGCTGCGCTTTTACAAATGTATGGTACACTCAGCCAAAATAACACTTCTATTTAATACGAGTACCCCAAGGACTGTGTATGAAGAATGTTGTATGGTTAATATGCACTCTGAGCTGCTATGGGGTAAGCATAATTTCAGGTCTTGTGGCCTCGATTACATTCACATGTGATTTAACATGCAGCCACAATAGTCAACACTGAAGAATACTTGTCTTTGAGTTTTAACGCCAGGAATCTGAATCATGTCGGGTACTTTTTCTACTAAGACCATCACTGTTCCAAACTTAAAAGTTTCTCTTTAAAAAAAAATGTAAATTGCCTTGCCTTAGAACACAGAAAGAAATGAAAAAAAAAAAAAATAACCGACAAGCATCTGAAACATGCTAATTTAAAGGACTTGCAGCATATGGAGCCATGATGTCTAAAAAACTACTTTCCTTCCCAGTAACTAAAAACAAACACAAAGCTCTAAGCTTGGTGCTTAAGCTTGGCTTTAGAAAGTTAGCTTACAAGGTTCACTGCTGCTATGGATAGCCTGGTGCTTATGGATGTGCAAGTGGCTGGGCGTTTTCTCCCTTCCTTATTCATAAGTGTTGCTTTTGGTTCTCTCTCTCTCTCTCTCTCTCTCTCTCTCTCTCTCTCTCTCTCTCT
>JANHMN010000009.1:58867598-58892226 GCA_030674055.1 Rhabdomys pumilio | reverse complement strand
TCTCTCTCTCTCTCTCTCTCTCTCTCTCTCTCTCTCTCTCTCTCTCTTTTCATAGCTGGGCAAGTGCTAGCCCTTTCCCTCATACCTTGGATTTCAAATCTCAAATACAACAAGCATGCAAAGACTCCGAGTGGAAAGTTTAGGAAATTAAAGACTGTGTGAGCATATGGTACGCATACATGTTAGCATTGCATCATGTAAGTTGTTACTTGTGAAGGATTTGCTTTACTGTCTGTTTTTGCTAAAGCACAAAAATAGAAATTGACTAGATATGGCTAGTGTATTTTCAGAATGCTTACTTCCTAACTAGAACCTTCTCTAGTTAATTTAAATACAAAAAAATATTAAGGAAATAAATTGCTCTGTGGACAGCTATAAAAGGGAAAAATTATAGAGGCTAGTTTGAATTTCCAGGAAAGGGTCCCCACAGTGAAACCTGGAAGTAAGGCTCCACCAGTTTAAAGGTGGTGTGTCAGAATGGCCTGATGGGCTTCTTGGAGTAGAGAAGGAGACACATTCTGAACCAGGAGCAAGGCACTCCAACTAGGGTGGGAGGTGGCAGGAGCCACCGACTTTCTTTGTCTTACCAATGGAGATATGCTATGTGTAGTTCTATTCTAGACTCCAGGTAAGTGCAGGTATGGCCCCAGTGGCCCCAAACCTGATAGCCCAGACACTGTGGCATTTCCTAGGAGACTCATTCATTTTTCATGGATAGTTTCTTCAGCAACAGAGAATAAATCTAAAGAAGTACATTCAGCAACCCCCTGGTTGACAGATGTTTCTTCCCAGTCACAGTGTAGTTCTGATTAAAACAAGGAATTAAAGTCCATATAAAAAGACAGGCAGTTTATATTATACACTTCATACTTGTACATCTCTGTGATTGCAACTTCTTCAACAGCAATAAACACCAGGTTCTGGTTTTCAACAGCATGTGAAAGCAGCATTTTGCTATTGTCAATATTTTTATAGCCTCCTTTTCTTCCTTTGGTACTTTGAGTGTTTTATAAGTCGGTCATTACTTCTGAGTCCTTATTCTGGGCTAAGCACTGAGCCAGCCCTGAGGGGACTGCTTCTGTGTTTAACTGGCAAGTGTTTGCTGGATATCCGCTACATTACCAACAATAATGAAGTGTTCTCTCTCTCTCTCTCTCTCTCTCTCTCTCTCTCTCTCTCTCTCTCTGAACATACAAATGGCACAGCAGCAAAGCTAGAGAAATAGAGGAGGACAGATGGCAGTGACAGCAGGCTTCGCTCCTCCCTACATAAGTTGATGTCATAGTTAAAAGAATGTGCACACACTTAGGCAAAGCATTTGGATACTTAGAACATAAGAGAGAAGTACAAAATAATACAGTAGAGACCAAGAAAGCTAATGCTGCTAAGAGGTCAGACTTAGATACACAAGGAGTCCTGGAAGCGGCTGAGGAAGGAAGGCCTGCCAGCAGCCTGCTTTCTCCTTCTTCACCAGCACTTCTTGCCTTTATGAGGTCTTAGCAAGTGCATAGAAGTGCCCAATCAGGTAGGCAGGACGTAATGTGGGTAGCTTGAACTTGAGGGTCCGGTGAATAGTCTCTGGAGTTCTGGCAGGGACAAGTGGGCATGTATTTACATAGTCAGAGGTTAGGGCCAGCTCCATAGAGCCATTTCATGTGGAAGGTCTTGAAGGGAAGAGTCAAAATTCCTAGAATCTAAAGGGCAGGGGAAGAGTTCTGCTCCTATGACCTAGAGAAATAAGACTCGCAGGCCAGCCAGACTGAGAAGGAAGTGTGCAGAAATCCAGGCAATGCCATATTCTAGAGGTATTCATAAGAACATCTAAAAGTCAACACCAAAGATCAGATGAATATAAAGGATGAATCTTCTCAGGACATCAGCTCTTCGAAGGGTAGGGCTTCTCCACTTTTAAACCAATTAATATATTGGACATCAGTGATGAAATCTTTTTCTTGATTGGATTCCAGCCATTAAGAAAGTAAGTCTGGCAGTGAAATGAGGAAAGGACACCTATGATATGGTTAGAAAAACTATAAGTCAAGTCAATGGGATAATGTTTTGTGAGACTTTCAAGTCAAATGGAAGCTGAGGGTGACAATTACGAAAATAAATTCCTACTGGAAAAAAATAATGTTAGGGGTGTCCAACTTTTGACACTGCAAGAGGATGTTGCCATTTACCAGGGTATCAGGCTACATTCCTGACTATCCTGGGATGTATCCAGCCCATGGGCGGCAGGTTGAACAATTGGATATATTTTGCATAGAAAATGAAAACATTTCATTTGAAGACATTATTGACTACCCTGTAAAGACCATCCTTGGAGATGATGCAGTGGGCTAGGTGAAGAGCTTTGATTCACTGTGACAAGTATACAATGTCCTTTTCTTTCAATATGTGATGGATGGTGGGGGAAGGGTGTGATGAATATGCATGCTTACTCTGTGTTAGTCAATCAAAGACAGAAGGCTTGGGTTAACACACCATACCCTGACACCCGGGATAATGTCACTTACATTCTGGCTACAGTGCAACAAAGAAAAAAAGAAAACTTCATTAAAAAAATATATATATTGATCAACATTATTACCTCTTGAGCAGCATGCAAATTGATGTGCCATGGAATCTTATGGGTTTCTGGAATTCTGTAAATTTATTTTGTTAGTTTTGGGATAAAGACTATCTCAACTTGTATAAGTCTAGGAGCTACTGGCCTGTTTTTGGACCAAGTGCTTGGTGGGACAACCACCTTGTTTTTAGCTGTAACAGTACTACCACCTCTTCAGTCCCCACTTACTGCTGGTGTTTGGTAAGGCCCTGTTGTTGGAACGTCCCACTCATCACCAGTGAAAGGTACAATACTTAGAGAGAACAGATACATATCAGTCTCTCAAGAGGAGAAGGCAAAGGTAAGGATGGTGACAGACACACAGGGACAGTTGCTATATGAGTCTGAGAAAGGGATCGATGTACTAGAAACTTCTATATCAACGAAGCACTGCTCTTCTCAGCAGCTTGAGATATTCCCCATAAGTTTTGTTCAGACAGCCATATTGTTGAGATTTCGTGGGCTCAGCATACCCTGTGCCTAGAAGACTCTCTGATCCGTTTGTTCTTACATCTTTTGGGCTCTTCCTGGATGTTTCCTGAGCCTTGGATGTGGAAATGCTATTATTGTAGATGTGTCAACTGAACCTGGGTACCCACAACCACTTATTTTCTGCACTTCAGTCAGTTGTGGATCTCTGTGGTAGCTTCCATCTGCTGCAGAAAGAGAAGCTTCTTTGATGAGGGGTGAAAGCTACACTTATATGAAAATATAAAGTTATTTAGAATTCAGTTAGAATTCATTGATTTAGGAAAATGGCACTAGTACATTCTCACCTAGGATCTATCAGGAAACTGGCATTTTTTTTTTAAAGAGCAGAGTTCTCAGGGTCCTTTCAGTTTTGCATTTTTATCAAGTTTATTTGGATCGTCATGTGTGGAAGTCATGAGACTTGGGTGAATCAAATTAGGTATATTGATCTAGGTTGGTAAAACCTCATATAATAAATTATAGATGCCTAGAATACTGTAAAACCAGTTAAAAATCAATCTTTGAAGCACCATAAATAAATGTGAATATCACACCTGAATAAATGCATTTTAACATAACGGTGTAAGTAGATTAACTATGTTGAAACTTTATTTGTGATGTATCATCAAGAATCAAGTGTTGACTCAGCAGCATCTGAACACACAGCGATGTGACAGTTACTGAGCACAAACACAAACTAAGTCCTTGTCCTCAAGGGGTGTTACTATACCTACAGAGACAAGATGAACACCAAAAATACTGACAGTCTAGATAGTCCATGACAACTGTGGGAAATGAGAGCACTAAAGAAAGAAGCATGTTCTGTCATCAGAATTGGCTTTGTGAGGAAGGTGGTATTTGGCGGGCTCTTCAGTGCCTCAAGCACCCGTTTCTTTTCAGAAAAGGAGGCATCACTAGCAAATCAAAGCAATGCAGACATGAACAAGGAAATAAACACAGCCTGTCAACCTAAACTTTGTTATAGATTTAGTGGTTAAAAGCCATGCCAGCCAAGCATCTGCGCGGAGTCTTGATTACTTACCTCGAAACTTGTGACTGAGAAGCCTAGGGGTGATTAGGGAGGCATGCTTCTGGGTACATCTGTGAGGGTGTTTTCAGAGAGAGTTTACTAAGGGGAAGTGGGAGACCCACCCTGAATGTCAGAATGAAACGAGGAGAGAAGAGGAGATCCAGTAGCAGGATGCTTTCTGGCTGTCCCACTGTGAACTTTTGCACTGTTAACTGCTCTCTACCCTGATGTGATGATACCTCTGAAACCACGGACCCACCTAAGACTTCTCTTTGAATTATTTTTGGTCAGGCGTTTTTGTCAAAGCAACCAGAAGCTAAAAACCACACCTTACATTAGTTTTAGAAACAGTCTTTTATTTGATTCTGAAATATATGTGACTGTCAAAAAATAAGCACTTACCTTTGTTAACCAACATTTTAAAATCAATTTGACGCTATCATATTATACATATGAATGTGTTATGTTCAGTTTTTTTGCGAAGCACTGGACAGGAGTGAGAAAGAGATCACAGTCTCCAGTCAATCTCCAGGAAGAGTTTTATTGCCTTAGGAGTAAGAAAAATCAAACTGAAGCCATTCAAATAGTTTCCAAATCATGAAGCTCCCTTTGTATAAATGGCTAGGTAAATGCACAGTTCCTTATACTCTGCATGATAGGAACTGTTCTTCCACACACCCAGTCCTCTGCCCATACCCACTGTATTGTTGTATCTAGCAACCAACCAAATGATGCTTTGCTAGCTAGGGGCCACCACGGGGCACTTAGCAAGCCCACTGATTCCAAGCTCAGGGATTAGGTAGTATGGCTACCCTATAATCTCCACCCCTCTTCATTGTAGTCCCTCTGGGACCACTCACTTGCACCTCAGGCCTCATAAGAGATACTCTACTCTGGGCCTCTCCTATGTCTTCAAGAGCTTTTGCCCAGTTACTGGGATAGAACACTAGGTCTCCTATTGTCTCTTTCACTTTTAACAAATCATCTCCCTCATCCTGGATACTTCATACAAATAATGCTAGTGACCTTTCTGTGCTAAGAAAAGAATATAAAAAGTACTGTCAAATATGAAAGAAGAATCGTGTCACCAATGTGAAACAGTCCCAGAAGCCTTTGAACCAACATTCAAGAAGCTTCTTTAAGAGTTGGCATTAAAATAAATCTCTAAAATTTTTATATATATGCTTCTACCTCAAAATGTCTGCCCAATAATGGCATTTAAATTAGCAAGTTTTAAGTCCCTTTTACAGCAAAAGTATTCTTTATTTTTCTTTGTACAGGAAGCACATTTGAATAATATAATAGGTTGGGTATTCTGAATTCTAAATGAGCCTTACACTAATTTTTTAATATAATGTGTTTATAAAATCTCATATATGATATACTTGTTTGAAATGAATGGAATAAGTAATAGCTTTTGTAGCCACTGAAACAGGAGAGAAGAGGAGGTGACAGACAGCTATAAGCTAATGAGCTTCACAGAGTAGGACTTGATGTGATACCATGACTGGGGTTGAAAGAGTAACTTAGGCTGTGTAATCTTGGTGGTGGTGGACTTGATAGCATTGGAATTTGTTGTTGCCTGTGGTCATTAACACAGAATCTCCTTATATCGTCCCAGGTTTTGTGGAACTCGCAGTGTAGATCTGGTTAATCTCAAATTCTCACTGATACTCCAGCCTCTGCTTCCCAAATGGTGGGATTTCAGATGTACACAGCTAGAAACAGAGATTTCTTAAAGAAAGTCAAGCAATCTTTTGATAAATAAGGGTGTGGCCAAATCCTAGGTGTTTAACAATGTCACATTAGGTTAGTGGATGTCCTTCTATAAATAAAGGAAAGCTATTGAAAACTTGGAAGAACTAAATCCTCACCCTGAAGACAATAAAGAAACTAAAGGACAGAGACAGAGTGCTTCTGAGATGCCAGAGACCTGGGACAGCATGGAAATGGATAAATGAAACAGTAAGCGATGTTTCAAGTTGTGTAGTGTAGGAGATGAGAGAAGAGAGCACACCAGAAAGGTGCTGAGCTTGAGTGGGTGGGAGTCAGGGAGGGCAGGGTGAGTGCACGGGGCTCAGAGCTGTTAAAAGAAACTTCATGTGAGCCACATGTCATTTGTATTTGTCTAGCAACCACTTTCAAAAGAAAAGAAGCAGGAGAAAGTATGTTTAATAATACCCTGACATATTCATATCATTTCAACTTAATATAAAGATATTGAGGAGATTGTACAATTTTCATTTGTTAAAAGTACTAATGAGATGGTTGATTAAAATTATTACTGGTAGGCTGGAGATATGGCTCATTAGCCAAGAGCACTGGCTGCTCTTCCAGAGGACCAAGGTTTAGTTCCCAGCACCAGCAGGGTGGCTTACAACCGTTTATAAACTATAGTTCCACAGGATCTGATGGTCTTGGCTGGCCTCCATGGTATGCATGTGACGGACAGACATACATGAAGCCACAACACCCATACACATAAAAACTTTTAAAATAAACAAGCATGTAATTAATTATTATTCTTATTACTTTATATTGAATCTTTGAAATCAGGTGTCTGCCTTGCATTTACACATACCGCAATTTTACTAGCTACGTTTCCAGTGGTTTCATGGCGGCCTGTAGTTGGTGGCTATCATGTTGGACAGTGGGTTATCAGAACTGACAGGTTGCATACCAACTTTCTTAATTAAGATGGTGCTAAGTGTCACTACGTTTTAGAAATCAGAGTTCTACACATTTCTCCCTCCCCCAGCCTATTGTTTAAGCTATTTGAGATTCAAGATTCTTGCTGTTGTTGTTTTTGAACCAGAGCCCCAGAACCACCAAGATTTTTTAGACATACTCATGACATATTGTTTCATTACTTGGTGTTGCTGCCCTGTTTAGTTCTGTTTAACCTACAATTTAATTACCCCAGCCAGTCAAAAGAAACTGTCTTCTTTGTCAGTCTTAAACTGTGTGATTATGAAATAATCTATTACCATGTCCTCAAAACCCTTAAATAAATATGCCGTTTAATTCTCCTTCTTCAGGAGTGAAGCCTGTACTCTTTTCCCCTTCCCAGTCTGCATCTGAATGTTTTCCCCCAGAGTTTAAAAGCTGATGTAAACTCGCAGGATTGTCAGTCTTCCCTATATGCTGAAGAATGCAGTACAAAAAGGGGCCTGCCTCTATAGAACACAAGCCAAGGACATTGTGTTCCATCTTTACAATGAAATGCAGATTTCCTATTAAAAAGGCCAATCCATCATTTCAAAAGGTTGAATAGGATGGTGCATAAAAAAATAAAAAAATAAAATAAAACCCCAGCTGCTTAAATTTAGGGCATTGAAAACCATCCAATTTAAGAAAAAAAAAATGTTCTCTGGGTCTGAGCATTTTCATTTGATTATGTATTGGAGAGGGTTTTATTCAATCTAGTCTGGCCTCTTAGAATTCTGCCCTAAAATAGTTTGACAAATGTTTTAAGGAAGTTGGACTCTGCCCTGATACCTCATTTACTTGAGTTATGTATTTTGCTATTTAGCATATCCGTGCATTTATGAATAAATTATTAATTTCACACAGGAAATAGTGGAGCGGGCTTACAGTGCTCTGCCCATGGACGCTTTTTTTCCTAAGCTGCCTCTGCTCCCACTGAGTTCTTGTTATCTTTTTTCAATGCTTTGAAGGCTTTGTTTGCCAGCTCAGCCATTTTGTTTTCTAGCCCCTTCCTCCAACTTTTTGCAGTGGTTCTCTTTTCAAGCTCTTATTTTTGTGGTTAAGTACAGAGTCTTTTTTTTGGGGGGGGGTGTGCTACTCTGATGTACTCTGCTCACTTTTTTTAGGTGCAGAAAATAGCAAGACCAGTGACATCCCTGCAATCCAACATTGCACATGCTGTGTGCTCCTGAGCCATGAGCTTTCAAGCAGCCCATATGCTGTAGAGCAGCCAAGCCCCTGGCAAACATGGGTGTGTGGGGCACAGTTCCCATAGGCAACGATAGATGTGTGTGAGAATTAGAGCTAGAGTATGCGTTGAGAGACGTCTAGTTCTTCCTCATACAGGGGACTGCTGTCTAACAAAAGCCATGCTAATGCGACCTGCTCATAGGTTTTTACTGGGCTTCCTGAATTGAGTATTTGCTTCTTGCCTGTTATATAAGTTAATCTCGGCATTTATACATTGTCCCTGGGCCAGTCTTTAAAAGTGTTTGTGGTAACTCTTTGGCATCGTTTTACCAGTGTGTTTGGTTATACTCTCAAACCTTACCTTTCCAATATTCATATTCTTTATAAAGAATTGTCTGTTTTAAAAGAGAAGTTATGCTAATTAATATCAATCTAATCTTAACAGTTTTTTTCTTCTCCGGTGAGCTGGAGCTTTTAAGAGCTATGTAGAAGGACCCTTTTGTGGACCTATACTTTATCTTAGACCCAAGTGAAGGAAAGGTTTTCTGTGCTTTATCTCAGTTTATGGGGTATTTCATACCAGGGTCCTTGTGCTTCCACACACTCCCCTGCCAATGCTGGCTATCAAAACTGCTTAGGCTGCAAATAAAATGTGAAATGAAATCCATCTGGCATTTCTCATTGAATTAGGACCAGAACATTTTTGTTAAATATTAACAGATGGCTAAATTCTTAATATCAAACTAACATTTCAAAACATCTAAGGGGACCCACATGAGGGGGCAAGGAGAGAGGAGCATGTGTTTTTTCCATCTGAGTCTTTCCCGTACACTCCCCTCCCCCACCCCATGTGTTGAGAAGCCCTGGACTCTCCTGTCTCAGATAACTTGTATTCCTCAGGAGCTGGTGTAAAAGTAGTGTTTGACAGTATCAAGGTAATGTAATCAAGTGTTATTAAGTGATAGCTGGTGCAGACGATGTGTTGCCATTGGTGTGATGTTCTATTAACATCCCCTCTCTCACCTCTGTATAACAGGAGAAAGAAAAGAAATACATGCTTCCACTGGACAACCTGAAAGTCCGGGATGTGGAGAAGGGCTTCATGTCCAGCAAGCACGTCTTTGCACTCTTCAACACAGAACAAAGGTAAGAGTGCAGCAACTTTTATGTCAAGAGTTTTTCTCTCACATTTTTAAATTCGTTTTTTCTAGTCAGAATATCAGGTACCTCAGGTTAGCCTGGAATTCATTCTACAGCCAAGGCTGGCCTTGAACTCTTAATCTGTCTGCCTCAACCTCCTGAGTGTTGGGATTATAGGCAAGTGCCACTATACTGGCTTTCCTTAGACTTCATTTTGTATTTTTAACATCTACCATGGGTTAAGGCTTCAGAAGACCAAAAGACAAGTCAGGAAAATCTTCAAATCCTGGTTTCCCAGCAGGCACTAGAATCTTGCCAAATCTTTTCTTAAAACTACATTTTACTCCCTATGGTCCTCCATACCAAGATTTACTGTTCACAAACTTATAAATTCTTTCTTTCTTTCCTTCTTTCCTTCTTCCTTTCTTTCTTCCTTTCTTTCTTTCTTTCTTTCTTTCTTTTTTCTTTCTTTTTTTTTTTGACTGGGTAGTGGGGAATTAAACCAATTGCACAGAAGGTTAAAAAAGTAGAGGTCTGTGGGTGACCATTTTGTACATTAGAAAGCACTGTCTCCATGGTTTTTTGACTTTCTTAAGATCACTCAGGGCAGACCTGGACCCAGAGGTAGCGGCTGCATTTGGGACCCTGACCTACTCCCCCTTCCTTGCATACTCCTCATGACGATTTTGTAATCGCTCCCTTCATTGCTGCTGAAGAGCATCGAGGTTTGATTTAAGTGCCTGCCACCGACCATCACCAGGAGCTGTGATGTTCACTAAAACGAATCAGTGGAATTGAACAAATGACACATGGAATTGCGCTATAGTCAGACAAAAATAACGAAGGGAAGTGGGTGTCTTTATTTTGATTCAATTGGAAATGTTACAGAAAAAAATCTAATTTGTAAATTAACAAGAAGTGAGTCATCTGGTGGCAGGGTCTAATTTTAACCCGTGTTTCCAGGCTACATTATATCTTGATTTAGCAATGAATGAAGTTACCTGATTGGGTTCAGTGAGAAGCCCAGGGTCAATCAGACAGTTAATCAAAACAGCAAAAGGAGACTTCTTCCTACATTCCCAGTCAGTTGCTCAGAGTGACTCAGAATACAAAAATACTTGGAAAAACCACAAGAACAAACCATTTAAAGAATCAAGGGGAAAGAAAATTAAATACCACTCTACAATAAAATATTAAAATGGAATTTCCCCCACTGTAGAGGACTTGGTGTTATTTGAAAGTCCCTGTGCAGAAGAAAACAAAACAAAGCAAAACAACAACAAAACCCAAACAGACAAACACCACTGAAAATGATAACAAATAAAAAGACTTGTCAGAACAGTCACGATCCTCTGGAGCCGAGCTCAGTGCAGTCCTAGGTTCTTCTTGGGTCCTAGAGAATATGAAGATTCCAAGAGTGTGCTCTGTGGGAATTCCGTCATACCGGAAGTCCAACAAATGGTACCACTCCGCCCACCCGGAAGGTTCAGTTGTTGTTAAAGGGTTTGGAACAGAAAAAACTACAACTGTCGGTATTAGAAAGTACAAGAATCAGCAAAGTAAGAATATTCCAGGTTTTAGAAAACCAGGATCTTCTATCTTCTGGAATCCTTGAATTGTAAAAAGACTGTGAGTTCTGTCACTTCCCCAGAGACCTCTGCCAAGATACAGACACCCCCAAACTCTTTATTTGCCATCGTCTTTTTTTCTTGAAATCTTGAGCCCTTTGAGTGGGTTTTGTGCTGTCTGAGTCTTCCAGGACAGTGTCCATCATAAGCAGGTATTCCCATTCTGTTTCTGATTTTGAGGAGAATTATTTAAAAGGTTTTAGAAAAACTCTCGATATCCTTTGAGGAACAAAACATTCGTCATGTTCCTCGTTACAGGGGATTCGGTGTATGCTTTCAAATCAGGGCAAACGGATCAATTTTATCAATGTCTCCATCTAGAAGACTATTTGATTTTTTCCCCCTACAATCTGCTTGTGTGGTGAAACATGCTGTTAGGTTTTCTAATGATGAGCCATCCTTGATCTTCTACAGTCAAGGTGAAGCATATGTACCATGCATCCTTGACTTAAAATTACTACTGTTTTATTGAAGCTTTTGTAATTATGTTCACAAGGAGACTGAGCAAGAAATATTCTTTGTGTATCACCCCTGGACACAGGCAGCTTTGGATATCAAGGTTCTTAGCCTCATACAATCATATGCCATTAAACTTTAATTGTTATCTGTATCAATTTTGTTTAAAACTGGGATTAACCTGTAATTGGATGTTTGATGGAAGTCACTGCTAAAATCATCTGGATTTTACATCACAAGGATTTTAGCCTGGAAGGTGTTTTTTTTTTTTTTTTTTTTTCCCAAATAAATAAATAAATAAATAAATAAAAATTTTATTAAGTCTTAGAGAATTTCATGTGTTTGGCTGCCCCTATTCAAGTGGGTATGGGCCCATCTGCTGACACATAGTCAACCTACCAGAGGCCACACTTACAAAAACGCCCTGCTGTTCTTCCCCCAGAAGCCATCAACTGTCAATAGCTTCTCAGCTAGGATGAGAGCTAAGGAACCACCACTACCGAAAGGTGTTTTTTTGCAAGTGGACATTTAATCTGACTTAATCTATTTAATTATCGTACATTATAGAGATATGCTATATTTTATTTGGATCAATTATACCTTTCCTAGCAAATTCTTCAATCCACTTATTTGAAAATAAATCAGCCCCAAGTATCTTACTGTTCTCTTATTTTTAATGTCTCTGGTGTATCTGAGATTTGGCATCTCTTATCTCTAATATTAAGCCTCACCTCTTTTCACTTCCTGATCACACTGTCAGAGTTTTGAGTTATTTTCAAAGAAACAGCTCATGATGTTCTTAATTTTTATTGTGTATATTTTTTCTACTTCAATCTTCTCCTTTTCATTTCCTGTCATATATCTTCTTGGTGTTTATGTTGTCAGCTCTCATTTGTATGTACAGTTTATCAGCTTGTGCCCTTATTGTCTTCGGCTGCTTACCACAAATATTGGTTATAATAATTTCACCAGTCTTTGGTTCTGTTGCTAGGTCTCCTCTATGTTTTTCCCTTCCCTTTGAGTTACTCCGAAATGTGTTTCACGTTTTATAACACATAGAATTTTATTGTCTTGTTGTTGTTTACTTCTAACTTAATTGTATGTGGTCAGAGAACATGGTCTGGCACATTCTGAATTTTCTTGAGTATGCCATGCATGTTTGAGAGCGTGTCTTACACGTTAGAAGTGGAGGTCTCTGGGTCACGCTTGTTGATTGCATTATCTGGTCTCTGTTGCTACTATCTTGTTTTCATCTTGACTAATTCAAACAGTCAACAAGTGCATTAGGCAGCCACTGTGTATCCTATTTCTCTAAGCTTTAAAATACAACTGTGAATGAAACTGACAGAGAAGCTTGAAGGCAGAATAATTCCAGATAGAGACTTGACCAGGGAAATAGTTGAAAAGTTGAGCCAGGCAGTGGTGGTGCACGCCTTTAATCCCAGCACATAGTTAAAGTAAAAAACTATGTGAATGTGCATATGTGTATCTCTGTGTGAACTTGTACACATGACTGCAGTGCCCATGGAGGCTAGAATAAGGTGTCAGATCTGCCAGAGCCAGAGTGACAGGCAGTTGTGAGCCGCCTGACCTGGATATTGGCTATAAAGCCATATGTACTCTTACCCACTGAGCCACCACTCTCACACGAGGAGTTTTAAGTTTTAATGCATAAAAGCATGGGTTATCCTCAAATCACTATGCCTAGTGATTTTAAGGAATGGTTTTGTAATAGTTTTTATTTCTCATAATGGTTTTTAATTCTCAGTTATTTCTTAGGATTTGCCTTGTTTGATGTCAGTATAGTGTATCTTCTGGTTAGTTCTTTCTCAATGTGCCTTTCACTTCTTTTTAGTAGCATATATCTGGATTTCTTTATTTCAAATGTATATAAAAATCATTAGGGGGAGCCTAATTTTAGCCCATTTATATTTTGTAACCATCACTGAGTTATTTGAATTTAATTTGAATGTCATTTTTAGTCTTCACTGTGCCTTGCTACATAGCGCCCCCCCCCCAACCTCTTGGTTTACTTTTCCTAAGTTTGGTAGTTATGCCCTGTGTTTATTCCCTTTTACATTCTTAGTACTCTGATTTCCTATTCATCTTTAAAGTTTAAGTTAGTCTTTTTATCCTCTTTCTAAAATAACCTGAGACATTTTGATTCAAATACCACTCTTCTGATTTCTACATCGTTGGGCGAGGATTTGAATTCCTCCTTGATTTCCCTACTCCTTCAGTCAATAGAACCACACATGTAAATGTGACAAGTGCTTAGATTTTCTGGTGTAATTACCGAGCTAGTTGTTTGCCTTTCTTCTTTGCATTAAACCTATGTTTTGTTTTGTTTTCCTTGTTCTTCACATGGAAGTACAACCTGAAGAAATCCTGTCTGTAGTTGCTTCCTAGTTAAAATCCTCAGACTGCTATTCTTTTCAGAGTGACTTCTAAGCACTGACTTTGTCAGGTGTGTACGTCTGTATTGGTATTCTAAATGAAGTAGACGATGTGATTACGTTTTGATGACATTTGCATAGAACAATTGGGTGTACTATAGATTCATTTCCCACTGGTAAGTTAAAAAAAAAAAACCAGGAAGAAAAACGTAGTCTAGTTAAGAGACCATTTAGTACATGAAACCAAGGGACTGAAATGTTTCTAGTCACATTTAACAAGAGTAAATGACAATATGTACTCTACTCTGGTGCTTACATGGCAGCGCTGGAACACAGGAGGGACTGACTCACAGTCAACACCGTCAGCATCATTGGCATGGCTCACACCCTGAAGGGGTACAGAGGAAACAGAAAAAGACTGTCCCAAAGAGGGAGTAGCATTGGTCAAAGCAATTGATGAGAAATGCCAATTAGTCCACTGCCCACCTTTTCTGGATAGGAAGAAGCTGAACTCAAAGGAGAGGGAGCAGTGTGACAAGATGCAAACATTCCTCCTTTGATTCTGTAGGGTTTGTGACTGACTTGGGCCTACCTTATAAGCATCTGGGTTTTGATACTCCAGACAAAGCAGAAGCCATGTATTTATTAAAGTCATCTTTATAGACAACTCTTATCAGTCTCTCTTTAGCCATCTTTTCCCACTTGTAATGACGTTGTACTGCCAAGCTTGCATTTTTCTGAAGCAAGACCTCACCACAACGGGAGTGTTCTTTTTTCTTATCTTTAGATGAATAACTTGGCTAATTTGGAGAAAAGTCTTCTAACCTCCTCTCTTGTTTTCTATTTTTTCACCCCTGCCTTCTACGACAGCAGACCACAGAAGGCTCGGGGTTAAGAGTCCCCTTGGAATGTCAAAGATGGCAACAGAATAGATGTACTAAAATATTGTGACTTATTAGAGTTTCCTGGGGTTTGGGGATAAGCTTGTTTGTCCTCTTTTCTTCCTCATTCGGTTAAAGATCTAAAATCCGTATTAAGATGCTCTGTGATAAGGGAACCACACCCCAAGTCCAATATCTCCTTGCTGCTTCTGACACTGTAGTTTAAATGTTGACAGTGGGGAAGGAATTGGAATCCCATCGATGCCTCAACCAGACTTGTCCATGAAGGAAAACAGTGAAAGGTTTTTATCTTCTTGTACAAGCTCTGCAGTTTTCTCTCAGCTCTTACACATTTCCATGGAATGCTTTTAGTCTCAGTTTTAAAGCCCTGTGTGGAGCTGACCCACCTTCCTGCTACAGAGTTCCTGAAAAACCACTTTAGCCCTTGCTGTTTGTGTTGTGGCGTGACTGCTAGGAGCTCATTCACTTGCTATTTCAGCTTTCCACTGTAAAGTTTAAAACTGTTTCTCTGTGGTCCCACACCATCAGGTGTGTGGGAATTGATACCTTTAACATCCCTTTTTAAAAAGCCTCCAGTGTCCCAGTGAATTAATATGGTCTTTATGAGTCTGCTGAGCAGATTTTAGAGCCATTCTAAACGGGGCTCCAGTGCTAAGAGTTTTATAAATGGAAGGATTTGTTTCTGGTCGCAGTGACTTCAGTGCTCGAGGAGAGCAAAATTCACACCCAGCCTGGTTTAATCTACCTAAGCTACAGGTAAGAATATGCAGTTCCCAGCCATCCTGTGGCTCTTTCAAACATGGCATCTCAAATACCTGGGGTCTAGATCCGCCCGGTGTCTCATAGGACTTTGCTCTCTCATTGACTGTCTCAGCATACATTACAAGTGAAATCTGAGTTAGCGGATTCCTGAACCTCATTGTGGCATACTCTAAACTGTGCATTGGAATGTCCCCCCAGGTTTTATTCCATTTGATTTTGCTAGGAATGCCATGCTTCCTCTCAGGGGGAAGTGTGTCTGCATAATGGCCTCACTGTGCTGGTCTTTGCCCTCTCCAGACAGCCCTTCAGCTTGAAGGTCATGCTAAGGCCCATTTGGTCCCAGGTATGTCAGCTTTGGTAGCCAGATGAGATCCATTTCTGTCTAAGGGGTTGGTAGGGCAGCCACGGGGTATTTTCTGAACACGCCTTGGGGTTGTCAAGTTTTGTTTTCTTTTAAAATAAGGCATTCTTTCTTTGACACTGCTTTGTAGCTTGAGTTCAGGATATGGTTTGTTAATAACACCAAATAGTTCCATTCGATTCCCCCTGTCCCCCCCGCTTTTCCTATGGAAAGCCATTTTTTAGGACGTCTCACTGTTCCACCTTGTCCCCAGCTTGTCGCTGACACTCAATAAATGTCAAAGAATGTTGTCCTGTGGTTAACCGCATACTCTTTAGGTGTTCTGAATAGAATAGGTCTTTATTCTCATTGTTGGATGGTATATTTTTCCACTTGTTAGTTGAAAATGATGCCGGGGTCAGGTTTACCTCACTTTATACCTTTTTGGCTGTGTTTCTGTATTAAGCATGCTTCATGTTTAAGTTGCTTATGAAAATGCTAAATTAAACAAATATGCTGGGCAAAACAATGATACCCAATGCCATCCCTAAAAGATTGTGTTCCACATGGACATGGAAAATATATTAGAATATATATTAGAATTATATATATATATATATATATATATATATATATATATATATTCATTCAAACATGATACCATCTGACCTCTGATGTTCCCTCCAGGAGAGAACACTAGTACACACAGTGGGAGTAGTCAGGTGTCAGATGTATTCCTATAGGAAATATAAACAGTATGTTTAAAAGCTGGAGAGTCTGAGTAGATATTTTAGCATATGGCACTTCTTTCTGATTTTAAGACAAATGATACAATAAAGTAATTAAAATATTGTTATAGATTTTGTAACTACCTTCACCTCTAAGCTACTCGCTATAGAAAGGCTGATTATCTTACTGATTTGATCCTAGGGCTTAGAACAATCCCTGGTCATTTGGGTGATCAATAGCGTGAAGGAATTAGTGGATGGCTGCTGTACAGTCCTCTCCTGTTATATGGAGAAGACACAAATGTTGCTACTTGCTAATAAAGAATTCTGTAGGTCAAAAAGCCAGCACTCTAAAATCCCAAACCTTAGACCCTAGTACACTGAAAATAGAAATGTTGCTTTATGCTCTGATAGGAAGTATTATAGTTTGAAGACAAAGGTAAATAGTTCTTTTAAACAAAAAAATTTGGGCATTTTCAGCTACATGCCACAGAACTGATGTTCGAACCCAAACAAAATTCTAAGATAGTAACTTTTAAAAAATATCCTCACAGTATAGAAGATGTATTATATAAATTGTCTCAATCCTACTCCTATCTCTCTACTTTATTACTCAAAACTGACCTGTAAATATTAACATCTAGATGATGAAATATAAAAATTCCTCATTTAAATCTAACCCGGTACCAAACCTAAGGTTTTCTTTTCCCAAACCCACCACCCTGCGCCTTCCCCTGGCCAGTGCCAGGGATTGAATCTAGAGCCCTGTACACGTTAGGCAAATGCTCTACCATTGAGCTACCCTTCCAGCCCTGAGGTTTTCTTTTGTCTTTAGAATTTTTAAAGTTTTAGAAGATACCCAAAAGATAGACTTTTCCTTCTCTGACCCTAAACTTTCCCTTCTGCTTTCTGCTGTGACGGTCGAGGTCACATGAGGCAGAGGGTTTTGCACACTGTCAGGCTGTGGATGTTGTGAGTGGTCACAATTTCACTGTCAACCTAGAAAGATGAATGCTATGTTTTCCCTTGGTGGGAGTTAGTAACAGTATGAGTGGGAGTTTATAATGGTATAAGCCATCATCCCTTCAAGCCATCTATTCACCCCCACACTCAACACAACTGAGAGCACATGAACTCTGGTCCTGTGCTTTATCATAGTTTCCCAGGCTTTGTTACTGCAAAAAGTCCCTTTATGAGTGTGTCTCTGGTTGTGACACTGAATCATTAGGAATTCTAGGTACAGCAGAGGTGGGAGGAAGAGGTTTCAAAGGGGAGCCACCAGAGAGATGAGAGAACCAAAATTAACTGCTCACTTGATATATATTTCGTTTACCAACTACCCTAAGACAAAAATCAGATAGGAGCTGCTGTTATTTTTGTGAGCCAAGCTGGTGGCCGCTGATTTCACAGCTAAGATGAATCCTCACGTAAAGCTCCATAATTGCTTGAGTGTGAAATGCCCATGGCTTGAAGCAATCAATTTAAATTCTTCTCTTATTGGTTTTTAAATTAAAGCCTGAAATAAAATGGGAATATGATCTTCCACTTGATAACTGTTTCTGCCTTTACTGGGGGGTGGGGAGGATAGTAAGACTGCACTTTAAGGGTTTTCAAAATGTCATCAGAATGCTTTGGAAGGATTCTCTGAGCCCGAGACACTTGTGAGTAGTCTGTACCTATTTTTCTAGGGAACTAAGCACTATTTTCCTCTATAGGCATTCCTGTTTCAAACAAAAGAGTTGATAGAATCAAATCAGGAACTTAGAATCAGTCTATTTCTCCCAAGGACTTAGAATAGACTTCTTCTTAAGCTGCTGGAGCCCCAGTGGGGTTTAGGTTGGTGTCTGAGGTACTGACTCTCAGAGCGTTTTCTCCCAAGGGCGGGATGATGAATGAGCCCAACATGGTTGTGGGAAGTTCAACAACAACAAATTATGTCCTTCACAGCAAGTTTGCTTTTCTTCTATAGTTTCAGAACACACTGCCCTCTCCCCACCTCAACTCCCACCCCTCTACCCAAACTCTGCCATCTTCTTCAGATCAACGCTGTGACATGGGACTGGAGTGTCTCCACTTAAGCATAAAACAAGCAGCAACCAATGATTATTAATGATAGGAGAACAATCACTAGTACACACGGTACAGACCAGTATATTCTAAATATATTCAGTATGGTTCTGAAATACAGCCTTGACATGGGCTGATGTCACTGGAAGCTTCCTTTGAGAGAAAGTCCAGCAGAAAATCATCCCACCTTGAAAGAAATCAATACAGAAGGACCAATCTTTAAACAGGTGACTGTTCATAAATAACACAAGATTTCTAATATTTGTTAAAGATTTAGCCATTGCCACTGCTGCCACCTCCTCCTTCCCCTCCTCCTCTTTTTCTTGAAAACTCATGAGTCATTCTAAAGGAAAAGAAAAGTCAGGGGAGGGGGGGTCCAGGTCTGAACTGACTCTCCTGACTTGTCTTCGACTTTTATTTTAAATAATAAATCTGCATTCTGGTCATTCATGAGAAGGATGGATTTAAAAGAACTTGAGTGCAGGAGTTTCCTTTCAGGCAGCGAGGGTTTGTTGCAGCATGGCGTCCCCAGACTAAAGCTGAGGAGTCAAGGTGTTTGAGTCAGTGCTCTGGGCAAAATTAGTGGTAAGATTCAAAACATTCCCAAACTGGGTTGAGCCTGAAGGAATTTTCTTTGAACACCCAAGTCCTTTGGTAATCTCAAAGGCCTCCCAACTAAGGGCATATTTTAGTGACAATTAGAATAATTGGGTTTTAAAGATGACCTGCAGAAAACTGTCAAACAGTCCGCCTGTCAATGAGAAGGAAATGGTGCCAAACAGTGGAATAAGCACAAAAGGCCCAAGGAGGGTTATTCTTCAAGACTGCTGCCATTTAAATCCAGTGGCAAGTGAATTATGAGTCCATGGCACTTCTGGCAGACACAGCATTTCCCCTTCTCTCCAGTGTGGCCACATACTGCCCTGGCCTTAATAAGGCCCACACTCATGCAGGACTCTCCAGTGTAAAAAGGATAAACAGGCTTATCTAAGTCCACAGTCTGACTTCGATACACAGGCGTGTGTGGGGATCAATGGGCAACCCCCCAGTAAAGTACTTGTTGTAAGCCCAACTTTAAAAACTGCAGTTTGCAAGCCTCGGCTCTTTTCCATCATTAGCATTTCATACGCAGTCTATTTGATTTTCTGTCAGCTACTTTGTGGTAGAGTCAACATATCCATAAACAACATTTTTAGAGACTATACCTTCTGAGAAAAAAAATACTATGGAAATCCCAACCACATATATTGCTTAAGTGATTGTCTTCTGCTTCAGTTTGCTGAATTCTGAGTAACCCTTGGCATGTGTAACTGATTTTAGTTAACACACAGAGCCTCGGCGAAGGGAACGGACATGGCGCACACATACTTCAGTAGAAAATGTTAGTCACATTTTGCAGTTAACTCCGAGCAGATGCATGAAGGTCTCATAAAGAAAATATTTACAAAGTCTAGCTGAAGCGAGCATTTCCTCCTCTCTTTTCTTTTTCAGATTTTGAAACTGCCTGTGTTTATTTCTTAGATTCTGGGGAAAGTGCTCTGCACATACGGGAGGATGCTGACCCCAGATTTTAACACTGAAGGGGAGCTTCCATTATTCAGAGCTCAGCACATTTACTTTCAGTGTCAATGTTAAAGCCATACCGCATTAAAATCACTCATAGGCCAAAGTGTGCTTGATGTGGAGTTTATACAACTAGATAATAAACTGGAGTCTTGAAATATTAAAAAATGGTGCTTTAGAGAGTATTAAAGTGCTTGCAATGTGTGTGTCTAAGTCTATGGTGTGTGTGTGGGTGTGTGTGTGTGGGTGTGGGTGTGTGTGTGAACCAGTGGACTAACTTAGGTTTTTTCAGTGTGCTTGATGATTATAAGACAATTAAAAACAAGATCTATATCAATAATGCCTCAGTGTCTCATCTGGGGACCCTTTCTCACTCAAAGTTTATTAATGACACCGAAGGGCTTTTGTTTGTACTTTACGACTTGTATCAGGAATACTGTGAGCCTCCTGCTTTCACATTGTTACTTGACATTGACCGTTGCACACAGTAGGAACATTACATAGCAGACTTGGCAGATGCTGGCTAACCCCAGAAGGTCAGTTGACAAACTTCTATCAACACACCATCAGTTATAGCCATCATTAGGAAATAAAAATGAGAAAAATTTAAAATACTTACTAATTCACTTAAAAGTAGCCATTTGTGTTAACACAACCAGTATGCTTTTAATGGAAAAATATTTTTAAAATTAGTGAGGAAAAAGTGGCATTGTTTTTACAATCCTGGAAACCTCTTTAATGTGTGGCTTAATTTAATACAGCTGGATCCTTGTATCTGATTCTGCTTTCAATCTGTTACAATATGTTGTTTTGGTTGAAATATATGGAGAAAATCTGGCCTGATATAAATCTATAGCTGGAAAGTGAGAGAATATTTTAATAACTTTTCCAGATATTTGCCAGTTTTCTACTTTGATACTGTACCCAAAACTAAACAAGTGGTACTTTCTCAAGTTAGTAGCATGGGAGAGTTTGAAATTACACCAATGCATTCTGCCTTGTTCTCTGTATCCACCACGTCCATCAGCCTGCCCTGCAGTCTAAGCTGATGCTGTGCTTGGGTGTGATTCTGTCATTTCATATATAACTGTTGCTTGGACAACTCTGGCCCACCAGCTTATACACACCTCCCAGGTGTTTACACTTTTTGTCATGCTATATTTAAGAATCCTATTTGTCATTATCTCTGCTGATCTCATCGGTAATGGGGAAGCTGTCAGGCTGTGGTGATAGCTATCAGGTTTCCAACATTTTGATGCCAAACCTTATCACTAGCCACAGATGGTGTTGGGCATTTTCCTTTAAATGACAGACTCATTTTGTTTATTTTTAAAATAATGACTGCCTGTCCCAAGTTCAAGTTTTAAAAAAATCACGAGTGGGCAGTTAGTATTCTGGGCAAAAAAATGGAAGCTTACCAATAAAGCAACTTGTCCTGTCCAGTCCAGTCCCACAAGTGCCTTACTGGGGACAATGGGGGCACAGAAGGAGCGCTTATTATACATCTAACCCATTTTGTGAAATTTAGTATCACATTTAATCTATAGGACAAATTAGCATATCAATCTAGACATACGAATTCATATAATTACTAAACTGAATTATTTAGAGTATGTTAATATATTCAATCTATTGATTTGATAGTGTTAACGTTTTCATCAGAATATGCTTAAGCAAAACTGGAATTCATGCTACGGCATCCATTGTTTTCGGCCTAATACAAACGTTACTACATTTGTTGAACAATAAGCCATCACAATAAAAAAAAATACAAACAAAACAAAACCAAACAAACCAACACCTCTACCCTTTGAATATAGGATTTGTGAGTTTTGATGTGCTTTCTTATAAAGGAAGATCTTTAAGTATTGGTGAGTGAGCAAACTAAGCAGCCATCCTCAAGGTCTGTTCATTTTCAGAGGAAAATACAATTCTGTAAGGAATACTTTAACTTGCATTTCATGGTAGCAACTTCTAATTAGACAACTCAAACTTTCTATATTATTAGAAAGTGATGGCGACATCTTCATACTGACCTTTTTCTTTTCTTCTTTTTTTTAATCCAGTAGACACTTAGCTACCTGATAAAGCTTCCTTGGAATGTCAGTTGAGGTGGGCACTTGCCAGTCACCTCACCCACTCTGGCTGGCCCTTTAAGTTCTCTCTCAGTTTTTTCCTTTCCCCTTTACCAAGCCACGTTTGTCATTCAGGTGACATGGCTATGTCTACAATATCTGATTGCTTTATAAAAAATGATCTTAGAAGGTCAACTTCAAAATGATCCTGCAATTCAGTGCACCATAGTAATGTTCGGCAACATAGGGCAGGGTAAATTAACAACATCTGTGACTCCAAGAGATTCGTAAGGGAACCTGCCCAGGTGCCTTGATCTCAGTTTTCTGTTAGATTGGTGTGTTAGTCCTGTTTCTTTTAATATATATTTCCTCTTCAGAAGCAAAGAAATGTTAGGTGAACTGGTCTCCTTTTTAGCACCTTTAGGGGAAGCCGTGGCCACCCAGGGTAGAGAAAACTAGTCTTCATATCATCTTCCCATTTTTTAAACCAGTGAGCCATCATCTTTCAAAGAAAGTAAGGTAGTCATAGTTTTTATAAAAATGTGAAGAGTAGGGGTTTTAGGCTGAGGTAACACAAAACTAGACAAGAACATAAGCTTCCTGTGTTTCCACACATGCTCAAGGGATTTCTTAGATGATCATGAAGTATAGAAGTTGTGGCAAGTACAGCAAAAGTAGCTGTTAAAGGCAGCACAAGTAAAACAGGTGAGCCAACCTCTAACACTGTGCATGCCCGTCCTGAAAAGTCCTAGACCACGTGAGAGTAAGCTTACCTTCTACTGATTGGTCAAGTGATGACATCATCACATGCCATATAGCTTTGAGAAAAGTCCCTCATACACTTAAACAAGAAAAAAGTGAAAAAGCAAACTAAGATGATGCAAAGTCCCCTGACCTTGAAAATCCTTGAAAAGGCTTTGGAGAGTCCAGGGAGAGTCCAAGGACTGTTAATCTGCGTTACTATGAAGTGGCACTTGGGCAATCTGTGACATAATGACTTAGTGTCACATCCTTTTAACAATTATCTTCATGTCTTTAAGGGACAGGAAGCCTATTGCATAAGTTAGTCTGGTTTTATTTCTTTTAGTTTTGAAAACTTAAGAATGCATTGGTTACCAAATTGGCCTTTAATGTGTCCCCTAAAGCAGATGGTAAAGTCAGAACACATCTGGAAAATCAGGCTCATTTCAGGCAAGGTAGTAGAGGGGTTTATCTTAGCAACCAAAAGCTAATGTTCAAACTCTCCCACTCATCCCCAAACCACCAACCAATGATAGACTTCACAGGGCCCTTGCTTTCCCTCTTACTTACCACTTGTTACAGCAGAATGGGCTCCACAGGCAGAATAATTCAAATAATACACTGTATCTTTCTATAACTGATAGAATTAAATTATCAGTGAATTTAGTAAGTCTAATTAAATTATACTTAATTATACCCCTGGTTTAACCAAAATCCTTATTTGTGTGAGCAGAGAACTATGGCATGAAAACTCTGAATTTGTCACTAAAATTATTGTGTCAATAGTTATTTTCAAGTAGATTTCATCTTCTTATGATCCATGGGAATATTTGCATTTTTCTGCTGTGACCATGTCAAAGCCATTTGTGAATGAGAACAAAACGATTAAGAAGGCTGCATTACTGATATTTCATCACTGTGTTCTACAGCCATCTTGCCCTGTTGACTTCTCTCACCTCTCATCACGGAGCAACTGGTGTTTCTTCTCCAGACTGTGGTTGATCTAAAACTCATAAAAGCAAATATCAGTTTCCAACTGAAATCCAAAGAGCACAATGAAGGCAAAAGAGCAGAGAAAGATGAGGGTTACGTTCATCACGGAAAAGGCAGACAGTTGGGAAACTCAGTACTCATCACGACAGACCAGGGTGCAGAGAATGAGGCATAAACCTCCACAGGCCTCCTAAGGACCTACCTTTGTCAACTTGTTCCCACTTCTTAAAGATTCCACACCCTCCAAAAACCAGTGTTGCCATCAGGGAACTGAACATTCAAAACATGAGCTTCTTGGGTTATTTTAGATTAAAAACATTTCTGTTTTTTTTTTTTTTTTTTGATTGACTTAGAAATTATCTTGGAGAAAATAAGTAGGTTGGAGGTCAAAATTCTGCAGCATCTGAGAGCTTGACTGGCTCACCTGTCATATCTGAGGATATACAGTTGAGGATGCTATATCCAGTAAATACTCCTTACCCTCTGCCTTTATAGCTCAAAGGGTAGAGGAGAAGAATCTGCCTATCAATGATATGCTACAACAAATGAGATTCTTAGGACCCCAGTTTCCTAGAATCCCAGTGCTCAGCCCCAGTCTTAACATCTGTGTGAATAATCAGAAATACATCACACAGAGTCCAGCCTTGCAGCTCAGACTCACTTGGGCAGTGAAAAGCAGCCTTGGCGGTTTCACAGGACGTTAGCAGTGATTAGGGAAATTGCAGAGTAATTTCAAAGGAGAAAACATGAGGTGCCCCATGAGTTCTGTGGAGAGCAATCCAGCCTCTCTCTCTCTCTCTCTCTCTCTCTCTCTCTCTCTCTCTCTCTCTC
>JANHMN010000009.1:58828582-58867588 GCA_030674055.1 Rhabdomys pumilio | reverse complement strand
CTCTCTCTCTCTCTCTCTCTCTCTCTCTCTCTCTCTCTCTCTCTCTCTCTCTCTCTCTCTCTAGACCCTTGGATTCTGGTCAAGAGAATCCATTTCTGGTGTGTGGAAAGGTCTCTAGAATCTCTATAGGCTATCCCTGAGAGAATGTAAGCAACATGGCCAGATAGACATCGCCAAAAAATAGAAAACCTCAACTTCTTAGGACATTGAACATTAAAGATTTGTCAGTCAATTACAATGATAAAAATAATGATGATGATGATGATGATGATAGATATTCTACATAAAGTCATCAAAGCTAATTGATAAAATAAGAAAATTACCTTCTTGTGCTCTTAGCAGGAAGACTAAAATATCTCATTCTGAAAAGATGAGGCATTTTCAACATGCTAACATCACTGAATTCTTTTATGGTGTTTTGCCTCCCTACAAGATTGTAAACTCCTAAAAGAAAATGTACCTTGGATAAAAATAGAGGCTGTACTGTAGTTCTACTGACTATGGACTTAGATTGCACTCGGCTGGAGGGTGGTCCAGATCTCAGCCACGCAGTGTGTTTGAAATGATGGTTGTGGTAGAAGTCAGCCTGCTACTGAAGAAAAACATCTCTGAGTTCAGAGGATGAGGCCAAGATTAACCTCTTGGCCTTCTCCCTCAGATATAGAATACAACCTGAGTGATCCCTAGACTGATGTAGAATTGTACAATTTTGCAATTTGTTCAAAGAACTAAGGAATTAAAATGACAAGGGTTTCCTGAGGAATACTATACAGCCCATTTTCCCCTGGTATGAAATAGCCCTTTCTCCAAAGTCAAGATTCCTAGTACAAACAAACAAACAAACAAACAGAAAATTACAGATGCTAAGTACTGATCAGGGATTACAGTTTCCAGCAGACCTCATGGTGTTGAGTTGCCTTCAGTGTGGCACTTACCACCCACTCTCCCACAAGCAAGCCACAGCAGGGCCTGTGATTCACCAAGCCCATTTCCCGAGGAACACTCCTCCTGCACTCTGCCTTCAGCATCAGTCGGGAGTCACAGCATGTGACTTGTTACATAAGCATGCAGTGTCCCCACTGCCTACTGCCTTCCAGCCTGTGGAACTCTGCGGTGTTTCTATAACAGAGCCAGCACATGCTGACTGGAGGGGAACCCAGCAGACCACAGTGATCGCTCTAATTTGGAGGTTAAACTGTTCTTTCCCTGGTAGTCTCTGTTGTCACTGTGACTTTTCCCAGGAAGTGAGATCTGTCTGCCTATGCTTAAGCCATGGAGTTGGGCCAGTTTCTTCTTTTTCTTTTCTTTCCCCCTCTGTTGCTAATTTTTGCTTTGCTTATTTTCACTAGCTATCTAGTTTTATAAACATTATCCTGCCTGACTGCAGTTCACCCCCTCCACACACACACCTTTAGTGAGGAATTCATATATGTTATGACAGAATAGGAACTTTACCACCTTTAAAAGGTATGGTCTCTTTGTGAGAAAGCTTGGACTCACCTGGCGTTGAAAGCTGATGGAGAATGTTTCAATGTAATTTTAATATATAATGTTTATATCAAAAGCTTATATGTTTGAAATGTACAAACTTTAAAAAGTATTTAACTGAGTAGGGAGTAGAATATTCTACCTGATGTGTAGGGTTTTCTGTGTGGACATGCATAGAATATGCTAGTGTGTCTATGTGTTTGCCCTTGAAGAATTCCCATATCAGCACAAGTTAACCAAAAAACGCATGTGCCTGGGTGTTCTCATTGTTGCTGTCAGTCTTTGCTTTAAGTCGGTTCCCATATACCCTGGTGAGCAGTGTTGCCATAGAAACATTACATGAATGTCCTCCCACACTGGTGTGCTGATGGTCTAACACGTATCCAGCTAGTTCTGATAGTGTATTGGTATCTGGGGTGCAACAAACGAGATGTCTCAGAATCTAAGTTACTTTCTTCTAGGTATGAAATCCATATCTCACTTTCCGTCTACCTAAAGCCCAGTTTAACTCTGAACCCTGAGTTCCCTGCCCAGATATAATTCTACATTCTCTGAGTCACTCAGACCAAATATATCCAGGTACTTCTTGAGTCCACTCTTTCCCTCATGTTCCATAGCCAGTTTCTCAGACCTATGCTCTGGCTGTCCTTTGGAGTACTAACTTGCTTAGTAATCAACTTTGTCTTTTCATCCCGTCTCCCTCCTCATTCTGTTCCTCCCTAGCTGAGTCCTTTCTGTGTTCTCTGCTCTCCACCGTCACAGTGTTTTTCACGCAACAGTCACAGAGATGCTTCCAGAATGTACTGGACTTCATCACACCACTCTCTGCCTGCATCCCTGCAGAGTCTCCGCCCCAAGCTCCAGACAAAAGGCAATTCCTTCTCATGTGCTGCATGCTCGTCACATCTGCTTCTCTGAGTTCTGTTCTAACCACTCCATATGTTTCTCCCTACTCCAGGGACGCCCTCCGCTTTGTTTTTTGGATATGCTGAGCTTGACTCTGTCTGGGGACTTCTGTAATTGTCAGGAATGTTCTTTCTTAAAACATTCATGGATTGTACCCCTCTCCCTTCAATTCATGTCTCTTTTCAAGTGTCACTGCTTCATGTTTTAAGTAAATATCCCAACATTCTTTCTTGCTCCATATTATTCATAACACTACTTATTAATACTTTTGTGCTGTTTTCATTGTTCACTGTTATATCTTCACGACCTAGTGCAGTGCTTAAAATGTAGTAGCTACTCAAGAATAAATAAGCAGATGAGAACACAAAGTTTGATATCCTGGAGTAGCTTCTTAATAAATTATCCCCTCTTAATCTTAAGCTTCTACCAACATATTTCAAAGATAGGCCCATGTTATGTGAAGGTATTTCTTTTAAAAACTGGTAGCAAATACCATGTAGCACTTCATGCATTACATTGCAAGTCTAGATACATGTGTGTGTTAAATGTGCAAGAAGTCACCCTGTTACTAATTGCCTGTTAATAACAGGGTACAAGACAATATTTATGAAATCATATAAGAAGAGTGATTGAAACTCAGAACCATAAATGTTAACAGGATCTGTGTTTTATGTACACACAATGTGTAAATGAGAAAGAAGAGGAAGAAAGAAAGAGGAAGAGCAAGAGAAAGAGAGAGAGAGAGAGAGAGAGAGCACTAAAATGAGCAGTTCAAGCCAAACATCAACAATTAAGTTACCCTGAGGAGTTGCTGTGGAGGCAGGAAGGCTTAGGTTAAGAATGGGATCCCACATCTGGAGATTGGAGTAAGGGAGGCCATAGCTAGATAAAAAAGAAAATTTGAAAAATGGTAAGTTTGGTTTTCACGGAAATCAATTATTCAAAACTAAAAATTTTGAGAAATGAGTGTAGTAATTGTGTTTGGGGGTCGGGGGATAAGTCTGCAGCTTGACAGTATGGGAAAACTTAAAGCCAAGGGCTAGGAAGCCTCTCGTGTTTTAGAAGGGAGCTGACAGTTCTATGGAGAACAGCGTGTTTTTCAACTGGAAGGATGAAGGTGAAGCACTGGAGAGAAGCCTGGGAATCCGATGAAATGTCCTTAGAGATGGAAGCGCGATGCATTCCAGAACCATCCGTTTGAAATTGGTTTCTTTCCTACATGGCTCGCAAATTAAGCAGCATAATGCCAGTCTCAAGAGGAGAATCATTGGGAAGGGTCTTGCCCAGTAAACATTATGCAACATGAGAGCAAATATCCCCAATTTCCTTAGTAGACATATTCTCAAAGCATGTTCAACCGGGGTGGAAGGTTGAACATTCATAGGCTAGCTCTTTGCCTCCACAAAGTCCTTCAGAGCCCAAAGTATTGACATATCGGATCATTTTTCTCTATGGATTACTTTGTAGAGAGTAGTTTTAAGTAGTAGGTTTTAGATACTTAGCATCAGAGATCATTTTAGGATTTTCTTAATGATCCATACTGGTTGAAGAACAAACTGTCATCTGAAGTTCTGTTTCTGGTGTGAGCAGCTGTGTTTGATAGTACTATACTTCTCTCTCGCTGATACCCTGAAACATGAAAATACTTTTTGGTAATCCAAGTCCTTTCATTTGAAGTTTCAGAACTCTATAATATCAAAATGGAAAGATTCCAAGAGATGTTACATGTAACCTGTTGGCCAGACCAGTATATAAAATATTAACAAGAAGACAATCTAGCCTATTTACTTCCAAGATCCCTTATTCCAGCATTTTAGCCAAGCTTGGAGAAGAGCAGAGAGGACCTAACATGTGTGCTTGGGTGTGTCCACTGCTCTTCGATGCTCAGTCTGCTTACCTCTTTACTCTTCAGTTACAGCCTTTAGAATGTGGCCGTGCAAGTTAACATTCCTATAGAAACAGTTGCACTTTGGTAATACCCATTGCTGGACAGTATGCATATATAATTTCAAATCCTTGCAGCAACTCTTACAGATAGTGTGTCACTACCAGAGAGTGAATTTCTGAGAATGTGAGGAATTTCGCATACTCACAGACTAACTGGCATGTATTTAACAAGTGTGGAGAGGGTTTGAGCCCTCCATCTGATGCCAAAGTGGATATTCCTTCCATTGTATTTTGCTCATTCTGAAGCCCAAAGTTCACAAGACTTAAAAGAATGAAACTGCCAGAAATAACCAGGTACTTACTTAACTGGCTGGTAAGAACTTTGATGGCAAGTAAGAACGTTCCAGATGGGATCTAACCATTCATCCACTCCTCATATCCAAACGTCCTATGACTTCAGGAAGCATCTATTTTTTAAGACCACTGAGATGTTAATACTAGGAGAGAGTTTGGAGGCTGGCCTCAAAGTCCATATTCTCCTGCCTCAGCCTCCCCAGTGCTGGGATTATAGATATCCATCTCCATACTGTCTTCTCTAGATCAGCTCTCTCATCTGGTAATAGAAGCCCAAGCAGAGTCACACCTGCCCTAATATGAGAAGAGAGTTAGGACAGCGTTCCTGCTCAGGCCTTTGCACAGCAGATGCAACCATGTCACACTTCAGGTTTCAGCTGTGATTAACAGCTTTATGGCCTCACAGTTCCGGGGAGAAGCTTATTTCCCCTGCAGAGTATTCCTCCTCAGGCCTAGACAGCCACTGATTATTTTTTAGTGTGATTGTCAGATGCTCAGTGTTGTCAACATCTTCATCATATCCCATTGCCCATTTCTGCCTTTCTTCTGCATTTTCCAGCAAGGTCAACAGCTGATGTGCAAGAGGCTCTGTAAAAGGATTCATCACAGCAGCACTGTGCCTGCTACATTCACAGCACATTATTGCTATTAAATAGCTCTTTCATAGTGGCTTTTTCAAGAATGTATACACTTAGACTATTTTACATCCCCTTCAACTCACTTGTCCCCCTCCCCACTGTTATCTCTCCCCTCTCTCTCTCTCCCTCTGCCCTTCCCTCCCTTCCCTCCCTTCCTCAATCCCTCCCTCCCTCCTACTTTTGTGACTTTTTAAAGTCTAGCTACAAGGTAATAAAAAGTTGCACAGTGTTTGTCTGGCTTAATATAGAGATATATAATTTCATCCACTTTCTAGAAAGTGGCATAGCTTTGTTCGTTTTGGTGGAGTAGTGTCCTGCTGTGTATGATGCATTTCTTTATGTATTCACATGTTGATGGGGGACCTAGGCTGGTTCTCTTAACCCAGCTGTTGTGAATGGTACAACCGGGAATATGAGAGTCTACAGGTAGCTCTGCTGTGTTCTGACTACATTCCTTCAGGTACATACCCAAGAGTGGAATTGGAATAGCAAGACTATATTATAGTTCTAGTTTTAAAGTTTGGGGGTGGGTTATTTTTCATGTGTGTGTGTGTGTGTGTGTGTGTGTGTGTGTGTGTGTGTGTGTCTGTGTCTGTGTGTGTGTGTGTGTCTGTGTGTACACATCCTGACAAGTATTTTTAATTGGTAGTTTCCTTGGTAACAGATATACTGATTGGGGAAAAAAATCTTTAGACTTCTATGTCTTTTATTGCTAAAGATATTGAACATTTTTTCAATATCATGTATTTATCAGCCGTTTGTAGTAGTTCTCTTTTTTCTTTTTTTATTGGATATTATATTTACATTTCAGATTTTATCCCCTTATCCCATTCCCCCCACTACCCAGGAACCCTCTATCCCATACCCCATCCTCCTGCTTCTATGAGGATGTGCCTCCACCTACCCCCCCACTCACACCTCCTCACCCTCGAATTCCACCCCCCCACTCAATGTTCAGCCTTCATGAAACCAAGGATCTCCTCTCCCACCTATGCCCAACAAGGCCATCCTCCTCTACATATGCAGATGGAGTCTTGGATCCCTCCCTATGTGCTTGCAGGCTGGTGATTTAGACCCTGGGGAGCTCTGGTTGGTTGGTATTGTTGCTCTCCTCATGGGGCCACAAACCCTTTCAGCTCCTTCAGTCTTCTCTCTAACTCTTCCATTGGGAACCCCTTGATCAGATCAATGGTTAGCTGTGAGCATCCACCTCTGAATATGTCAGACTCTGGCAGACCTCTAAGGAGACAGCTATATCAGGCTCTTGTCAACATGCACTTCCTGGCATCCACATCAGCGTCTACCTTTGATGACTGCACATGGGATGGAAACCCAGGTGGAATGGTTTCCAGATGGCCCTTTCTTCAGTTTCTGTCCCACACTTTGTCTCCATATTTGCTCCCTTGAGTATTTTGTTACTCCTTCTAAGTAGGACCAAAATACCCACACTTGGTCTTCCTCCTTCATGAGCTTCATGTGGTCTGTGAGTTGAATCTTGGCTATTTCAAGCTTTTGGGCTAATATCCACTTATCAGTGAATAAATACCCTGTGTGTTCTTTTGTGATTGGGTTATCTCACTCAGGATGATATTTTCTAGTTCCATCCATTTACCTAAGAATTTCTCAAATTCATTATTTTTAATAGCTGAGTAATGCTCCATTGTGTAAATGTACCACATTTTTTGTATCCATTCCTCTGTTGAAGGACATCTGGATTCTTTTCAGCTTCTGGCTATTATAAATAAGGCTGCGATGAACATAGTGGAGCATATATCCTTGTTATATGTTGGAACATCTTCTGGGTATATGCCCAGGAGTGGTATAGCTGGGTCCTCAGGTAATGCTATGTCCAGTTTTCTGAGGAACCGCCAGACTGATGTCCAGAGTGGTTGTACCAGCTGCAATCCCACCAACAACAAAGGAGTGTTCTTCTTTCTCCACAGTCTCTCCAGTATCTACTATTACCTGAGTTTTTGATCTTGGCCATTCTGACTGGTGTGAAGTGGTATCTCAGGGTTGTTTTGATTTGCATTTCTCTGATGACTAAGGATGTTGAGCATTTCTTAAGGTGCTTCTCGGCCACTAGAGTTTCCTCTGTTGAGAATTCCTTGTTTAGCTCTGTACCCCATTTTTAATAGGGTTATTTGGTTGTCTGGAATCTAGTTTCTTAAGTTCTTTGTACACATTGGATATTAGCCCTCTATTGGATGTAGGCTTGGTAAAGATTTTTTCCTAATCTGATGGTTGCTGTTTTGTCCTATTGACAGTGTCCTTTGCCTTACAGAAGCTTGCAATTTTATGAGGTCCCATTTGTCAATTCTTGATCTTAGAGCATAAACCATTGGTGTTCTGTTAAGGAACTTTTACCCTGTGCCTAAGTATTCGAGGGTCTTCCCCACCTTCTCTTCTATTAGTTTCAGTGTATCTGGTTTTATGTGAAGGTCCCTGATCCACTTGGACTTGAGCTTTGTACAAGGGGATAAGAATAAATTGATTTGTATTCTTCTACATGCTGACCTCCAGTTGAACCAGCACCATTTGTTGAAAATGCTGTTCTTTTTCCACTGGATGGTTTTAGCTCCTTTGTCAAAGATCAAGTGACCATAAGTGTGTGGGTTCATTTCTGAATCTTCAGTTCTATTCCATTGATCTTTCTGCCTGTTCATGTACCAATACCATGCAATTTTTATCACTATTTCTATGCAGTACAGTTTGAGGTCAGGTATGGTAATTCCCCCAGAAGTTTTTTTTATTGTTGAGAATAGTTCTTGCTATCCTAGGTTTTTTGTTATTCCAAATGAATTTGCAAATTGTTCTTTCTATCTCTATGAAGAATTGATTTGGAATTTTGATGAGGATTGCATTGAATCTGTAGATTTCTTTTGGCAAGATGGCCATTTTTACTAAATTAATCCTGCCAATTCACGAGCATGGGAGATCTTTCCATCTTCTGAGATCTTCTATAATTTCTTTCTTCAGAGACTTGAAGTTCTTGTCATACAGATCTTTCACTTGCTTGGTTAGATTCACTCCAAGATATTTTATATTATTTGTGACTATTGTGAAGGGTGTCATTTCCCTAATTTCTTTCTCAGCCTGTTTATCCTTTGAGTAGAGGAAGGCTACTGATTTGTTTGAGTTGATTTTATATCCAGCCACTCTGCTGAAGTTGTTTATCAGGTTTAGTAGTTCTCTGGTAGAAGTTTTAGGGTCACTGAAGTATATTATCATATCATCTGCAAATAGTGAAATTTTAACTTCTTTCTTTCCTGTTTATATACCTTTGACCTCTTGTTGTTGTCTAATTGCTCTGGCTAGGACTTCCAGTACTATATTGAACAGGTAGGGTGAGAGTGAGAGACAGCCTTGTCTAGTCCCTGATCTTAGTGGGATTGCTTCAAGTTTCTCTCCATTTAGTTTGATGTTGGCTACTGGTTTGCTGTATATTGCTTTTACTATGTTTAGATATGGGCCTTGAATTCTTGATCTTTTCAGTACTTTTACCATGAAGGGATGTTGAATTTTGTAAAAAAAAAGTAATAAAAAAAGGTAATAAAAAGTAATGCTTTCTCAGCATCTAGTGAGATGATCATGTGGGTTTTTTTTTTTTTTTTTTTTTAGTTTGTTTGTATAGTGGATTACATTGATGGATTTCCGAATATTGAACCATATTGAACCATCCCTGCATTCCTGGGATAAAGCCTACTTGATCATGATGGATGATTGTTTTGATGTTTTTTTGGATTCAGTTTGCAAGAATTTTATTGAGTATTTTTGCATCAATATTCAGAAGAGAGATTGGTCTGGAGTTCTCTTTCTTTGTTGGGTCTTTGTGAACTTTAGTTATGATCATAATTGTAGCTTCATAGAACGAATTGGATAGTGTTTCTTCTGTTTCTATTCTGTGGAATAGTTTGAAGAGAATTGGTATTAGGTCTTCCTTGAAGGTCTGATAGAATTCTACACTAAAACCGTCTGGTCCTAGACATTTTTTGGTGGGAAGACTTTTAATGACTGCTTTTATTTCTTTAGGGGTTATGGGACTGTTTAGATGGTTTATCTGCTCCTCATTTAACTTTGGTACCTGGTATCTGTCTAGAAAATTGTCCATTTCATCCAGATTTTCCAATTTTGTTGAGTATAGGCCTTTGTAGTAGGATCTGATTTTTTTTGTTTTTTTTAAATTTCCTCAGTTTCTGTTGTTATGTCTCCCTTTTTCAGTTCTGATTTTATTAATTTGGATACTGTCTCTGTGCCCTTTGGTTAGTCTGGCTAAAGGTTTATCTATCTTGTTGATTTTCTCAAAGAACCAGCTCTTGGTTTTGTTGATATTTTGTATAGTTCTTTATTTCCTGCATCAACTCCTCTTGGGTGTATTTGCTTCTTTTTGTTCTAAAGCTTCCAGGTGTGCTGTCATGTTGTTAGTGACAGTTTCTTTTTGTAGGCATTTAGAGCTATGAGTTTTCCTCTTAGTACTGCTTTCATGGAGTCCCACAAATTTTGGTACGATGTGTCCTCATTTTTATTAAATTCTAAAATGTCTTTAATTTCTTTCTTTATTTCTTCCTTGACCAAGTCATCATTGAGTAGAAAGTTGTTTAGTTTCCATGTGTATGTGGGATTGCCATTGTTTTTTCCATTGTTTCATTATTAAAGACCAGCCTTAGTCCATGGTGATATGATAGGGTGCAAGAGATTATTTCAATCTTTTTATATCTGTTGAGGCCTGTTTTGTGACCAATTATATGGTCTATTTTGGAGAAGATACCATGAGGTACTAAGAAAAAGGTATATTCTTTTGTTTTAGGATGGAATGTTCTATAGATATCAGTTAAATCCATTTGGTTCATAACTTCTGTTAGTTTCATTGTGTCTCTGTTTAGTTTCTGTTTCCATGATCTGTCCATTGCTGAGAATGGGGTATTGAAATCGCCCACTATTATTGTGAGAGGTGCAATGTGTGCTTCGAGCTTTAGTAAAATTTCTTTTATGTATGTGGTGCTCTTGCATTCGGGGCATAGACGTTCAGAATTGAGAGTTCATCTTGGTAGATTTTTCCTTTGATGAGTATGAAGTGTCTTTTCTTATCTTTTTTTATTACTTTTGGTTGAATGTCAATTTTATTTGATATTAGAATGGTTACTCCAGCTTGTTTCTTGGGACCATTTGCTTGGAAGATTGTTTTCCATCCTTTTACTCTAAGATAGTGTCTGTCTTTTTCACAGAGGTGCGTTTCCTGTTGCAGCAAAATTCTGGGTCCTGTTTATGTATCCAGTCTGATAGTCTATGTCTTTTTATTGGAGAATTGAGTCCATTGATATTAAGAGATATTAAGGAAAAACGTTTGTTGCTTCCTGTTATTTTTTTTTTATTTGAGGTGGAATTATGTTTGTGTAACTATCTTCTTTTGGGCTTGTTGGAAGATTACTCCCTTGCTTTTTCTAGGTTGTAGTTTTCCTCCTTGTGTTGAATTTTTCATCAATTATCCTTTGAAGTGCTGGATTTGTGGGAAGATATTGTGTAAATTTGATTTTGTCATGGAATATCTTGGTTTCTCCATCTATAGTGATTGAGAGTTTTGCTGGATAAAGTAGTCTGGGCTGGCATTTGTGTTCTCCAGGGTCTGTATGATATCAGTACAGGATCTTCTGGCTTTTATAGTATCTGGTGAGAAGTCTGGTGTAATTCTTATAGGTCTGCCTTTATATGTTACTTTACCTTTTTCCCTTACTGCTTTTAGTATTTTTTCTTTGTTTTGTACATTTGATGTTTTGATTATTATGTGACAGGAGGTATTTCGTTTCTGGTCTAGTCTATTTGGAGTTCTGTAGGCTTCTTGTATATTCATAGACATCTCTTTCTTTAGGTTAGGAACGTTTTCCTCTATAATTTTGTTGAAGATATTTACTGGCCCTTTAAGTTGGGAATTGTCACCCTCATCTATACCTATTATCCTTAGGTTTGGCCTTCTCATTGTGTCCTGGATTTCCTGGATGTTTTGGGTTAGGAGAGTTTTCATTTTCTTTGACAGTTGTGTCAATGTTTTCCATGGTGTCTTCTGCATATGAGATTCTCTCTTCTATCTCTTGTATTCTGTTGGTGATGCTTGCATCTATGACTCCTGATCTCTTTTCTAGGTTTTCTATCTCCAGGGTAGTCTTCCTTTGAGATTTCTTTATTGTTTCTACTTCCATTTTTAGATGCTGAATGGTTTTGTTTAATTTCTTCACCTGTTTGGTTGTGTTTTCTTGCCATTCTTTAAGGGATTTTTGTGTTTCCTCTTTAAGGGCTTCTACCTGTTTACCTGTGTTCTCCTGTACTTCTTTAAGGGAGTTATTTATGTCCTTCTTAAAGTCCTCTATCATCATCATGAGAAGTGATTTTAATTCTGAATCCTGCTTTTCCAGTGTGATGTGGTGTCTGGGGCTTGCTATGGTGGGAGAACTGGGTTCTGATGATGCCAAGTAACTTTGGTTTCTGTTGCTTATGTTCTTGCACTTGCCTTTCACTATCTGGTTAACTCTAGTGCTACCTGCATTCACTGTCTCTGACTGGAGCCTGTCTTTCCAGTTATCTTGCTTGTGTCAGAACTCCTCAGGGTCCAGATGTCTCTGTGATCCTGTGATACTGTGATCCTGATCTCCAGCTGCTCTGAGTGCAATGGCTCCTCTAGGATGTCTCAGGATATGATGTCTTCAAGGGAGCAGACCAACTAGGTGTCTGCCCCAGCCACAAGGACCAAGCAAGGGGCAGAAGGGGTGTAATAGTTCTTTTTATGACTTGTTTAATTCATATTGTTTGATTTTAATTTTTTGATGTTAGGTTTTCTTGAGTCATTTATATATTCATGAGTCACTTGCTCATCAAATACATAGCTGACAAAGATTTTCTTGCATACTGTAGGCTGTCTCTTCATCCTGGCATTTTTCCCTTCTGTGGTAACATTTTTATTGCAAGCAATCCTGTTTGTTGGTTCTTGGTAACATGCCCTTCTGTGTTGGAGTTCCATTAAAAAATATGCTGCCTCTTCCTTTGTCTTGAGGGGTTTTCCATCAGCACTTTTAAGATTTCGGGTCTCATGCTAAGGCCTTTGAACCAATTGATTTGGCTTCTGAATGGAGTAATAGACAGATCTATCTGTGTTCTACCTGTGGATAGCCAGGTCTTCCTGCTGTTTTGCATTAGGCACACCTTCCCATGGCCTTCTAGAATCATTTATCCCACTTTAGTTATCCCAAGGCATGGTCTGTTTCCCTCCCTTGTGAGAACCATCTTGTGCTTTGGCACTCTGACATCAGCACTGTGGTTGGATGAACTTTGCCTTATGTACACTCCAAGGCAGAGATTGTTTGCATTCTTAATCTGAGTTGATTCTCTATGCTGCTTCCAGAAGCCCTTTTAGTCTCTCTTTGGGTATCCCCATTCCTGTTAAAATCAGAGTCAGTGTGAATTTGATTGATATTTGGGAAGATTCATTTCTAAGCATGGCAGGAACAAGGTTAAGTGTCATTGGGAAAGTGTCATGTTGTTCCTTTCATCAGATATTTTTCACTAAAGGTTTCCTTTGTGTTTTCTTTGTGGTTTAAATGTACTGTTGCTTGTTATGCAATAATTTTGGTTCTAGGTTGCATACAATTTTCTCATATATATTTATTTTTCACTTAAAATTAAGTCCAGTAAAATTCAAAAGAAAGAGAAGTGAACAACTCTCACAGCTGCTGGCTTTTCCTGGAAGGAAAAGACATCTCAATTTTAAAGTTAGTTTGAAGACATGAAATCATTGTTTGAAACAGCTGCCTGGTCAAAGACTCTTTTGTAGTGTACATATTTAAAAAATAATTTTTTAAAAATCCACTTGGGGTTTTGTAAAGAAGTCCTTTATCTGGGTCATGAATTATTTTCAGTCTTTTGAGTAACTGCTGAGATGATGAAGTTTACTGGAATAAAACAGATGTCTGGTTTCTGTCTCATTTTAGGAGGAACAGGGATATGTCATTGGGATTTACTTGGTACCTTGACAGCGAAGTCTAAATAAATAATTAGTGTCAGCATTCCACTCACTATGGTGCCTCTATCTAAAGTCATTATATATGATTCATGAGAACAAGGAACTTGTCTCTCTTAATCAACAGGTATCCCTCTGGACACAATATGATAATGCCTGGTGCACAGCTTCCCAACAAATGTTTATTAAATTAACCAAGAGATAGATAGCTTAGCATCTATTATACAGAACATGTCATATAATTAGATACACAATGCATCCATTCTTCTATTATTTTTTTTACAAAGACATATGACATGGAAGATCCTTTTAATAGAGACTTTCAGAATGAAGAGATGAGCTGCTATTCCTTTTTATTGGTTCACAATAGATATTTCATCTATAACTTTATATCTCAACTCTAGTCTTTCTCATATATTCACCAACTTGAGCGGTAAAGTTCACCTAAGTAGGAAGTAGTACAACTCAAGGAGATATATGAGCAAGACATCAAAAGTACAAAGCAAAGAAAATCATTCATGCAGTTCGTGCTAACTGGGAAAGACGCGGAGGGAAGGGAATTTGAATGGTGACCATGAGGGTGGGTAGAGGCTTGCCAAATAGTGAGCTCAGAGGAAGAAGTAAATAGTGCACACAAAGGTCTGAAAGAATAAAAGGCTGTACCATGGCGCTCTTGACTACAGAGCATCACCACCATCACCAGCACCACCTGCCCCACAAGACCTTCTGTTTGTTGACATATCATTCATTATACAAAATACAGGTCACCATGGAAATGCTTATTTGGTTGTTGGTGTTTTTTTTTTTTTTAATTAGAATATGGTTTCTTTCTCTGTCCACTCCCCCCACGTTTTTTTCTGGACCTATTTCCACTCCCATTATATTGAAAACTGGTACACAAAGTGAATTCTCCCCATCACAAAAGTTACTAAATAGCCAGGCTTCCTGGAGACCCAGTTTTACTCAACTATTTGGAGTAAACTTACCAGCAGGTGTGAACAGATGTTGAGCTCTACACAGGCGTGTATTTTCAGTGTGACAAGTTCACCTTCACCCTGGTCTCACTGGTACTTAGCAGTTGCATGTGACTCGAAGAGGACATGGGTCTGATATTCCGCATCTGGACACATGTTAGGCAGCATAGCTATGTATAAAGCTATATAAAGACATATCTCTATATAAATCTATGTAATGTAAGATCCCTTGGTGCCCCCAGTACATCTTTTAGTAGCCATTTGAGCAGTGGTATAAAAATCTATTTTTCCAGGTGATAAGATCTTACAGAAATTTTCAAAATGAGCTCAGACAGCTAACTTTAACAAGAGCTTGACATGATCTTAAGTAATAACAGCATCAAGAATCCTTATTTTTTAAAGGCTGGTTTTATGGGGAACCATTGAATAAAACCACATATCTCATAACACTGCCAGTCCTGCTCATTCTTTAACAGTGTCTCACACAGACGTTTTCTGCAAGCTCCAGGCTCCAAGAGCGCTTATCTAACTCTCTTTCTAGGTATTTGGGAGTGAAAAATTAACCCAGACTGTCCATATCATTTTGAGATTGACTTTGCTTTATTTTATTTTATTTTATTTTATTTTATTTTATTTTATTTTATTTTATGTTACTGGCTTCTTGACCTATAGTACACTGACTGGGAGATGTGTGATGCTTCTCCTTTATTGGTGGTTCTCCATAATTCCCATTCTCTAGAAGCTTTTAATGAGTCATCTTTTGTGTTTACATAATAGTCACTGTTATTAATTAGTCATTAACGCAAATGGAAGGTGACATAAAAAGCTATCCTCAAACATAACAAATGTGGAAGGGAAGGGACCAGGCAAGCACAGCCTGCACTGCACTTTTTCCTAACATGTGATAAAACATGGCTGGCATGAGCCCACGGCCACTCCTCACTTATTCCTCAGATTCTAAAAATTCTCTGCTTAAGCAAGCCATTACGGCAACCTTTTATGACCTAATAAATGAGGCAGACTGTGAATAATTGTGGTTCTTTCTCTGCTTTCTTCACCAGTTGCCTTTATTCCTTTCTAATGTCTCTTGTTGCTCTGGGCTAAATAAAGTTCGGATTGCGACAACGATATTTTTTTTTATGATATTGTAATATTGGTTAATTTGCCTGCTATTGGTTATGCCCAAGCAGGCACATGACCTGTGGCTGTTTGGCTTGTCCTCCAATGGGGAAATAACTTAATGAAGCTAATAAGCTATATTAAAATAAAATAAACAAATTCACATGGCACCCAGTACTACAGCCACATGCGGTGTGGTTATTGTTTATTAGCCTGAAACACCGGCCCCACATCCCCAACTGCCTACTGGGCATCTTTGCTAAGAAAGCCTTCTGTTGCTTCTTCTTTAACCCCTCTGAAACCACAGCCATCAATAGTTTTCCCATTAAAGCCCTATCTCCATTGTGGGGTTCCAGGGATGGACCACTTTATCACATCCTCAACTTCTGTCTCTAACGAAATCATGGCTGATGCCAGTTTTAGAAGCAGTCAGTATAAAGGAAGCAAACAGATATGGCGTGACACAAATGGCCTGAGTTTGAAGGCCAAATTTCTTGTTCATACTTGAGCTCTCAATGATCACAACCACAGCTGAGCAACCACAAGCTCTGCCAGAGGCCAGAACTCACCAGGACATCTGGAAATGGGAGAGAATGCCTGTGTCCTGCAGGCACAGCTTGCTCAATTTCTCCTTCATAAGTCACCAATCAAACCAGCCAGCTTCCCTCCTTTTGAGAAGAGGAAACAATGAAGACGGAGGGAAAGGCCCAGAAGATCAAGTTCCCACCCATTAGCTACTCCCAGCTTTTCTATTTTTATTTTGGTACCTTCTTAGGACATGAGATTAGCCTTTGAGTTTGGGGAAGAATATTTGGATACTAAGCATTTTCTATCATGAGAATTTCTAACAGTTAAACTGTGAAACCTACCTACGTTTCCAACCCCCAGTTACAAACTAGACCCATACCCCAGTTCTTCAGCGATGACTCTGATTAACACTGGCATGGGCAGGCACCATGGCAACGGGAGGCCGAGCAGGTCAGGGCCAGCAGTGACTCAGCTGACATTGCAGCTCCACTTAGAGTAAATGTGATTTGTGAAGGTTTCCAATTTAAAAACTGTGTCCACAAACTTGATTTTTTTTTAATTTTATTTAAGAATGTTTTATTATTTATTCATTTATTCATCCTCTTTTGCTTTTATTTTTCACTTACGTCAAGGAAAAAGATATAGTACTAGTTATATATCAAATCAACTTACACCAAAGAAACTTGTCTCAAAGACAATGAACAATGAATCATGATGCTTTTAGACAAAGGTACACAGATGGCCTTGTTACAGAACTATGAAAGTGACCTTTACTGGTGATATTGGGAGATAAGGAAAACGTGTTTAAAAGGGAATGAGGCTCAGGTAACTCAGACTTCTGTGATCACTGCAGACTGCCATTTATGAGTGGAAGTTATTCACTGAGCAATAATGCTGTACTACAGTTCCATCAACAAGACAAACATGTTCCCCACTTCCCGGAAATGGGTTATATAATGAGGGACATTAACAGCCAAAAATGGTCATTTAATTACAACTGTTAATTACAGTTTGTACAAGAATTCATAACAGAGAGGCCTCTCCATTCTGAGAATCTAGGGACAGTTAAAATTAACATTAGAAGAATATGTGGAAACAGACCATTACCCTGGGCACCGATGACCCACAAGCCACACAAAGGTTGTTTATTGTCTTGGTCCTAATACCACAAAAATCCACTGAAAGTGCAAAACAGAGTAGGGGTGGATCAAGTACAGAAGTTGAGGTTTTTGCTGTGTTCATGATGTCACATTAGACTAAAGAGATGGAGGAGAGGCTATGAGTCACAAAGGAATTCCTAGGGTGAGGTAGGGGACAGACATGTGGAGAATGATACCTAGGCATCCAGTACAGATATCTAGGACAATTTGCTAAAGCATGAACCTTGGAGATGGGAAAAAGCTGAGGGACATCAGGATTTTTTGAACAGGACACATCAAGAAGGCAGCTATAGCTATGAGAAGTCTGGCACTGCCGAGTGGTGTGCCAAGAGCTGATACCAAGGCACATAGATGGCCTTGTTACAGAACTGTTCAAACACATGCACGTGCACAAGCCTGTACAGGTATCAGACGTTCCTTTCCTGGGATTCATAGAGCACTCTCTTAGGAAAAATCATAGTTGGTGGCTTTTGGGACAGCAAAGGCAGGCTGATCTCTGTGAGTTCAAGCCAGCTTGGACTATATATCAAGCTATAGGCTAGCTGAGGCTACCTAGTGAAATATTCTCTCAAAAATAAAATCATATCTCCATTGAAAGTGACCTTAGGAAAACACCCACTATCTCTGTTGGCAATTTTGGCTTTATAAGTTGTACTGAAGCTTCTTGAATTTCAGCCAGCAGGGAAGACAAAGGCAAGTCCAGAACTAGAGACGTCTTCCCTCTCATGTTCCCTTACTCTTTCCCATGCTTCTGTCCCTCCACATGTCTGAGAATTAGTGCATAAAAGAAGCTTTCCTGGTAAACACATACACAGATACACAGACACATAGCCACACGGGTGCACACACACACACACACACACACACACACACACACACACACACACGTGCATGTACACACACATATGTGGGGAGGGGGTGGAAAGACATAAAACTCTGAGACAAGAACTGCTTTGAATAGTTTTTTTTCCAATTTATACTCTAGATTTAGTCTCATGATTTTATTATTTTAATTTATGTATGGTTCTTAGAAACTGTATCCATAATTGACATAATCCATGCTTATAAATTTCCTATCATAAAAGTAGACGTGGCATCTCTAAATCTTCTGTTGAGTCAAATGTCTCATTTCTAATTTTACTTTCTCATCTTTTACACTCCAGTGTTGTTTCATTGTCTGATTCATCCAAGACAGACTCCTAAGATTTCCCAGGACATATTTGGTGTTCATAATTAATTCCTGATTTTATAAAGCCCTATATTCTTCTTGTATAGTTTTATAATCTTCTAACTGGTTAATCTCAATGCTGCCAGTATAGCCTGTTGTTTTTATGGTTTTTAATAAGATATTCACAGCTAAGGATTTTGTTCCTAGATGGAGTTTACAAGTACAAGATGTTGCTTGTACTGAGTTCCAATCCAGAGTGTAATGTTAATTTGTTTGTTTAGTAAGTAGTGCATAATTACCATTTTGAGTTGGCATTTGCCATTTTCTTGTTTTGTCTTGTTTTGGTTTTGATGTGGATTCGTCACATACCTTAATTGATGTGGATTCGTGGTTCTTTTCTGGTTAACTTTTGATCACAATTTCTCATTTAACTGTACTGTTGTTTTGTTTCCATCACTATGTGAAATGGGAAATAGTTTCTTAAAAGATAAAAAAAAAATAATTATTGTTCCAAGCTCATTAAATTTACATTATCAATAGCATAGGTTTAATTTTTAATTGGTAGTAATTAAGACCATTGTATCACTGATGTAGATGAATGCTACAAAGAGAATGAATAGTGAGAAAACTGAAAATTGTTGGGGGGTGGTCAATGGGTGACCTCAGTATAAGTTACAGCAGTGAACCTCAGGGATGGACAGAGTATCATGCAAGAAAAAAGGAATAGCATCTGTACATCCTGATGAATAGGCAGACCAGTGTGGATGGGGCCATGTGAGCAAGGAAAGAAGATAAAAGAGAGAGCCCAGACCTTTCTAGTCACAGTATGAGGACTCTCAAATAGTCATCTGTGGCTTCTGTGTGGAGAGTGGATCAGGGAAAATGTAAAGGGATGTAAAGAGTGACCATCGTCACCCAGGGGAGAGATGAGCAGCCTGGTATCTGGGTTCATGATAGAGAACTAGAGTCATTTGCATGTCAGTGTTTCCTGCCATGTAGCCTCTGGTCACATCAAAAAATAGGGTGTATAGAGAGAAACTGACCAGGGACATAGTTGGGGGTGGTTTCCAAACTTTTCAATCAAAACAGTTGGGGAAAACAGCAAAAGAGATAACAAAGTTATTGTCAGGGAGGAATAAGACAGGATTCTGAAAATGACACACACATACATACACACACATATACACAGAGAGAGAGGGGGGGGAAGAGAGAGAGAGGAAAAGAGAGAGAAAGAGAGAGAGAGAGAGAGAGAAAGAGAGAGAGAGAGAGAGAGAGAGAGAGAGAGAGAGAGAGAAATGACTCACAGGAGTCTTGAGAAAATTATCCTTGAAGAGAGAGACAGTGACCAAAATGGCAGTGCTGCGGTACAGCCAGGCAACAGAAGTCAAAAGGTTGGCACTTGCTTTGTCATAGATGTAGATGATATAGATGGATGGATAGATAGGATAGATAGATAGATAGATAGATAGATAGATAGATAGATAGATAGATAGATAGATAGATATAGAGAGAGGTATAGATAAACCCATGACTTGGATGAGAGCTGTATTACAGAGAAGCAGGATCATTTTACTCGTGGCAGTGGGATAAGGGGCGGGGGGGGGGGATGGTGGGGGGCAACACCAAGGGAGAAATGGAGAGAGAAAATGGAAGAAAGCATTCAGGAGTCTTTTTGCTGTAAATTTGTTATAAATAGGGGAGTTCTGGGGAGTGGAGGGGACAGAATATGCTTTATGATGGTTGTCTTTAAGGCATGTGAGCATGCTATGCTAGTGATCGAGGAGGACAACGAAGCAGCTGTTCAGTGGAGATAAAGGGAACAATTATAGGAAGAAGGATAATGTGTGGCAGTAGGCATTAGGATAGGTGGCTCACAGAACACACGCCAATGGTTTAGCCATTTCATCCTCTGAGCTCTGTCAACCAGCAGAGTCTGCAGGTGCAAATGAAAGTGATTGGTGGCTTTGTTGGAAAGAGTGGCGATCAGTTTTATCGATAGGTTATATGTTCCTAGTAAGGCATAAAACAAGGTAATCAATTAAGTATGAACAGTGAAAAGTCACAGGTAAGAAAAGCCATGAATTCATAATCCTCTGGAACATGGAAAATATTTAGTACAGAATTATGGTGAGATGTCTGCAAAGGCTGGTGCCAATTTGATAATTGAAAATGTAACTTTGGATGGAGGATAACAGTGTAATTCTGGCTTTTTTACTTGTACATTTAGTGCCATAGATGCAGTCGAAAACAAATAGTGTTTGTTTGATATTTTATTAAAAGAAATAGTGAAAGGAAACATGAGAGAGGGTGCTGAGGTCTACCAAGGTTGTATCCGGTGTGTGCAGAGACTCAGTTATTAAGGAAGCAATGACCACTAGGAAGCTTCTAGAATCAGTCATCAGTGAAACCCACACTGGGTTCTCCGGGTTTTATTTTATTTTGTTTTCAAGACAGGGTATCTGTATAGCCTTGGCTGTCCTGGAAATTACTCTGTAGATTAGGCTGGCCTTAAACCCAGAGATCCACTGCCTCTTCCTCCGTAAATGGAGGGATGAGCCACCATCTACCAGCCTGCATTGTCCACATTTTCAAAACGAAAACAAAAGTAAATTTCTCACTGGTGATTTCGCTGGTATATAAATGTACTGTTATGTAAATATGTACCTAAGCGGTAAGCTCTGGATTCCATGAGAGACCATGTTTCAAAAGAGAAGTGGAGGGGGTGGAGAGTAACAGAGGAAGATACATGATGTCTCCACAAACAACATGAAGAAGTACACACACACACACACACACACACACACACACACACACACACACAGGTAAACAAACAGTGCTGTCTAGATTGTTAGCCAGTGTTCATGGCCCTTGCTGTATTCCATTCTATTATATATTACTGTGTTTACCAAGCCTGTATTAAGAAAAGTATACTATCAAGAAAATGGTTTTAAACAATTGCATCAAATGCCTTTAATGCATATGTGTGATATTTCATTGAGAAGTTTGTGACAGTTGTTTGCATCTCACTTTTAGAAAGCTGTATGAAACCATAGCAAGTGCACTGAACCAAGAATGCTACACTGTCTAGAAAATACATCTAAGAAATGTTTGAAGAGACTGACTAGAGAGTTGGCTTGGAGACTGAAAGGCTTGGGTCACACAGACACACACACACACACACACACACACACACACACACACACACACACATTTTCTTGGCTTCCAAAGTTTGCTAGATAGATAAGCTTATGAAGCCGTGAATTCCTCTAATCACAGTCTCACAGTGTAGCCCAGGCTGGCCTCAAGCTCATGATCCTCCCCCCATGTACTAATATTACAGATCTTTTGTTGCCATGCCCATCTTAAGTCAAGTTTTTAAATAATAAATTAAACGTGTCTTAAATTCAGTAAGGAAATCTATAGTTTACAAGGTTATGTAATGTATATCTTATGAACCCTTAAAACCAAAAACTAACAAACATATGACAATATGGTCCAACTTTGCAAGAGGCCAAGAATTGCCAATTAGTCAGCTAGACATCATGACTGACCTTCCAGAATCATAGATACTGGAAGGAATAGTTATAACCGGTGGCAAAGACGAAGCTTGCCTTATTCCTCCCCATGTTAGTCTGTGCAGCCTGCCTGGGACCAGCATGGTGCTGTGTGTTAAACGCCAGCATTATCTGGAGACCTTGGGTTCCAGCAAAATTCTACTCTTAAAAGCATTTATTTTATCAAACAACTCCAAAATTATAAAAAGGAATCTGTTAAGAGATTATTTTGAAACATCATTCTTAATTGTTTAATAGCTGGTGTTAGATCATTGAAGAGACATGAAAAAGAAATAAGGGAATTAAACTTTATATTTTTTTAACAGCTAGAAGCTTTCTTTTGACATGTAAGAACATTTTTTTCCACGTCTAATCAAAACATAAGCTCATCCTGCGGTCTTGTTCACTTCAGCAAAGCACTTAAAAAGCCTTTTACCTAAGGCCTAAGCCTCTCTCTCCCTTGCTTTTCAGCACCACAACAGCTTTTCAGTTCTTCGAGCTGTGAGACGCATAACTTGGTTTCAGAGCAGAGTCATTCAGAAGCTCATATCTGCATGATTGCAGCTGAAATAGACTAAACAAAAAATGCACCCTGTACAAATTGCTGTGGGTTATCTATACAGCTACAGCATGTGGTGGGAACCTGGAAGCTTCCTGGGCAGAATTTATGAGCCTTCCAGTAAATCAGCCCAGCTCAGTGTTTCAGACCTGTGTCCAACTCGCCTTGGCTGTCTAGACACGGCCTAGGATGAGGCTTCAGAAACGGGTAGAGACTAAGCTGCCAAAGCCACCAGAAGCCTTTGACCTTCTTCTAATGTTTCAACCAGATAATTATTTTCCCTCTCAAGAATTTGGCTGTCCTTTAAGGGGAAAAAAAATAAGATTTTCCGTGTGAAGAACCCCTGAAAGAAAATACCCTGGAGAAAGGTCAGTGTGATGGAGCCAGAGCTGGATTCCTCAGAGCCGCTCGGAGAATGTGGAAAGTCTGTGCGGACTCTGCTGCTCCTGCCTTCCAGCTGGCCAAGGGCTCTCCAGACAATGGCGTCCAGCTCTGTTCATTCCACACCTTTACATCTGGAAGGAGCCTTGGCAGTGTAGCGGAGAGAGCTCCAAATGGAAGCCTGTGCAGTGAAGTTGGAGAAACAGAAGAGGCTTAATTAGATCCTTTAAAAGCCATGTATTCTTTTATTCTCTTTAAATAAACTATCACCCTTTCTGCCCCAGAGCAAAGGTCTAGCCTTTCTAATTTTCCAACAATGAACTTTTATCCTTGGACATGGACAGTATATTTCCTTGAGCTGTGTCACAGCCTATTTAAAATTACTCACCCTACTTTATGGCTTATCTTTTCAATGTTTTATATTCTGTGTTTTCTATAAAAGTCAAGATCTGGACAAAAATTAAAAACAAAAAACTACACTGTCCAAGTCTGCTCCACTGTGTTTCATCTATTGGTGCATCTCTTCACCCATACAGCTGCTATATAGACATCATATGCCAAGGACTGTGGGAGCTTCTGAATCTACTGGTTAGTTGGCCTGTGATTCAGGGAAAATCCCCCAGCTCTCTCTGAATCTGTTTCTTCATCTATGAAAGCAGCTCTTTGACCCAATTTTCAGAGTAGCCTTAGAGGATTTAGTGGGATGGCCTGTCTAATAAGATGGTTAAAAAGAGAGAGGGGACAGAGAGGGAAAGAGAGAGAGAGACAGAGACAGAGAGATACACAGAGAGACAGACAGACAGAGACAGAGAAAAGTTTTTATTTGGCTTTTCTCCATCAATTACTGTACCCCAATAGCCAAAAACACCAGAGATGTCAGTCAACTGCTCGTAAAACTAATAAACTGAACTAAATTAAAATATATACCAATGACCCGTGCATGCTAGCAAGAACGACCGAAAGAAGCCGCGATGGCCCGGCCCACCACTTTATCTGGGAAACAGCAGGTGTTGTGTCCTCCAGAATCTAGACGTCCAGCTATGTTGAAAGAAATGAGTCTGAGGGAAAGTGTTCTAAATGGGGGAAATCCTGACAATAAATATTTCCTCAAGATGAATAGAAAGTTCCTCCCAAAACAGTGCTTAAATGGAAAAGCAAAAAACAAAACACAGAAGTAAAAATGCAGTCAAATGTTTAAAAGACTCAGCAGCAGTACGTAAGTAATCTAGGTCGACACTTAGCCAATGCCCTGCAGAAAAGTGGCAGCTTTAAAATACCTTGATAAGTCAGGGGTTATTATTTATTTTATAGATTTATTTTATGTGTATGGGCCTGAATGTATGCCTGTGTACCACTTGCATGCCTGGTGCTGACACAGGCCAGAAGATGGCACTAGATCCCCTTAAACTGGAGTTACACACAGTTGTGAGCCACCAAGTGGGTACTGGAAATCAACCCAGGTCCTCTGGAAGAGCAGTCAGTGCTCTTAACAGCTGAGCTGCCTCTCCGTAATAAAACAAAGGAGTTGTTTTATTACTGAATGTCACGTATACAAAAATGAACTCAAGATGTGCAAACTGGAAGATGATCAATTTTGCCTAAAACTGAGAACTGCTGACAAATGTCAAAGCCAAAAAGGCCATTTATTTCTCAACAAAAACAAAGAGAATAGTAAAATAAAGGGTTTTTTTTTTTTAAGCCATGTGTATCTCAGCATGACAAACCCAAAAGCAAACATACAGCCATGGCAAGAAATAAACATCAGAGAGACTTCTATTCAGAAGTGATGGTTTTCAGCTTGGGATAAAAAATGAAATCCAATTTACTATTGGGATTTTTTTTTCCAACAAATTGGTGTTTTGAAAAACAAAATAGGTAAAAGTTGGGGGTAAGAAGCCAAAGAAGAAGAAATGGGAATGTTGGGTAAATGTAAATAAAGGTGAGAACCCACTGGAGTGATGTATAATAAAATGTTTGAATCTGTTTTATACTGTCAATAACAACTTCAAGACAAAGAGCATCCACAAGGTTAACAAAAAGATGATCAATCTCTTTATTGAAAAATAAATTTTAAGGATTTGATGGAGAGGTACTTAGAAATTCACAGAACTATTTAAAGGTGTTGTTTGGTACCTCTGGGTGTTACTATCTGTAGAATGCCTACACACACTAACTTGCCACAGCTTTGGGTATCGCATAATCAAATTAATTATTTCTATATATTTTAAAGGCTTTACTCCTAATGTAAATTACTTTTCCATTTCAATTTCTATGCTATTGTGAAAATCAGTTGATTTTTGTTATCCTGTCTTTTACGCAGTGACTCATTTAATTATAGCTTATGTATGTGTGTATATATGTATGTATGTATGTATGCATGTATGCATATATGTATTATGTATGTATGGATGGATAAGCATGCATGTGTGTGGGGACATGTGATTGCCATGGTGTGCATGTGGAGGTGAGAGGATGTTTTTCTGTAGTCGACTCTCTCCTACCATGTGGGTTTGACCTTGGGTCGCCAAGCTTGCTAGTAAGTGCCTTTACCCTTTAAGCCATTTCACTGGCCTGTGGTATATGTTTTGTTGTGGTTTTGGATAGTCTAGTTCTGAGTTCCAACAATGCTTATTATTAGAATGTTACTAATTTCTTTCACACTATGATATATCACTATTAGGTTGCATAAAACATATGGTTTAGATATTTTCTCAGTTTCTCTTATATTTGTAGCTATGGACCCTTTCTTCTTTGGTAGGGGGCGAGTCTTGCACACTTCTTTTCCCCTCCCCCTCCTTCTCCCCATGTTTGGGATTATGTGTAATAGCTAATGGGATAACTAAACACCAGTAGATGTGTGTATGTATCCTTTGTGTCATTTTTTTCTTGGCTGTTTCCTTTTAACCTACATGAATTATCTGCTTTGATTTTTTCAATCTTTTAGGATTTCCTAGAGACATTGACTCTTCCTTCCTTCCTTCCTTTCTTTCCTAAGTAGTAAAGACATCTAGGTCATCCAGTCTCGTGGAGCTTTCCCACTGCCCCACTGTGTAGATGGGAAGTATTTAGACACTGTATTACCTTCTACAAAACTCACATTCTTGCTTCATTTGGGATATAAGGACCATCCATGATTATATGGTTCATTGGCTTTTTCATCTCTGCATTTTTTTGAGACAGGACTTCAATGTGCAGCTGTCTTGGAACTCACTCTATAGACCAGGCTGGCCTCAGACTTGGAGATCCACCTGGTTTTGCCTCCTGAGTGCTGGGATTAAAAGCTCAGGCCATCCATTATGCCTGGCTTGTACACTTCTCTTTAGAAACTCCTTCTTTCTTCTCATTTCCCTCTTCTTCCTACCATCATTATTAGTATGTGAGCAAAGAATGTGATTTTTCAAGTGTGTCAAGTCTAGCATTGTGTATGTGTTATCGCCTAAATGTTAATTGATTTTTTATGTAATGAGAAAATATTTTCAAACATTCTATTTGTTAACGTATCCCATCTCCTCTTTTCTCCATCTATGTTGCTCTCCCTCTCCCATATCCAGGTAAATCTTCCTCCCAGCTTTCCCATTTCCCACTTCAAAGCACCTGTACCTTCTATTCCTATCTCTAGAGCTCCTCATCCCCATGCCATGGTCCCTTTTTATTTCCATGGTATCTCCAGTTACTCCAAGTGATATACTGACATATAAAGATGCAGATAGGATCCACAAGAGAAAGTGCAGCTCTTGGCTTTCTGCTCTGGGTAACCTCGGTTTAACATTTTCTGATTCTATTCATTGCCTCACAAGTTTCATGTCTTCATTATTCTTTGAATAATACACTATTGTGTATATGTACCAAAATTCCATTATCCATGCATCAGCTGAAGGACATTTAGATTGTTTCCATCACTGGCTCTTCAAAACTGCAAATTCTAATCTCGGAAGAGGTCTATCCTTCTTTCTTGCAGTACCTATTCAATATCTAAACCAACTATATCACAACTTCAGGGAGTCTGTCCATGTACCTTGTCAAGTCCTTTTTATTCTTCTGTTTTCTACTTTTCCCAAAGCAGAAAGCATTTTCCTTCTGATGCCTTCCTTCATTCTTTCTCTGACTGTCAGATCCTTTTGTGCTTCTGTTTTCACTTGTTCGTTGTGGCAGAGGTTGAGATACAGGTGCTTTGAGCAAACTGTTCCCATGAACATGGAAAGGCAGAGGCAACATCTCATTCACCACGGATGAGAAATAGTCTATGTGCCATCACTCTGTGGGGAGACAGGGTAGGAGGTGTGTCTTCTGCATTTAAGTAGAGAAATCTTGTTCCCTAAGCCTGGGTCCTTAAAGGCAGAGGCAAACACACTGAACAGTTCTGCATCATTTAAGGGACAGTACTGCTGAAGATCTGCTATGTGCTTGTCCTGGAGCACTGGTGTGGGCACAAAGCTCTTGTCCAGCTCAGAGTAAGAAAACTCACTCAGTCACATACCATTCTACTGCGCATACACCAATCCTGATGTTGGCGTGACTTGAGAACAGCAGATATAGTTCACTTGGGTGGAGAGTGAAGAGAAAAACAGAATAAAATTAAACCACAATCTTCAAAATCCTCTGGGGAGTAAAATGATGAACATAAACATAATGCACTCACCATCTTCATGATGTGTACTGGATCAATCAAAACAGATGTTCATCAGAATAAATAAAGAAGACGATGTTATAAATATTTCCAGGGGGCGGGGAAGCAGGGAGGAAGGAAAGGACAAAGGTTGGAGGAGAGAAAAAAATTAATTCTGAAATCAGAACTTCAATAAGAAGTAGGAAGCAAAAGGAAGTTGAGTAGGATGTGAAAATGCATGATAAAGGAGCTGACCGTGTGGGGACGTTGTACGTACAGGCTGAGCTGAAACCCCGATAAAGGGCAACTCTTAGCTGTGCATAGAGAGGGGCAGAAATCAGTATGTGCAGGTCTGTTTGTAAGCTCAGCACATCTGACACTTTCCAGAAACCTAAGGAGGCATTATAGCTAGAGAAGAAAGAACAAAGGCAACTCCCAGCTAGAAGGTTTTGTGAGCCAACATAATATCTGTGGTGGTCTGAATGAAAATGGACCCCATAGGCTCATAGGGAGTGGCACTATTAGGAGGTGTGGCCTTGCTGGAGTAGATGTGGCATTTTTGGAGGAAGTGTGTCACTGGAGAGTGAACTTTGAGATTTCAGAAGCTCAAGTCAGACCCACTGGCTCAATCGCCTTCTCCTGCTTGCTGATCCAGATACACAACTCTTGGCTCCTTTTCCAGCACCATGTCTGCCTGTGTGCCACCCTGCTTCCTGCTATGATGGCGATGAACTAAACCTCTTAACTGTAAGCCAGCCCCATTTAAATGCTTTCCATTATAAGAGTTGCCATGGTCATGGCATCTCTTCACAGCATCTCTTCACCCTAAGACAACTCCTGCAGTCTTTATTCCTAAATGCAGATAGCCATTTCAGTAAAACAGCTGAGCCACATTTTCAGGAAGCCATGTGGCTGAGTACGTAGAGTGAATGCAAAGGGAAATATGATGCTGGAAGGCAGATGAGGAGACCAATGAGGAGGCTGATGACAGGGTGGTGACCGATCTCAAAGGAAGGTGCTCCTGGGCGGTAAAATGGAAGTATGGCATGGAAGATATCAAAGGTGTGGTGTAAAGATATCAAAAATATCTGCATCATATCTGGGTTGTGCCATGGCTGCCTGCAATGGGAACAGTAGAGGAAGCCAATCTGAAAATCAACAGTTGAGTTGTTCAAAATAATGCTTCTCTGAGGTACTCAAGTGGAGAAGCCAACAGGGAGTATAATACTGGGGAAGTTCTCAACAGAAGATACAAACATGAGCTCCTTCTGGGGTTGCTGGACATGGGGCTGTTAAGCGCAAATGAAAGCAAGTCAAACAAGAGTAGGCAAAAACAAAAAAAGAAAAACAGTGCTAGGATTCATTGGAATTGAAGTATTTATTTCTGAAAACATGACATAATATCACTAAGCGTGATCATCAGATGATCATGAGCTTTGATTCTGTAACTGTAGAAATCCTTCTTCAGAAACAAACAAACAAAAAAGAGCAATAACAGCGACCATCGTGGGCGACCTGTCATGATGATGGCAAAAGCCAAAATTGAATGATTTCATTGCTCTAGAAGGTTAAGCAAATCATTATACATTCATATTGATTAATGCTATGCCATCATAATTCTATCATAATACATGGCATAATAAAGATTTAATGCCATGTAAATGGCCATGTGTAACAGTAAGTGAAAAGGGGGAACATAAAATTAATAGAGCATTACTGGCTACTTTTGTCTCAATTTGATGCAAACTAGAGTCATTTGAGCAAGGGGACTCTAAGTTAAGAAATTGCCTGCATGAGATTGTACTGTAGGGAATTTTCTTAATTAGTGATTGATGAGGAGGGCTGAGACCATTGTGGGTGGTGCCATTTCTGAACTCATAGTCCTAGGTTCTAGGCTGGAGTGGAGAAAGTAGCCTGAACCAGCTGTAGGGAGAAAGCCAATAGCCAGTTTTAATGGCCTCTGCATCAGCTTCTGCCTGGCTCCTGCCCTGCTTGAGTTCCTGACCTAACTTCTCTCAACGGTGGACTGTTACCTGGAGTGTAACTTGCTCCCCAAGTTGCTTTTTGTCCTAGTGTTTCATCACACTGACAGAAATCCTATGACAGAACTTGGACTGTCAGGTGTTGCTGTGACAGGCCTGACCATATTGTTTTGGGGAGGATTTATGGAAAGTCTTTGGAACTTTGGGCTAGAAAAGCTGCCGGTAAGGGGTTAGCAGATGGTGCTGAAAGAAATGTAAATGGTAGAGGCCTGGCCTGTGGAAGTTTTAGAGGCAAGGCCATTGGGGGCATTTGATATTTAAATTAAGACTATGTGGTTCTGGTCAGCTGGGGCTAAAGAATCAGTTATTAATCAGAGTTGTTTTACTGGGGACGGTTATTGATAGTTAGCTGGAGTGGAGAAATTAGTAGTGATTAAAAAGAGACCAGCATCACTGAGGTGACATCTTCTAGAGCTGTTTCCTCAGAGTCAGCAGATAGACGCTGTGCTCAAGAGGCAACCAGGAGTGTACCTTGTGCTGACAGCTTAGCTTTATAGCATTAGTCTCTCAGGTGATACTGGTTTGAAGCCATGAATGAGTCTGGGAGAGCAGCTGAGGCTTAATACTGTGAGAGGCCAAAGCAATGGGTGGAGGTGCAGCCTCAGTAGCTGTTGAAGCCCTGGACTGAAAGGGTCATGCACAGAGTTGGGTCTTGGCATTGTGAAGAGAGTCCTAGTTATAACTGACAACAAGAGGCCTTGCCTGTCACCACAAGTGACCATGCTTTCTTTTCACACCCGGAGGAGCATCTGTCCTCCGAATCCAGCAAGTTGTAGGGATTGTTTCTTGGTTTTTTCATGTTTTTTAAATTTATAGGATCATTACTGTACTTTTCCAAGTTTTCTAAGCTATTTAGTCAACTAGATTTTTATAAGAGCTTACAAAAGCTGATCTAATCACTGGACAATGGCAAGTGCTTTTTCCAGAGCACAGCTGCCCATCAGCACACAGCCCCAGCATCTCCTGTGTGTCTTTGTGAATCTAGGAATGGAACACAGGGTCTCTCTCATGCTGGGTCAGTGTCCTAGCACTGAGCTCCTCCCTCTGCATGCTTGGTTCAGGAGGAAGATTTTATTTTTGTTTGAAAATTTGATGTTCTCTTTCTACAGGCTCTTTATTTTAAATCTTAGCCCTGTTAACTAACTGTGATATCTCCACTATATGATTTATTTAAAAAGAATCCTGTGAGAAGTACACAGCAGGACTCATTTGTTACTTGAAAATACAGTGAGTCATTTGTGCTTGCATCTAGTGGTTTTCAGAGAACTACCCTTCCAAACTGTCATCTGTGTCTGCAGCGAGCTGAGATCATTTTGAATTTAGCTCTTAGCTAAATGCATACTTGGTTCTTTTTTTTTTTTTTTTAAACTCTAGGAATGTATACAAAGACTATCGTTTCCTGGAGCTGGCCTGTGATTCCCAGGAAGACGTTGACAGCTGGAAGGCATCTCTGCTCAGAGCTGGGGTCTATCCAGACAAATCTTTAGTAAGTTGGATCTATTTCTTATCTGAAAGAAATTACTGCACACTGTGTTGAAGAAAATTCACCAGTTTCTGTTAGCGAAGCAAGTATTCTCTTTGACTTAGTTTGTGGCCCTTTGAAGATGCTTCACTGTTCTTTTTTACATCGATAATTTTATGCTTTATTTCTCAGTCAGACTTCTTCAAAAGCTAATGAGTATACTTGTTAAAGAAAACTATCTCATTCTTAGTCAACATATGTGCTCTTAGACAAAGAGAAATATTTTAGTTTCATTTAAAAAGTTGTCCTCTATACATTATCCTACAGCTGATAAATAGCACGACTATACCAGCAATCATCATAATAGCATTTTATTTTATATTTACATTTTAGAGCATACTTATTTCTCTAAAAGCTTCTTTTACTATGTCAGTATTACTTGTATCCATAGTTCTGTCTGATTCAGACTCTGGATAGTGTCACTATGAGTGTGAAGAACAGAAAAAATACACAGCTCTCCCACTTATCTTTATTAATATACTTCAAGTGTCTGGGAGACACTTCTCTCCTCCAAGTTAATAAACAGACCTTGTCTTCATGCTCTTCCCAAAATGTAATGTTGCACAGGCGCCTTTGAAATTAGACTCCATAAGTCCCGCTACAGTCTTTGCTCATACCAACCAACTTAGTATGCCAACCTTCACATTCTCTGTTTCTGTCTCTGTCTCTGTCTCTGTCTCTGTCTCTCCCTCTCCCTCTCCCTCTCCCTCTCCCTCTCCCTCTCCCTCTCTCTCTTTCTCTCTCTCTCTCTGTCTCTGTCTCTCCCTTTCCAGTCCCCAGGCCACTCCCTCTCTCTGTCTCCCTTCCTTTCTCCCGCCTGCCCTCCCTACCCACATGCTGCTCTTTAAATCGTGCCATGATCTGTGTCTCTTCTCAGACCTAACCTGCTAAGGTTGATCCCTGAGGGTTTATTACAGCATGGCCCTCGCAGTGTCTACTTGGCACTCTGCTTCTCGAGCTAATCATGCACAATGGGATTTCTCCTATGCTCCCAGTAGGGTACAAGTCTCCCAAGACAAAGTCTGACATACAGATGCAATGAGGGACACTTGGAACAGTCAGCATATGGGGGAACTTCATATCCGTGGGGTCACACTGGAACTTAGTGAAGTTCCAGGGTCAGAATCAACATTTGTACAAAAAAAAAAGTGTTCCCCCTCCTATTTTAGCTGAAACTTAGACGCCCCCCCTCAATTCTATACCTCTCTAGTTAAAATCTAAAGCAATGAATCTTTCAAACAAGCTCTGTGCCCTCAAAAGGGAAATTAAATCTGACAATTTCTTGTCAACAAGATACCTAGGTATGTCTATGTCATTTTCAGTTGTCCAGTTATTTTCATGTGTACACATACAGATTCCCATAGGCAGACCCTTCCCTCAAGACTCTTACACCAACACTCTTCAAAGCCCTGAGTGACACTTGTCTGGATTTCAAATCGTTATACTTCCATACACACTGATTATACCATGTTTACTTACATAAATATTGTGTATTAAAGTGCATTTGTAGTTAATACTTTTAAAACAAAAAATTAGATGCACCAAAGGTTCGAAGCCCGCGACTTTCATCATCCTAAGCATCAGGAAGATAGTTGAGCCATGAGGTGTGCATATTTAGCCATGACTGTACAGCATTATTTAAGTGGGTGATGAGTTCTGCCTGAAGTAAGTGAGCTACCACACACCTGCATCTCTAGCTATTTGTGAAGCTGATGCCAGAAAATAGAAAATCTACATTCTTCCCTGGGCTACTGGACAAGTTCAAGGACAATCAGTAACTTAGTGAGATCCTGTCTCAACAATGTTAAAATTGAAGACATGGTTGGGGACAGTCAAATTCAAAGAAAATCCAGTAAGAGAGAGAAGCTTTACTTCAGAAAAGTAAGGCTTTAGTTTACTTTAGCTCTACTTTAGAAAAGAGTAAGATTTCTTTATGCAGGCTCCTTGGGGAAGAAGAGGGAGTAAGTGCTGTGGAGAGAATTTTTGGTAGAGGCAGAACAAATGCCAAGCTAACCATGATGTCACAGAGGAGAAGGAGAATGGGTGCATGTGCCTTGGGCACTCTGAGGAAAGCACACAGTAGCAGCTGGCATATAAGAGCGTGCTCAGGGACCAGACGATATAGCCCTGAAGTAATGGTGAACAGCTTGGATGTCACTCTAAGGTGAGAATCCATGAGAGGGTATCAGTCCCGATAATGACACAGCATATGACAATAATGACATATCCTTAAGAGCCCAGTGTGGCTGGGTGTAAGAAGCAGGGCACGTAATTCAAGCACAGGCACTAAATGTCAAACCACCTTTGTGTAAATTTCAGACCCTCATAAACTTTGAGCGTGGCAGAGTACTTGCCCTGTTTATCTTCCCTGAGCTTCATTTCTAAAACGAAGGTGGCTGTACGTCCCCTGGCGCGGTCAGTAAAGCACAGTGAAATGGTGCATAGAAACACAAAATGAGGCAGACACATGCGAGCATTCTTATTTTCATGTACAAAAACGATTATTACGATCATTATCATTTTCATTATAAACTTCTGTCTTTAGCAGCTAACAAAGGTTCAAATGTTGTATGAGGGCCTGGGAAGTCTGTCTAGTACAGCACGTGTTGTGCAAGCATGTGGGCCTGAATTAAAATCTCCAGACTCTACATAAACGCCACGCTTGGTGTTCTGCACCTATAATTTCACTGTTGGGGAACACGGACATGGCAGGATCCCAGGGGATTTCTGGCCAGCCAGTCTAGCCAAATTGGCAAGTTTCCAGTTCGGTTAGATACCCTGTCTCAAAAAATAAGGCTGAAAGCAACCATAGAAGTTACTTGATATCAACCTCTGACCTACACAAACATACAGGAACCCACACATGAACGTGTACACATACACATGTGTACACACACTGTAAATATTATAGCTTCATGAAATTGTAATATTTTTGCTGATTTCTATTTTCCAGATAGAGTTGGTGGCTTATCCAATGTTTGCATGTTTGTATGTCTGCATATATATTTTCCTTACACCTAAGTATGTTTTATATTAAGACTTCATAAATTATACCCCTTTTAAGTGAAATAATTATATACTTATATCATACAATACATGCTTGTGAGGGAAAAACAATCATGGAAAAGAATAGTTATTTATCTACCCCCCCCCATGTACTACTTTTTAAAATCTGATATTTTCATGAGCTCATCCATAGCTATACAACAAGAAAGAAATCTAAGAAATATCTTTTAAGTTTTCTCCTAATCCTCCACCTCAGAGTTGTGCTATACAGTTTGTTTTGACTCTTTGTGTGGAATTTTCATGTGCTTATCAGTGCGCACTTGTGACAATCACGTAGGAGATGGAAATGAATAGATCTTTACAGTGGATCAGAAAACAGAACGGGGAAACTAAAGTCAGCAGTGTGCTCCAACTGTAGTTTTTCTCAGCATTCTTCTAGAATGGAGTCGGTGTTTCCTGTGCTTTGTGTGGTCCCTCAGGTTGTCTGGAGTTCAATGTCTAACGATAGCCAACTGTTGAGATCCATCAAGGCAGCTGGCTGTTCAGCTATAGATTTCATTTTGTAAACACTCTCAGTTACATCTAGAAGTGATGGTTCTTGGTAGTTCTCCAAAACAGAAAGATTTGATGACATTAGCTTAACCCAAAGACTGATGTCATTAAGAAAAACTTGAGGACTTATGAACAGTGTGTTTCGCTTTCATATCTACAGTCATTGACTCCCTAACAAATCAGTTAGTTGGTCCACTAGTAGAGAAACAGTTCTGCTTTCTATACAGGCATCTAAAGTTGACTTAAGGGGAAATCCTTATTTTTAAGCTGTGGAGGGCCTATATGTGGCTGGATACATATGTGCATTTGTGAGCATATGTGTGTACATGGTGTACATGTATGTATGTACATAGTGTGTCTGTGTAAGTCAGAGGATAACATGAGGAGCTGAACCTCAGATGCCTCCCTACCTGTCTATGACAGAACACTCATTGGCCTAGTTCACCAATTAGACCAAGCTAGCTGGCTATGAGCCACCAGAGATCTGTCTGTCTCTGTTTTCCATCTTGTCTTGCTAGATTACAGACATGTGTGATACCAGCCCTGGTTGTTTACTTGGGTTCTGAGAGATCTGAACTCAGATTCTCATGGTTGTGAGGCAGGTATTTATAACTGAGTCATCCAGCTCCCCAGCCTGGAGAAAATATTTTTCTATTTCCATCATTTTTAAAGAACTGTGTAAATTTGATATCATTTATTTAAGCACCTATCACTCAATCTAAATGAAATGATGTTTTCAGCCAGTTAGTTTATCTATTAAGATTTTGCAAGTACATTGGAAATAACTTCACCACTGTATTTTCCGATGCCTCCATATAATAAATTATTTTCTGTCCCTCACATCAAAATGTTCTGTGACCCTGTTTCTTGTTTCCTAAATAGTGACTCTGGGAATTTTCTTTTTTAAACCTATCCTTTTTTCATTCCTTTCCTTTCCTAACCATCTTTTGTTCTTCAGAACTTACCAACTTATCTACACTAGCTGGCTCAGTCACTCTTAGGGATCCTCCTTTCTCCAGTTCTCCATCTTGGGAATCATAGGGCTATAACACCACACCCCTGTACACCACACCCTTGTACACCATACCCAGGTAGCACCACACCCCTCTACACCATACCCAGGTAGCACCACACCAGCTTTTTACATGAATGCTGGGAACTTGAACTTAGGTTATCATGCAAACATGGCAAGTATTTTGCCAACAAAGCATTCTCCTCAGCCCCTATTCCTTATAATTTTCCTTCCTTCAGCCATTAAATTGAAGTTATCACCACTACAAAACTGCATGTTGCTGAGTATACAGGGCTTTGCACAGTTTCAAAATAAAGATTATTTTTAGTGCAATCTCTAGTTAACTGTTCAAAATAAGATATAAATTGTGCATGTGTACAATGCTTAGGACCTATTAAAACTTTCAAAAGACTATTTACCAACAGACGTGTATAAGCGTCCCTCCTAAATTTTATTACAAATAAGTATGGATCTGATCTGATGCACATGATGTGATAAACATGACTTTTGAACACCAATCACTGGTTTTCAATACGACATTAAGGAATTCTAAATTCAAACTCTTTGACCCAGGAAGGGTACAGTGGAATAGGGTAGACATGGGAACAAATCAATTTTTTGTTTAAATCCTGACACTGCTGTGTCCTATGACTTAGCAACTTGACTACCTCTCCAGTCTCCTCTACTTCTTTCTCTAAGCTTGATTAGCTTCTTCTGCAGAGAAAAGGTTCTTGTATATCGCCACAAACTCCTTGCCTTCAGCCGGTGACTGTGCTCAGGGCTCAGCCTTTATTATTTGTTGGCATCCTGATTGTGCATACAAAGCTGCAATTCTCAGTTGTATGGTTAAATATTCCTTGGAAACTATTAGTCTGATTTGACTGTGTCAGAGAGAAGTTTCTTATCTGTTGTCTGGGAAGCCTAGTTGTTTAGAGGGAGTCCTAAGAGTTACTGTGTGACAGGCCAAGCTTGAAGGTTGAAAATGGAGGACAGGACTTAGCCCATGGGCTGTGAGGCAACCCAAGAGTCTCACGCCTGCCTTTAGAAGCTGGCCCTCCAGCCATGGAAAAAGGCAATGTGAGATCCAGGCATGCCCTGGAAATGATTTGGTGTGAAGTCCGTTAAGAAACCTCAGAACATTTTAAGAGGTTTCTGTTCCCTGCAAAACACCACACACACACACACACACACACACACACACACACACACACACACATCTATACAGAAAGGTTTACGTTCTATATCTTCCTTCTCCAGTGTGAACCAGTATAAACTGCTTCTTCAAAAGCTTAACCTAATGGGACAAAACAAAACAGCTCTGACACTCAGCTTTTCCTGTGAACTCCAGATGCTGCAGCTATAACTGACCTGGGATGAAACCATCTTCTCCTGAGGTCCCTTTGGTACCTCAGAAATGTTAGTTTTAGAAGACTCTACAGTGACTTTTTCTTTGCGTCAAGAAAAAAAAAATAGTTAAAAGAAAGTGTTCCTATGTCTTCCCAAATGGGAAAAAAAGGAATGGTCATGAACTTTTGAAAACATTTACTAATACAATTGAATGGGTTAAAAAAAAGAAAAGAAATAACAAAACAAGAGGCTCTGAGAGCACCTTGGTATGGCAGAGAAGAGAGTTTATTGTACATAAAAAGGAGACATAGTCAGAGGCAGGCATATCTGGGAGAGTCCAGAGTGGATGTGACCATAATGAGCTGGACCATGTGAAGAGAGGAGAGAGGAGAGAGCAGCTGAGGACCAAGACAGGCAGCCTGGACTCGTCAGGAGAGTAGACGAGAAAGACCAGATCACCAAACTACCTGGATGATAAAGAGAAGGGCAGCCCAATCCTGGGCTAGAGAAGTTTAGGGTGGGGTGTGATGTATGCTAGCCACGAGGGCCCTGTAGCAGGTAGAAACTGAGAGATACATGGAGAATCTGGCAGCCAACCGTCTGTGTAGGCGTGGGAGGGTCTGAGACTCCACTGCAACCACTATTACAGCAATGCTTCTCCCGGAACTTTGAGCAGCTGTGTGTTCAATTCCAAAGGTCTTAGTTATCCTTCCTTGGAAAAACACTTTCAAGGATTTAGACATAAGCTATTGTCAACAAGAGCACTGGAAGGCATTATAAAACATTATCCACCACTGAGAACTGCCATCCATGGCTGCCACCAAATAGATGATTGGGAACGGACTGACTGAAACGGCAACTGGCCAGGCCGCACCACGCTCTCTGCTTCCACTGTGTCTTTTATTTAAGGATCAGGGCATCCTACACAGTGACATCATTGTTGCCACTTACATGAGCCCATCTGCCACTGAGCGGGGAAGCTAGTCATTCCTGAGTGTAGAGAAATACTTGGTTGAACTCCTGAAACTGATTTGCTAGATCAAAAGCTGCTCTGCTGTGGAATGCAATAAACTCCATCTGTCTGAGGTATTTCCAGCAATATTGTTCTTCTTAGGAGAACCAGTGTCCCATTACTCTCGAAAATGGTCTTTTACCCATAGTAAAACCCCCAGTGGGGCCTTTACCGCCTTGCTGAACAGTTGGCATCCTAAGAAGGATTCCTTTGGGGTTTTGTTTTATTTTTTTTTTTCTTCATTCATTCTTGTGTCATTATTTATGCATCTGATAAAGTGGTGTGTGAACTGGTGGGCTGCCACAGTGCTTAAGAAACCCCTCTATAGGATTTTTTTCAATGCCTTTATACTTTTCTTGTTAAATGCAATGGCTTCAGTGATCCCTAGGGGAGATGGTTTTCTTAAGGTCAGCAGCCAGCATGGAGCTCAAGGAAACCCTCTCCCGGGGTCATCACCTTCCCACCCACTCTCTCAGAATGTTTCCTTGTGTGTTTTCTCCCCTCACATCCTCAACTTAGATATAAACGGCAGGCCTCTAGGCTGGCCCAGTCCTGTCGCCAGGCTTTCCTTCTGATGCACACACTTGTGTCACGGCTCTCTGCAAACCTCACATCTCAGTGAGGCATTTCTTCTGGGCCCCTGTGAGGAGCAGCTCAGATCCGTTCCGGGCTCACATCCATCCCATCACGTCTGCCCCACAGGAACTGACCTCGCAAGGACTCGGCTGCTCTGGGAGCAGTGAATCACCGTTTTATTTTTTTAGGCCATATGTGATTTAAATTGTTCGATGTAAATCATACTCTCCCAGCTTCGTTTCACAACAGGAGAGTCCACTGGCTGCCACTCGCCACTAGCCGCCCTGTCTCCCATACACAGTATTGCGTTGAGAAATGTCGACGTTTTTGTGACTAACCTTTCCAGATCCATGTTGCTGAGTGTGGAGTACTGTTTATTTTGGCCGAAGTCCCACTCTACAGTCTTGACTTCCCATGCCAACCCAAGACAGAAACTCATAACTTACCAAAGAAAAGAAAGGCGCAGACGGAGACTGTAACTCGGTCTGCTTCCTCTGTTGCCCCAAACCACCCACTCCGCGCCTCAGTACTCGCTTCTTTTCTTGAGAGAGAGAGAGAGAGAGAGAGAGAGAGAGAGAGAGAGAGAGAGAGAGAGAGAGAGAGAGAGAGA
>JANHMN010000009.1:58810522-58827460 GCA_030674055.1 Rhabdomys pumilio | reverse complement strand
CTGGGGGGAGGCTGGGGGGAGGCTGGGGGGAGGCTGGGGGGAGGCTGACTGTCTGTATAACGGGCAACACACAGGGACGGCGCAAGTTGTTTGAATGCTCTTATTACAATAGATAATGGGGAAGATGCTGCTTCATGGTGTCCCTAGTTTGGTAAAATTTTCATGTAACTTTCCCAAAAGCTTCTTCCCATTTACCTAGAAATGTAAGAGTAATATAGTTGGGGAAACTATAGCCTTATGTTAGGCAGGCTGATTTTCCTTATTGTTGTTTTGTTTTTCCTTCATGTAACGGTCGTTTATCCTACCAGGTGGCCCACTTAAAATGGCCCTCAGTGGATCCAATAAGAATGAAAAGGAATCTGTTATATAAGAGTTGGCCTGCATATCTAAAGCAGCTGGAATTCATCAAAATTGCTATTCATAAGCCATATGTATAGAATGTAAAACAAATGTGGGAAATATTTTGCAGTTTAATTTGGTGGAATGTGTTATTATGGAGTAAATTGACAGAGATGGCTGGCACTAAAAAATGTGTCACTTCATAAATTTATACCCTGATATAACTGCTCACGACCCAGGCAATGCTATTTAATAATGTTAAAATATTGCCAGAAATGTAAAAGACCAGCATCTGTGGAGAAGGAAAGGGGTGAACTTACATCATTTATAGTACACTTTTAAAAGAAAATAGCAGGTAACTTAAAAAGATTAAGGCTTCTTCCACAAAGTGAAACATAGTATTTCTAAACAATACCACGACTCTTAGGAACAAATATTTGGATAAAATGTGAAACTCGTGTTTTAATTCTTATAGTATTTCAGTTCTTGAATTGGAAGTAGTTTATCCTGATCATTTGTGCCTCAGTAGAACTCTGTCTGGAACTTCATGTGTTGTATATGTCACTTGAAAACAAAACAGCCAACCATCCAATCCCACCAATCACCAATGCCCTGGGATAATTGTGCGCACAGTAATAGGGAGCCAGCTGCTGACATCTGGAGAAGGGCTAACTCTGCTCACTAGAAGAACATCCATGATTTGTCTCTTTCTCAAGCAGTTCGTGAATGGCTTAAGTGCTTATAAAATCACATACATGCCCCCCCCCACACACATGTACACACACACACACACACACACACACACACACACCATGGCAAGAATCACCATTTGTCATATCTAGTTTTGAGAAGCTCTTTTGGCTCATGGCTGTTACAGTGAATACAGTTCACTGGTTTTTTTTGTTTGTTTGTTTGTTTTTCCAACTCATTAGATTAAGAAAATATAAAAAAGAAAATTGGGGCTGGAGTAGGGTGGCCCAGTCTATAAAATGCTTGCCTTGCAGGCACAAATACCTGAGTTCAATCCTTAAAACCTGTGTAAAAAGTTGGACATGGTGGTGTGTTTGTAATTCCAACACTCAGGACATGGAGACAGGCAGATCCCTGGGCTCTCTGGACAGGAGCCTAGTTTACCTGTTGAGAACAGGCAATGAGAGGCTCTGTCTCCATAACTAAAATGGATGGCACCTAAGGAATTATATCCAAAGTTGTCCTTTGATTTCTACATGTATACATGTGCTACCTACACTCATACATACATATACACATACCCACACTTGTGCACACATATAGTCTAACACACACACACACACACACACACCTCAAAAATTGCAAACTGTTGTTCATTAAACCTTCTAGAATAGGGCTGCAGGACCTCAGGGCCTCCACAGTCAGCCATGAACAGAATGAATACCTGGTATGGCAGTGTGGAGGAAGCTGGTTGAAAGTAAGGCTCTCAAAAACACAAGTGCTCACCGCTTTGATTTGTGCTTGAAGGATGGATACTTCAGAGGTGTTGGTCTTTATTACCTCATGCCTTACTTTTTAATTGTTTATACTATGCATAAGTGGTAGTTTGTGAAAAATACGCTAATACTTTTAAAATGCGGTCATACTCCTGACCAGAGACTCTGGCACGAAGTGAGTCTCCTCAGATCACAAGCAGCACATCTGTAGGCTATTTTCCCGTAGCCTAGAATGTCAGTGTAAATGGAAAACACTGCAAGCCAAGCTGCGCTGTCTCCAGAGTATAGATCTGGATTCTTTAGAAGGAGGATGTGAGATTCGTCTTTCCCGTTCTCATGTTGGAAGGACTGCTCTGAGTTGTCCCTAAGGCAACATACCTGCCATATAGGAAAGCCAGCTGTAAAGTATGGCTCATTTCAGATGTGAGAAGGCTGATTGTTTACTGGGTGCATGACATTTTAGCATTCAGATGTTAACCAGATCCTAAGGAAAGTAAACTCTTTTTAATTAACTCTCTTTATGAGTACAACGGACTCATCTCCCTACACACAGTAACTGTGGCACATACCCACCTCCATGCCCACATAGAATCCCCCCAAATACCTACATAGAATCCCCCACATGCCCACATATAACCCAGTGTGTGTGGAACAACCCTGATGCGCACTTTCTCCATGACAGATCTGCCTCATTCATCTTTAATTTACGCTTACAGTTTGGGAGCTCATCCTCCAGACTGTATCCACATGTAGATCACCAGTTTCCATGAGAGAAACACATATAGCTCACATTTTGGGCACGTGATAGAACAAAACAGTGATACTTATGTTCCTCATTGGATAGAGGTAATATTTCCCTTTATCAGACAGTCACAGTTACTCTGGGGAAAATATTCTCTTTTGAATATTACTTATTTTTCCTTTGGAAAATATTCATCTTTGGCACTGTAATATTCTAAATTGCTCAAGGTAGAGTCTCTTTTCCCCTTAGACAAGCTGCTCTTGACCACAGAAGTTCATGTCTTCTTTAGGAAGGGCAGAATCCAGGACATGAGTCAGCTTGGGGAATGTGGACAAACAGCAGGTAGTGTGTGAGAAAGGCTAAAATAGCTTGTTTGGGGTTTGTTCAACTTGTTTGTTGAATACAAATATCAACCAGAAATGCCATCTGCAAACCTGAGGTCTTCAGGGAAAATTAATCTCCATGCTCAGTCCTAGAGAAAAGACATTTAATTTCCCTATATAATTTAATTTCTCTCTGAAAGGACATTTCTAGAGGTTCGTAAACTTTAAATATCATTTTTTTATCAAAGAGTTTGGTTAAGCATCTCTGTTAAATTTGGAGAATTCAAGGTAGAAAAATTTTAAATGTAAGAAATAAAATGCCGGGCGGTGGTGGCGCACGCCTTTAATCCCAGCAATTGGGAGGCAGAGGCAGGCGGATTTCTGAGTTCGAGGCCAGCCTGGTCTACAGAGTGAGTTCCAGGACAGCCAGGGCTACACAGAGAAACCCTGTCTCGAAAAACCAAAATAAATAAATAAATAAATAAATAAATAAAAATAAAACATTGTAACAAATGGTGAGAGATATTTTTTTAATGATATTGGTGCAAAAAAAATCAAATAGAAATGTAGAGAATTCTAGACCCAATATTAACACTTCTAAAAGTTTTACATTATAGAAAAAAAGCTTATTACCCTTTGAAAGAAAAATATTCACTTTACTTTTATTTTAACTTCAGTCTTTTTAAATTAAAGGTGTCTTACACTTCCCCAGGAAGAGTATAGGATTGACTACATTTCATTTGAAAAGGAGAAATTGAATAACATATTTCAATATCAGAGTCCTATGTCTGTAGTGTCTGTATTGAGCTCTAGCACAGCGAAATGCAGTAACTTCCCACATACTAAAGAGCCTAGATGTGCAAGAAAAGAAGGAGAGTCACATCTAAGCACCTGCTCGTTCCACCATTCAATACCTTGTCCAGCGATCCCTGGATGCTTGCAGCAAGGCTGATGGACTTGGCCAGCTCCTGTCAATAGGGGAGGTGGTTATCAATCAGGTTACCTATTTGGTGAAACTCTTGTTTCTACTGGTCATTTTTCATAATAGAATTCCCCAACTGAATGGCACCAGGATGTATAGGATGTATATTGAGGAACATAGATATTGATTGAAATCAAGCTGGTTCACTTTACCTTCTTATGAGAGTCCTTTAACCCTTTGTTGTTTCTACCACAGTGAGAGATTATTGGTAGCCATTGAAACTCCATCCGCATGACTGCCGGCAGTGTCTGCTTGACAGTGTGTGTTATATTTATTGGTTGATTGAAGGAGCCAAGAGGATGGCTTAAAGAACACTCTGAGTTGTTTAGAGAACACCTTCCTCCACTGAGTTTTTTTTTTTCAAGTAATGTGTATTATTTCCCTAGTTTTCTGAGGAGCTTGAAAATATATTTCTTTGGGATTTCCAGAGAGCATCCACCCAGGTGACTAACCTTATGCATAAGCAAATAAGGATGTGATTAAACTTAAAGGAAGGGATGAAAACCCAGTGGCCTCCAAGTATTATTCCAGTTCCATGTGACTATGAAAACCCATCCTAAGGTGCCACGACACCACAAAACGTTTGGATTTCCTCTGGCAAAATGACATTAGAAGAAAACCATTGATGCCTAGAGTCTGAATCTACCAACTTTAATCATAACCATTTGGAAGAGAGAACAGTCCAGTTGGGGGTAGAACACTTTGAGACGTGATTTAGATTTTTTACTATGTTTCTGAATGTTTTGATCTTGCCAAATAGACTCTAGAGTTATGTAAGACTGGACATTGTTGAAGAACGTAGACTCATAGGCAGCATCAACTGCCATCTTCAGAAATTCTAGCTTCCTTTGGAGATGGGATCTTTTACTGGCTTGGAACTCATCATCTGGGTCAGGCCGCTTCGTCAGCAAGCTTCAGGGAACCTTTTGTCTAAGAAAAACAGTAGTGGTAATGGGGTGGGCTTCTGAGGGGTCAGAGGTCATATCGTTATGTTTTCATTTCCTTCTGATGTGTTCAAGACAAAATGATTTCTCTCTAGTGAATGAAATCTCATGTTTCAGACATCAGAACTGTTTTGACATGTTTTTCTCTCTTTGGTATGATTCATGGTAGTTTATAAATGGGGCACTTTAACACATCCCAAAACATAAACGCATCTCATTGTTTCCTAGTAGACACGGATTTAACACGGGCCCTAGATGTGAGAGGGGCCCTAGATGTGAGAGAAACCCTATGCCATTGACATACACCTCCATCCAAAATGCAGTTCTTTCAAAATACACCTATTTTGAAAGCATTTTATCATTGGCTATGATTTTGGAGATACTACTGTGAAGAGTATTCGTTTTGAACTAGAAAATAGGCATTTATATTTCTGGCTGATTTACTTTAGTGAGGTTATCAAATTATGCAGCAAATGCATGACACCACTATAGTAGTCAGAGTTTAAAACCTTTCCCATTGTCTTTGCTCATCCTCTGAACAAAAAAAAAAAAAAAAAAGGAAATGTACAATTGGTATAATAGTTTTGATTCAAAATACGTGTAACTCAGTCCCTCATATCTTCAAATTCAGTTACCTATGGCAACAGCAACCTAAAAATATTCAGTGGAAGATTTTAGAAATAAATAATTTCCCTCTGTATAGCATGATAAAACAGAGTAGCAGCACATTGTTCTTCCTGGTACATAAGTCACTCCTTTATCCAATGTATCCACTGGATACATAGTGTATCCACACTATGTATGCTGACTTCCCATTAGTTACTTAGTAGCCATCACAGTTTATCAGATTATCTGACATCTTATTGCAAGGTATGTTCAAGTATGAGAATGATAATACCCCCAATTCAGGTATACCAAAGACAAGTTATAAAATGCTTCATTTAAGTGGAAAAAGGTTGGTCTGGGGAGACAGCTCAGTTGGTAAGGTGCTCGCCACACAAGCATAGGATCTAAATTTGATCCCCAAAATCCAAAGAGAAAATCCAGGCATTGGTTTGTGTGTTGGTAATCCCAGTGTTAGGAAGATTCCCTGAAGCTTGCTGACCAACTAGCCTGACTCAGATGATGAGTTCAAAGCCAGCGAAAAATCCCATTTCAAAAGGAGAACCACATTTCTGAGGATGGCACCTGATGTTGGCCTCTGGCCTCCACACACAGATGGGTGAGTGTGCCCACATACACACGTGGGCACAATTAGAAGCTGTGAGAGATCACCTCACCTGCAGATAACCTTTAGTACGGTATTTTGTTATAGTTGGTCTACTCTGTCATTGGTTTGGTAGTGACTCACTATATACACTTGATAAAGTTTATCCTGGGTCTGTATGCAATAGAGAATAAACATATGCATAGGGCTTCATACTATCCAAACCCTGCATTCACTGAAATTCCTGAAAAATAGCCTCTTTGGAGAAGAGGAGACAGTTCTAAGATTCTAAGAGGTATAGATACTGTATATCTAATAACCCATAGGACACTAGAGACAGCAAATGTTTTTTTGGCTTTGAGAGGACAGGATTTCTCTGTGCAGCTCTGGCTGTCCTGGAACTCACTCTGTAGACCAGGCTGGCCTCAAACTCACAGAGATCTACCTGTCTCTGCCTCCTAAGTGCTGGGATTAAAGGTGTGCGCCACCACCGCCCAGCTCACAGAAGGTTTTCTTCAGAAATATAGGTTCGGTTCCAAACCACTGCAATGAAACATACATCACAATAAGGGGAGTTACACAAACCTTTTGGTTTCCCAGTACATACAAAATTTACATCTCTATTAGACGATAGTCTATCAAGTATGTAATAGCATTCTATGTAAACAATGTGTATACTGAGGCTTGATGACCTCATGGTTAGAGCACTTGATGTTTTATAGGGAACCAAGGATCAGTTCCCAGAACCCCATTAGGAAGGAGCTCACAACTCCTCTTCCAGTGGATCTGACCTCCACGACTGAGTGCAAGGCACATGGCACACACAGAGAAGCAAGCACCCAAACATCCACATAAAATAAGTCATTTTTAATTAACTTAATTTTTTTAATTTTTAAATCTTTTAAACTTAATTTTAAAACTGCTTTTTGCTTTAAAAAAAATAGCAGCAATCTGAACTGTTTGAAATAATGAAGCCAAAGACTTGATCAATACAGGGTTGTATCAAACCTTCAAATTCTAAGATGCTCAAAAAGATGAGGTCCAGCTGTCTGGCAGATTTTAAATGTAAAAGACGTATCTACTTAGATGAGAAAATACACACAAAACGTATCCAAACAGAAATGAGTGCTTATTATAACACTGTTTGAAGTATAACAGGAATGAAAATAACAGGCAGGAGCCATTGCACTGGGAAGAGAGAAGCCAGTGTAAGTAGAAGTATAACTTTCAATAAAGAAAAGCAGCTAAGACCTTCAGGAAAGGGGGGAGGGTTGGAGAGATGGCTTCATGGTTAAGAGAGCACTGGCTTTTCTTTCAGAGAGCCAAGGTTTGATTCCCAAATCACCATACGGCAGCTCACAACTCTCCATAACTCCACTTTCCAGAGGATGTGAGACCCTCTTGTGACCTCTGCAGGCACCAGGCATGCATATGGTACACAGACATACATGAATATAAAACACTCAAACACATAAATATGTCTTCAAAAGAGAGAACAAAACAACTTTGGGAAAGGAAATACTTTAATATAAAACAAAAAATCATATATTTGGAAATAATGAAAGTATAAGAGCTTCTATATATACATGTATAAAGCCTTTGAACAGGAAAAAAGATAATTAAAAGGTTAAAAAAAAGCAATTAGTAAACTATTTGTAGCATACATGAGAGTTAAATTTCCTGAAAGAATTATTTCTATTCAATTTATTTTAAAATAAAGAGGATAATTTTAATAATAAAACCATACTCACCAGAAAAAAAAGACAATTTAGTCAAATCAATAGAATATGCACTTAGGGACAATAATAAAATAAATGACAGCTATATAAAGGGTTCAAACAAGAATTTTTTCAACCAAGAATTGTGTGCTTAAATGGACAGATATGAACACTGAGCTTTCAGGTTTGAAGGTATTGGAAGGCGTGGTGTGCTAGCTTTATGTCAACTTGACTCAACCTAGAGTTGCTGAATTGAAGGGAGCCTCAGTTGAAAAAATACCTCCATAAGATCTGGCTGTCTGTTGACAAGGCCTGTATGCATTTTCTTAATTAGTGGTTGCTGTAGGAAGGCCCAGCCCATTGTGGGTGAGGCCACCCATGGGCTGGTGGTCCTGGGTTCTATTAGGAAGCAGGTTTATCAAGCCAGGAGTCAACACTCCTCCATGACCTGTGCATCAGCTCCTGTCTCCAGGTCCTTGCCCTGTTCTGAGTTTCTGGCCAGATCTCCTTCAATGGTAAACCACAATGAGAAGATTACACCAAATAAACTCTTTGCTCTCCAACTTGTTTTTGGTCATGGTGTGTCATCACAGCAATAGAAACCCTAACACAAATGGTCTTGACAGCTGGTGAGGAAGCAGGTGTCCCGGTGTCCTTCCTGTGGCAGTCTGGACAATCTGCCTGGAAGCCAGTTTGTGATGCATGTTCAATGCTGGGGTTAGACTTTAGACCTTGGAGCCCAGCTATACCTCTCCTAAACATTTATTTCTATAATTTTTTTTCAACATTTATCCCAAAGAACTTGTCCGAAACTCTTTTGACACATTGTTCATAATTACCAGTGTTCAAAAACAATGCCAATGGCCCTCAAAGATAATTGTTTATATAGAGTTCTGGGAAGGAAATTAAAGTGTAATGTATATGAAAATGTAGATTCCCCCCACCCCCACAGAAAATAAGAGAATAAGAGATGTGCCTACCCTGAAGAACATAGCTCTGCTTTTGCTTCGTATTCTTTAGATGGGTTGAAGGTGTTTGCGTATAGAAATTAGAGAAGCTATTCCACTAGGGTTAGTAGCCTCTGCACTTTTTTTTTTTTTTTTTTGAAACAGCGTTTCTCTGTGTGGCTCTGGCTGTCCTCAAAGTTTACTCATGTGTCACATTCTCATTTTCCTATGATAACTGCCTTTTGCACAACTTTTAAAGAAAAAGTCTTAAAAAGGCATAAACAAATGTAAATGGATGTTATTTAAATGGAGGCTGGTGAGGAGAAATAAAAATATTTTTTAAAACCGAATATCCAGGAAGGAAAATATGTAACATAAGAATTAAAGTTCTTAAGAAAATAGACTGTCTGGAGGAAGTCAAAGATGATTGTGGGAAATGAAATAGGAATCGAGATACCAGTGGAAGAGTGTCTGGGACTGTAGACTTGACATTAGCATGCAATCCTGCTGATTACAAATATTTTGCAACGATTATGCAGGCTTCAACCCTTAATCCTGCCATTGCAGATATGTTATTCTCCTCACTGAACGGCCCTGAAAGACCACTTTGTAAGTCAGAAAGGTTGCAGTTCCTCCTTGGCTCTGGGTACCAATAGTGTCATTGTTTCAAATCCCCAGGGTTCAAAGCCTCCCCACTCCCCATTTCTGGTCCAATCACTCTTCCTTAAATTCCAGATCTCTACCTGTCAGCAGCGCCTTTGTTCATGATGGCTGTGCCATCCTTGTCTATGAACTATCAGTAATACATATTATCTGAGGGTTATCAGGAAGCCATTTCATGGCAGCTTATCTTATAGGTGAGTTCTTGTAGGACTGATAAAAGAACCATACTCTATTCAGACTCTAAACTCTGACTGCAGCCCATGCTGCAGTCATGCTACAGTGCCCATTTCATCTGAAAGTAATCTTGATTTTTTTAAACATGTTTGGGCATTGCATATGTGGTGTGTACATGTTTGCAGGTGTGCACACCAGTAGAGGCCAGAGGTCAATATTAGGTGTCTTCCTCAATCTTGCTCCACCTTATGTGTGAGACAGGGTCTCTCAATGAACCTGAAGCTCTCAGGTAAGTTAGACTGGCTGGCTGGCAAGCTCCTGGATTCTACCTGTTTCTATGCCTCCTCCCCTAGTTGCTGGAATACCAAGGCTCTAATGGTTTCACATGGGTGCTGGGGATCTGAACTCAAGTTTTTTTCTTGCTTGCAAAGCAAGCAATTTAACTAGTGAGCTGCCTCCTCACCCCACAACCCACCCTTTGTTTGGTTATTATGTCTTGGAAAGGATGACAATAACCATACAAAATTTCCCACCCGGGTGGACATGCTTGCATGAGGATTTAAGGGTCACGGTCTACGAATGTTATAAGGATCCGCCTTTACCAACATGTTTTACGAACATGTGTCTTCTATTAAAAGATGGGGAAAAAAAGCAATTTTTGTAAATTTGGATAACTTTTATGTGCTTCCACTAAAAGCCTACTTCAAAATTAGTATTCCATGAAAAAGAAAAAAAAAGCACTACAATTTTTCTGTATTTGGGTATTAAAATAGATGCATGAAGGGGCAGCTAATATCTGAATCTTTATCAAGAAAACTTGGTCTAGTTTTCCAGCCTTCCACCATCAATCAATCTTCACTTTCCAGGAGACTCAGAAGCCCAACTCATGGGTCTCCAAACAGATAGCTTTTCTCACTAAGATACAAAATGTATTCTTTGACAGTCATCTATTTGAATATCTTCAATGAGGCCTGGACAGTTGAGACAAGACTGAAAGATAAAGCCATCCACATTGATTTGCTCAGCTCGACCAGAGGTCAGCTTTACAAACAAAGCAACAAAACCTTGACGTTTTAACTTCCTTCAAACGTAACAGAATTTCTGAAGTCTGCTATAGCAGCCAAGCTTACAAAGTCCATTAATGCCTTTACATTTCTAATTCACACAAAGTACCGAGAGGATTATGATTCCAACAGGCCACAGAAGGGAAACAAGTATGAAACTCATACCATTATAGATTTATAGGCTACAAATGGTCAGCATGGATGTATAAAAAGGTAGCTGTGGTCCAAGGATTGGTCATTAAAGAGATACTATGCTACAACTGCCCAACAAGTAGGAAGGCCTCCCACACAGCAAAAGGTAGTGTTTAATATTTTAGGGTCAATCAGGGAATAATGAGTATTAGAGTTAGGTCAAAACAGGTTTTTCTATGCTGGTACTAACCATGTTGTTCCATCAACTGATAATGTTTGAGTTAGCTTGCCTGTCCTATGTCTTTTTAGCTGTCTCTCACACTCTGTGAAGACAAGTCTTACTCCCTCTAGTTCTGTTAACTTATTATATAACCTAGAACTTGGTATATAATAAGGATGTTTATGAAACAATCCGATGAGTTAATGTAATGGGAAGAATGAGCTGGGAACTATGAATCTGCACATAGTCCAAGGATGATGATTTTGGGTGGCAGCATGAAGGCTAGAAGTCAGGGGACGGGACAGAAAGGAGAAATAAGGAGGCTGAAGCAGGACAAAAAGCAGATATTTGCCTGCTTAACAAAATTGACTTACTTGAAATTACTCCCACCAGTTGTCTGATGTACATGAAAAGTTTTGTATTTCCAGAATATTAATAATCTATCATTTGTCATGGCTAGGCATAATACAATGTAAATTACTAGGTTTTGTTTGGTTGTTTTCAGGACATGGAACTTAAGTCTGATTGCACTTTATTCTGAGTTCAGTCAGTACAGTCTATAACATAGGAATAAAAAAGAACGTGTGTGTGTGTGTGTGTGTGTGTGTGTGTGTGTGTGTGTTGCTTGCTTGCTTGCTTGCTTGCTTGCTTTCATGCCTTTGAAGCTCTCTGAAAGTTTCATACATGATTTTGGACCATAAAGTTACTCTGACTCCCATTGGCATCCCCATTCTCCAAATATCTTGTTTCCAAATGCACTAGCAGGCTCATGATGGCCATCAGCTGGGCTTCCTATTACCAAGTAATGACTTGGCTCTCCCATTCAGGATGGCTCATGCTCTGACTTGGCTCTCCCATTCAGGATGGCTCATGCTCTGGCTGCTGTGCCTCGGTCCTTCCTTAGCACAACGTTCTCAAATACCCTCCTATTAATCCATCCCCAACCCTGATAGCAAGAAGTCAGATCCCTAGAAACTACACTAAAGCTAAATGTAATAGCGTGTGTGTGTGTGTGTGTGTGTGTGTGTGTGTGTGTGTGTGTGTGATTCCAGCATAGCCCTACCAGGATACAGGAAGCAGAGAGAGAATGCTGGCCTGTGGACCACATATAAAACCAAGCAAGTTGTTGAGAAAGGTGAGGACCAACACCCAAAGATGTCTTCTGACCTACATAGACATCATGACACACAACGTGTCCATACTTAAATATGAACAGACATACACACATACACAAATGCATACCAGAAAATTATAATTCTCTTACTACTTGTGCTAGCTATTTTTTGTCAACTTGACACAAAGTAGAATAACTTGGATAACCTGGAAAGAGGAAGACTGGACTAATGAATTACTTTCATCAGACTAGATTGTGGGCATAACTGTGGACTATATCATCATCATCATCATCATCATTATCATTATCATTATTATTATTATTATTATTAATTATCAATGTGGAAATGCCCAGCCCACTGTGGGTAGTGCCATGTAAGACAGGTGATCCTGGGTTGTATATGAAAGCAAGCTGAGCAAACCATGGAGAACAAGCCAGTAAGCAATTTCCCCCCATGGTTCCTGCCTGTTTCTGTTGAGTCCCTATCCCGACTTCCCTCAACAGTGTTCGGTGATAAGGATATGCCAAATAAACCCTTTCTTCTGCAAGTTGCTTTTGGTCATGGTATTTATCACAACAGCAAAAAAAAAAAAAAAAAAAAAAAAAAAAGCAAACTATGACCCTGCTATTCTAAGTACTGACGGCAACCAAAAGATAGATTACAAGAACTGTGGGATTGCCTTCTGCTCCACAGAAGAAGGTTTCCAGACCATTTAGGTCTCAACCTTCTTGTTTCATTTTACTGCTCCTAGTAAATGATATGATGGTAAGAGCTGTTCCAAGTCCAACTAACCAGGAAATTCAGTGTTTGAATTTTGTCCCTCCCAAGTCACTGCCAGCTGTGAGCAACAGCAGATCGTCATGCTAGTAGCTCAGTAGACTGTGAATGGGCTCTGTTCACAGCTGGGACACTGACGGTGGAGAGCCATTCAGCTTTCTCATTAAAGATGACAGTTGGCAGTCCCGAGGCTGAAAGAATAGTCTAGAGAGGTCTAATGCATTTTCTCATGGCACAGGATCAGAGCATCCTTGGCCCACCGGGTCTGCCCCTGCAGCTCATACCAGCTCACCCTTTCTGTATATTTGTTTTCTCAGAGAAGCCATTATCATAACTCTTTGTACTTTTTGTGCTAAGCCAAACTCTGAAAACATACATGGAGTTTTTCAGATGAGCCTCAGTGTATAACCAATACTTCATTATGGTTTTAAATGTAGAATAAGCTGCATCCGTTCTTGATATGTGTAAATAAGCAGAAAGCTAGTCTATGCAGATACTCTTGGTTTTCTTTATTCCAGAACTTGAATTTCGATTATTTTGTGGAATAATGTTAACCTGTTTAAGAAGGTTTCTTCCCATTTTTCTCATTGGTAATCTCCATACTTTCCTTCAGGCCAAGGGTGACCGTGATGTCTATTTTACCAAATAGGAAAGAAATTTTAACTCATTTTGAAGGAGAGTCGAGGAGAAACTCTGGCTGTGAAATAGTTGGTGGTGGCTGCTATACTAAGTTATTCTTTTTCAAAGTGTTCCTCTGTCACCTTTGAATTATGTCTGAGTCTATATCTATGTGAGCTGTCAGTTTGACTTCTGAAGGTATTGGAAGGGAACTCAATGAGAATGTTCTTCTTTAACGCTTTTTATCCAAACCGCCTTGTCGATTTCTACTTATTTCTCTTGCCAGTCTGCTAGGACATTTATGTCAGCTTATATTGCTTTAGGAAACTCACATCTGCTGACACCAGCATCCAAGAATCAGTCACCTGCCTAGGAGTCAATGGTATAATGCCCCAAGAGACAGACTATCTACTCCATCAGAGTGGTACCGTTTGATTTAGATGTTGCCATTCTGTGATTAGAGACCAAAGCCCTCAGCCATTCATCAAATGCTTGGTTTGCTCCGTCACACTGTAGGTCAACATATTCCTGAACTTTCCCCCAATTGGAGGATCCAAAAATGCTTCCTAGGTACTCCTAGGTAACCTCCCAATCTCTGATAGGTAAAGATATGGAAATCTGGAAACTAGACTTCTCTCCTGGATCATTTCTGCCTGCTCTGTTTGATACATTGCTTGCCCAACTGCTTCAGTTCAGTTAGACACGCTGTTATAGAGTGCCTACTGTATGTAAGAATTCAGTGACTACTAAGCTGGCCATTTTTGTTCTTTCGGAGCTACCAGTAAACTTAGAAGAATATGGTGTGCTTGGGTTTTCATAGCTCGTGAAGGAGAAATGCCTGGTGCTCAGTGGGATGGGACAGATATCCCAGTGGATGAACCCTGACTCATTGAAACACAAATCATGTTAAGTGGTTCCTGAGAATTAATTTATGGTTGAAGCAGATGCTGACTCGCACATCTGTGTAGCGCTTCCCTGATCTCCTTCCAATTTTATGTCTTACAACTTCAATTATCTGTGTCAACTATGGTTCAAAAATTTACACAGGAAAAAATTGAAAAATTGAAAATATCTTTTATAATTTATTATACTATATTGTTGCAGTTCTTTTTTTTATTAGTTTCTATTACCCTCTTATTGTATCTGAGTTACCAATTAATTTGTTATAGGTGTATATGTATTAGGAAAAGATCACATAAAGGAGATCTGGTACTACCTGTGGTTTTAGATACCCACAGAGGGTCTTAGAACACATCCTTTAAGGACTGAATTGTCCTTGTGGGTTGACAGCTTCTCATCATATGGGAAAAACTTTGTGGCTTTCATTGTTTGTTCCTGTCTCCCTTATTGGTCCCTTGCCCAAGTCCTGCTTAGCAGATCTGCTGAGTTCGCCTTGGTCATTTGTGCTGTTAACAGCCACTGACAAAAATGGAATACAGTACAAATAGCATTGTGTCACTATAATGAAATAGCCAAGGCAATTAATGAATAAAGAAAAGAAGTTATAACTTAGCTCACAGTTTATAGGTTCAAATCCAAGATTTAAGCCTATTGGTTCGACCTCTGATTGGGTCAACAGAAAATAGTGATGGGAACATGTCAGAGAGAATATTCATATAACAAGAGAAGAAAAGGAGGGAGGGAAGGAGGGACAGACAGACAGACAAATGGACAGATGGATAGAGGAAATGAAATGAACAGAGGCCCAAGGAGTAGAGAAAGGAATCTCTTCAAGGGTCCTCCCCCAGAGCTTTAGGACCTTCCACTGGACCCTATCTCTTAAAGGTTCACAGAACCTGTGGCCCAGAGACCATGGGCCATGGCACATGGACTTTTAGGGAACACTCAAACAAACAAGAGCAAGAACTCACTGTGAATCCACAGTCAAATGAGAAAAAGTGGGAAATATATTCCCCAGTTTTTATTGATTCTGGATGGTTTCCTATTCACTAAACCAGTACAAGGAAACGTTTCTGTAGTTTGAAATGTACATGTGGAGCCAGAAGGTGGTTTGGAGAGTAAAGGCACTTGCTACCAAGGCTAAGGACTTGAATTTGATTTCAGCATCCACATAATGAGAGAAGAGAACTGACTCTTGGAAGTAATCCTCAGACCTCCACATGCTGTACATGCACGTGCATGCACACACACACACACACACACACACACACACACACACACTTTGAAATAAGCATGTTACAGAAATGGGGTATATCTTATTTTATCTTTCATTGCTTAATAACCTAGAAGGCAATGTTTCCAATAGAAGTCAGATCCTCTATTTCCTGTTTTATTCCTGTCTCAGTTTTTGGGGGAGGAGAGGATATCTAAAAGTGGGTAATTGTTAAAGAAACCTATAAGTACATTTTATCCATTGAGAGAAAAAAAAAGAAAGAAAGAAAGAAAGAAAGCCTCCAGCCCTCAATGGTAATAAAGTAATAAACTTAGTTTAAAGCAGTCGGTCTGGTTTTATCACAGATCAATCCTGCCCACAGCAAGGGAGTGTAGCCAGTAATCTGGGCAGCCTTTGAAGCCCCATACAGATGCAGACTTTCACCTCTGGGACTAACCATAAGTTTAATTAACATAAAGTAATCTAAAGGCATGCTGGTTAGACGCCTGCCCGCCCAGTGCCTGAACAAAGCATTCTAGGCAGAGGCTGCGAAATAGGGAAGCTTGCCTAGTCCTCCTTCCTAAAAACAAGTCTTTCTTTAATCAGGCAGAGAAGATTTTTATTATGCTTAGCCTTTTTTTTTTCTTCATTGTACGATGTTCTTAGAGACCTAAAAAACAACAGAATTCCAAAAAGCTTTCGTTAATTAAAAAGAGCAGAGCTGAAACCGTTACAGATTATGTCAGTTTGGCCCTACATTTTAAAAGCACAGGGCTCCAGATCGACTTTAAAGTACATGATTTACACCATATTCCAGTAAACCGTTACAGGCGGAGACTTTTCATTCACTCTTGTGTGTCATGTGGAACACACTAAAAGCTGTTGGTTCTCCCCAGGACAGGGCAGGGAGAATTAACTCCAGCCAGCATTGCTTCTAATATGTGGCTTTGACTGTCAGAGCAATGGAGTGCAGTGGGAATCATAGAAGCAACTGACTGAGAAAATCCTCAAGGCCCTAACAGGAAGCAGGCTTCTTTCCATATTCCTTCCAAGAGTTTTCTTTCACATGCAAGTCCAAGACACAAAATCTTCTGGAAAAAAAAAAATCGTGAGGAAGCCACAGTACTTCTTACTGTTTGGGGATTTCCCAGGGAGAACAGTTGTATCCACACATACACACACACACACATAGACACACACACACACACACACACACACACACACACGAGTTTGATTATGTGATCTAAATAGCTGAGAGAAACAGACAATACCATCTCCATTTTATTGTACATGCTATTTACTGAGTTTCCTTAAAGAAAGCTTAAGAATCCTTGCCCTGTGAGTCACTGTGTGTGTGTGTGTGTGTGTGTGTGTGTGTGTGTGTGTGTGTGTGT
>JANHMN010000009.1:58781517-58808838 GCA_030674055.1 Rhabdomys pumilio | reverse complement strand
GTCTGACTGACACTGTTGCTACATCAGTGTGCACAGCAGCAGTCTGACTGACACTGTTGCTACATCAGTGTGCACAGCAGCAGTCTGACTGACACTGTTGCTACATCAGTGTGCACAGCAGCTGTCTGACTGGTACTGTTGCTACATCAGTGTGCACAGCAGCAGTCTAGGATACGGTTGCTACATCAGTGTATGAGGGAAGCTGGGGACACGACTGTAGTTGTGTAACATTTGTGAAGATGCATGGAAGAGACTGAGAGGCAAGAAGTTAGAGGAAATCCTGCTGAATCTTATATGCTCTGGTCAAAAGGATTCCTATCCTAAGGGCTATAAAGGCACCAAAGCAAATAAAAACTGCAATCATCTTTACATCTCGTCAAGAGTAAACAACAAGATAGAGGACCAAATGTTAAGTAGCCTAAGAAATCAAGAGTAAGTTTAAATGGAGACAGATAGGGCTCTTCTTTTCAACAGAATGGCAGGGCGGATGCCCTTATAAGTTGTCACACATAATTAAAATATTGAATGAAATAGCACTCCATAATGATAGCTAAAAAGGATCCCAAGAAATAGGTATAAAGTTTAGGATGCTTGCACCCTACAACTTGGCCTAAGAAGCTCTGAGAAACAAACAGCAATGTCCACAAGGACGCATCAAAAGAATTACTTTGTATTGACCAGGGCATTGGGGCAGTAAAGGTGGCTGTCTTTAAGCCCACATTTGAGTTTAAGATCTGGTTGATGCAGTGTCTGAGTTAAGAACTTCATGGACAAACTGGGCCTGATGGCACATGCTAAAAATCTCAGGAAGGAGGGTTAGGAGTTCAAGACCAGCCCCAGCTACATGCCATTTTGGAGGCCAGTCTGGTCTGTATGAGATCCAGTGAAAACTTCAATTCAACCTGGCTCTGTGGCACCTCTGGAAGAACCAGCAGAAGCTATATAACCCTTGAGGTCCACCTAGACCTGTTCTCTCCTAGTTCTCTAAAGAAAATACCTCAAAGGGAACAAAATAAGGAGAAGAAAAAGAAGCAAGCCCACGCCTGAGAATATGAGAAACGGTGGTCAGTGAAATCAGTCCTCTAAAGATGGTAGAGATAGAAATCATGGAAGTAAAATTAAAACATTTAATATAGAGAAATAAAGAAGCATACGCAAGGAAGAGCAAGCAGATTTGGAAAACTCTAACTTCTATAAATGATGCTTGGTTGCAGAAGTGAAAAAGTGCATCAAGAGAGCCAGTGAAGTCGGCTAAAGAATGAGTGAACCAGAGTCAGTGAGATGGCTCAGCAGCTAAAGAAACTTGGCTCAGAAGCCTGGAGACCTGAGTTCGATTCCCAGAACACACACAAAAGTAGAAGAAGAAATTGATACCATAAAGTTGTCCTCTGACTTCCACATGTACACTATAGCACACACATACATACACACGCACACACACACAACACACATGTGGAGGGAGGGTAGGGAACAATAATATAAAGTTAGTAAGGTGAAAAGCTGTGGTGAGATGAATTAACTGACCCAGAAAGCACCAACCAGAATAAAACACCGGAAGAGGTACTCTGATATCTCGGAGCAGCCTGTGGGCTCACACATTTTTAATCAGAGTTGAGGAGATGAGAGAGAATGTGGAAGATGGTGTGCAGAGAAGAGCAAGCACAGTTTTTCTAGAGTGTGGTCACAACAGTGAAAACCTAGCAACGGCAGCCTAATTTGCCCTTATGGAGTGAATAAATTATATGCATTTGCATGTTAGAGCTTTATACAGTGTTCCAAATGAGTGAACTCCAGTATATCCAATAGTACTTTGAATTATCAAGATAAGTGACCCCAGTACATTCAATAATGTAATGCTATATTCAAAAATATAGCATATCTTTATTATTAAACTAAATATTTAAGTGCATATAAATACACTAAAACTATTCAGAAAATCAAGGAATGATGATTGGTTTCACAGATGATTACATCAGGTGAAAGAGGCAGGGAAATTATTCCTGGATGGTACCATGTGAGGAGATCAGGTTGTTTTGAAAAGTTCTAGCTTTATTGTAATGAATTCACACATGTGAATTCAGTACATACTGAACAGATTATGAAATTGGTGGATTAAAATATTAATAAATAAAAATGACCCGTTTTGATGATAATGTACTGTGAACTAAAGATTATGTCTAATTTTACATTCTCGAAGTACACAGAGAAGGAGTTACAAGGGGGGAAAAAAGAGATATTGACAATTTTTCTAAATTTTCCAATTGACATAGCCACAAAACTCAACAAATTCCAGATAGTGTCATCATCATCTTCTTATCAGCATCATCTTATCAGCATCCTAGGCACAGCACAGTGAAAGTACAGAACACCAAAGAAAAGAAATAGTAAAAGAGTCCAGGATAATAGGTCACTTAAAATATTAGTCATTTTCCTCTTGCTGTGATAAAATACCATGACTGAAAGCAACTTATACTCTCATGGCTCAGAGTCCATAACGGCAGAGACAGACTGGCAACAAGGAGGCTTATTGGCAGGAGCCGGGAGCTGAAACGTCACATCACAACCACACACTGAGAACAGAGACTACAAACTGGAATTGGAGAGAATCTGCAAACTCCCAAATCAAGACTCCAGCAAGGCTCCACATCCTCAGTGTTCCATAACTCCCAGAATAGCGGCCCCCAACTGGAGACCAACTTTTCAAACACATGAGCCTATAAGAGCCTGTGGGAGATGGTCCTCATTCCAATCACCAGGACCACTTACAGAGGAATACAGCTTAGTTGTTGATCTTTTGAACTCTGTGGAATTATTTAGTGCATAGATAGAGCCAATACCAAGATCCATGCCTTGTCTTATTTTTATGCCTGTGTTCTTAGTTCCACCAAAGTTTTATCATATGTCCCGGTATGGGGTCATTTGTGCACAGAAACGAATGCAAGTCTGAAAAATGGGCAAACTGGAAAATCTGGAAGGAAAGTTAACCACCATCTACTTGGCATATGAAAAACATGCCCAAACATATTTAGATACAGAAGAAACAAGGCAAGTGACATTTTGGTAATTTCTCAATACAGGCCAGGAATAGTGCTGACACTTAAAAACAAACAAACAAACAAACAAACAAACAAAAAACCATAACTTTCTTCTACAGCCAATATTTATTGGTTGGAGTTCTTATTTCCAGATGCTTGGGAGAGTAGATAATTTACCTGGTCTTATAGAGCAGGTAAATGATAAGTTCAAATTCTAGAGGAATGCAGCCAGGACCACCATACCAACTATATCCCCATCAGCATAGTCAATGAATGAATGATGTAAGAGACATGTGGAGGTTGTCTGCACACACAACACCTTGTGGGTAAGCCTGACCCTGCCACTCTTGATGGCAGGGGATCCAAGGACTATGGAGGAAGACCCATGCTGCACCTCTTTTGGGGGGGGGGGGGGTTCTTACCAATTCATCTACCACTACCTCCCCTATAGTCCATTCAGGGTGTTCTATATTTTAGTGTTGAGAGTTTTTTTTTCTTTTCTTTTTCAGGACAGGGTTTCTCTGTGTAGCCCTGGCTGTCCTGGAACTCACTCTGTAGACCAGGCTGGCCTTGAACTCAGAAATCCACCTGCCTCTGCCTCCCAAATGCTGAGATCAAAGGCGTGCGCCACCACTGCCCGGCTAGTGTTGAGAGGTTTTAATCCTGTATCACAGACCTAAGAGACAAATTACCACCTCCAGTAATGTTTCAATTTCATCTCGTGCAAACTGGGATAACAGGGGCATCCTTAAAAGGGTTCACTGAAAAAGTAATCAATAAAGTTCTTACTTCAGCCTCTGGCACTGAGATTTTCTCAGTAAGTGACTGACTGCTCTGCTATTATTAGACCTTTTACGGCATAGAGAATTTTTATAGTCGGAGTATTCATTGCCCCTTCTTACTTTGCCTAAGGAAAAGTGAGCCATCTTTATTTGGCTCATTGTTGTGAAATGATGTACTTTGTTGGAGTCTAGTTACCATTCATTTTAACTCATCTTAATAGGAAAAGAATTATACTCTGGCTTGACTTTTATATCTAGGTAATATGAATATAGCAATTAATTACTAACCAGCCACTTTATAAAATGAAATTTAAAAAAAAAATTCTCACTTATCCTGAATTAAACTTACTACAGTATTCTCTAAGCCTCTATAGCAGGGTTGTCAAACTGGGGGGTCGCAGCCCGTTGGGACTCACATGTCAGATATTTGCATTAGTATTCATAACAGTAGCGAAGTTACAGTTATGAGTAGCAATAAAATGAATTTATGGTTGGGGTCACCACAACTTGAAGAACTGTATTAAGGGCTCTCAGAGTCTGGAAGGTTAAGAACCACTGTGATCCATATGTTATTTGGGTCAGTTTGACTGGAGTATCTTGGTCTTCTTCGGGGTGTATTATTTTGAACTAAGGGATTCTGTGAAGTTTTATGTAAGTTCTCATGAGAGGATGTTTGTGAGGATTGCTGTCGTGCTAGGGTCAGAAGCACAGAAGATGCCAATCCTCCTGTATGGAGACAATGTATCCAATCCATAGTAAGACCAGAAAGGAGTGAGGCAGAGAAGTAAACACGACCCTCAGTCAGCACGTGTGCACTGTGCAATGTGAGCCCATGTGAAGTGCTAATCTGGTACAGATTCCTCAACATAAAAATGACTATAATTATTCCAGATTGCATTGGTTTACTATACCTAATGAGCAGATGGTTTGTGGCATACTATATTTTACCTTCCAATTTATTAGTCTTATTTTTTAAGAAAAAAAATAACAAAATGCTAATAAGCCAAAGCTCCATCAGCAGTCTTCCTTCTGGGTGATGAAGGCAGCCTCTTCAGGCGCAGTGAGAGCATAGCCGCTCACATCATCATACTCTTCCATTTTATCTCCTGTGTATTTCTTGTAGGCTGCTTCTCTGACAATGGTTAAATTGTCACTGGAGCACTCGGTTTTCTTTTGTGAGCCAGCTATAGACACCTCTTGTTTGCTTCGACAGGGTTTGGACTTTTAGAAGATAATGCTTACCCATTACGTTATCATGAGCAGAAGAAAGGAAGCAGCTCACTTCAGGAGGAAACAACTCTTCCAGGAGCCTAGCTATGCAGTAAAACCTCTAGATAATATATATATATATATATATAAACAGCAATGACCGAAAAGGAAAGAGAAAGGTCATGTAAAAATAGGGTCTTCTCTTTTTTTATACTAAACACAATTCATAACCTCTTTTTGTAACAGCAGGGAACCCTTGTATATGCATATATGTGGAGAGCTCAGCTGTTAACAGAATAGTGTATCACTCCTAAACAGTCTAGTATGCAGAGATAGAGAATATCATTCAATCATTCCAAACTGAAAAAGAACATCAGAAATGTAAACAGGCTGACTAGAATTATCCAAAATGAAGCCTGTCTGAAATTCTAAGTCTTGCAGAGACAAAAGTACCATTCACCTCTTTTTCCTTCTTATAGTAAAACTCATTTGCATCCACTGACATCCTTTGAATTATTACCCTCCCAGGAAATCACTCAACTCCTGTAGAGCACTTAAAACATTCCGTTGTTTCTGATCCATCGTGTGTTGTCATCCATCCCCTGACTCAGACTTTGGAGCATAGGTAAAGAAAACCCACTATTAGAAATATATCAAGGTCCGACATTACATTCCTCTAACAGTTTGGGGGGATTCACATTTCACTTTATGCTTTAAATATCTATCGTTATTCCGGAAGTCTGACCCTCACTTGACCTTTTAGAGATGTAAGTCAAGCACATGTCTTGTGTCTCAACAAAAATGCAAAATTAGAAATTAGGAATTTCTGAAGCCTGCACGACAGAGTAATTGGTGGCTTTCCCCAAATATCTGTTAAAATGTTAATAAAATGGATGTTAGGATTTCTCTTAAAGTAAAACTATTTGGCAACAAGAGTTTAGCATTTTACAAAGCAGCCATGTGGTCTGTCGCCCGGGACTCCCTGAGCAGACGGCCTTGTGAGGCTGGTCAACATCTGTCAGCATCTTTAGCGTACACCATCAGCCCCAAGCATTCTTCAGGCTGAAATCTGAGCTATCAGGTCTCAGCTCAGGAGGTTTTGTGTGCTTTCAGGAAAATGAGACCTGTTTTTTTTTTTTTTTCAAGTGAAAGCCATAATGGAGCAAATGTGATCATAGCATTTCAAGGCAACCTTCTGCTCTATCTACTGGTAAAGGCAAAACCAGCCTCAACTCAACTGAAAGGGACAGGAAATACCCAAACAAGCTGAGTGTGGTAAAGTTTTCTTCACACTGCGTTCCCGAAGCAGGTTGTCTTCATCCCAGCAGTATGACCACATGCTTAGCGGGACGGTGTATGGCATTTGGCCCAACTGTGATACCAGAGGTCAGGATGTGTTCACCTCTCAGCAGCTGTGGATGAAGGGCTTAAGTGACAAATTCTGATCCTCCAGCTTCCCAGATATCATACAGGCACAGGAAACTAATACAGCAAACAGTAGTTTGCCAAAAGGTATCATATCCACTAGTGGATTGTGGTTTTGCACAGTTTCGACATACATTACCCCAGTATCTAAAATTACTTCTCAGAGCACATCTGTCTTCGCAATACCATTGGCTGCTCCCATAGAGCCCACTGAACAATAGTGGTATACTTTTGAATCTAATGCTGTCACTATCAACCTCACTGCGGGTGCTAAAAATTCACAGAGTGTTCCAGTTTATTCTTTGTGCAAGAATTTGACTTTGAAGTCAGAGAGACTGGGATGTTGAAATTGTCAGTCCATTCAAAACGGAAAGATCATTTTCTGTGAATGAGGTTCAGATAGCTTTGAGTTCACTATAGAGGCCTCCACAGTCACATAACTATGGCGTAAGTTTAATAATGCACTCAGTAGAAATCATACTTGGAACTATGAACTGCATGCTTCTCTCAGGCTAGAAGGATGCACTAGGATACACCCCGGTGATATTGGGCAGTGGCAGCAGGCAAGCTCCCCATCAGCCACACAAGAGGAAACTGTGATGTAAAGGTTGGGCACATTCTATGAGGTTTGTCTCTATAATTTGAGTTTATTGGGATGTAACCCAATCACAAGCTGAGTAACAGCCATATTTGCCATGTGAACATCTTTTTCCTTCTCACAGGAATACTTATTAGAGATGAAGAGGCAACCCCTAGTCAGTCCTCTGTCCCAGTTGTCTGCATAGAACTTTGCTGAACTTAAGACTCCAGTTCAAATCAGCAAAATCTCAAGCTGCTAGATACCTTGCTACACACGCCAGTTGTAGCTCACATAATAGTCTAGCCAATAAGGGTGTGTGTTCATGAAGCTATAGAGAGAACTCATCTGGGTTACTCAGCTCCAGTTACAGAGGTAAAGAAAACAGTGTTGCCTTTGTCCTTTGGAAGACACTGGCAGAAGCAAACCATACCCTGGTCCTCTGGCTCCTAGTGGACCTGCTCCTGCATCAGACCCCAGGACTCGACCGTTTATCTTCTCTCTGAACTTGGAGCGATGCCAATCCTTTGAGAGAGTTAAATGAATCAAAGTTAAATGTTGATCACATAATCTTGATCAAACCTTCTAATCAATCCAAAAAAGCAGGGAGGAAATAAAGGAGGGAGGGAAAACAAAGCAGGGGGACAAAGTAGTGATCTGGCCATTTGACTTCCCTAAAAATGTCCCATGTTTTGTTGGGCAACATAGCAGAGAAGACCTTTAAGATGAGTCTGTTTCTGAAGTAAGCCCCAGCTTAGTCCATTTCTGCTCACCTTCCCCTACTGCCTGCAGTCCTGATTCTCAAACTACCCAGCAGTGGCCACCACCACCCCAAACCACACATGCATCAGATTCTGTCCCAAGAGGTTTGACTCCATTGTCACCAACTGAACATAAGCACACAATCCAACACTGAAAAAGATATCACGAGTAAGTCAAGATACCAACACATGCTAGAGAAACTGTGGACTCAGCTTTAATGTTTGAAGACATAATTTACCTATCACTATATTTTAAAGGCATATTTTATGAACAATCAAATGAACCTTTTAGAAAGAGAAAAAGCAATCATTAAAATTAAAACTATGAATAAATGGAAAATCTGAATAGAATATAAATGAAATGGGTTATGTAGAATGGTGTACTGACAGATGTTAACTCTCTACAAGGGGAATAATTACACAAGATTTACAGTGTCAGCCATCTCACCATGAGTGAATTATAGTTACCAAGGCAACGTCAGTTATCACAGTTCTTCTGGGGTGGGAGGCGAGTAGAATCAACAAAATCCTCCATGAGAGAGAGAGTAAGAGAAGAGAGGGGGAAAAGCAGGTGATAGATAGATAGATAGATACATGATAGATAGATAGATGATAGATGATAGATAGATGATTGATTGATAGATACATAGATAGCTAAATAGATGGATAGACAGATAGATGATAGATAGATAGATAGATAGATAGATAGATAGATGATAGATAGATAGATGATAGATGATAGATAGATGATAGGTGATAGATAGATGATTGATTGATAGATACATAGATAGCTAAATAGATGGATAGACAGATAGATGATAGATAGATAGATAGATAGATAGATAGATGATAGGTAGATAGATAATACTCCAGTGCAATATACTTGAGCAAACTACTCAAATGCAATATAAAATATAAATAGACAAAGATACAAAAATGTATATGATACATAAAAGATAGGAAGGGAAGGTTTAGTATATTTTTAATTATTATTTAAGCTATCAGAAGAAAATGAGAACATGGCAGTTTTTCCATAACAGATTATATTTGTTAAAAGTAACACTCCAGTTTTACTTTTATTCCTACCTACCCTACTTCCTCCCTAGAAGTCCTTTTCCCACATATGTGTGTGTCCTTTTGTTTTGTCTGGTGAGTTTAGCCAGAGCTGTCTGTATATCCATGGGTGTGGAACTGTTCGGTGGGGCCCAAAGGGCTCAATAGCAGGTATACAAACTGAAGATGACTCACCCTCTTCCAGTGTCCATCAATAGCCAGTAATTTCCCATGGCTCCACCATGAGTACTCTCCCAATCCATGACTGACTGACGATCAGCCTTATCATATGTAGGCCAAGTACAAGTCACTAACTGTAGTTGCTGTGGATTCATGATTGCACTGGCTGCGTTAGGCGTAGAAGATGGCCTTTCATAGCCCTCTCCCTATCACTGAATTCTTTCATTCTTTCCACCCCCTCCTTCCTTGATGTTCCCTGAGCCTCAGAAGATAATGGTTATTTCTTGTTTTGTTTATGTGTTTGAACATCTGGGTCTTGCTGTGTAGGCTAGACTGGCACTCTGGCAGCAATTGTTCTCCCTCTACCTCCTGGTTGCTTGGAATACAGATGTTTGCTACCATTCCCGTATTGGGACTAAAGTTTGTAGTTGTAAAAATGTTTACCTAAAAACACTGAAAGTTCAGGGTCCTTACTCCCCCCTGGGCCTATACTAGTATCTTTTTGTTTTCTACTGGGAGGACTAAGTACTCACTGTGACTCACAGGAAAAGATAAGATTATTTTATCTTAGTCTCCAATAAAAGAAACCAGCAGTCCTTGGAGACATTCCAAGAGTGGAGCTGAAGAGTACAAGATGGGCCTGGACTATCTCACAGTCCTGGAAAACAAAGAAGTGCTCAAACGTTTATAGGAGAACACGTGAAAAGAATACCAGAGTCAAACTTGAAGGGGGTTCCTAGTGACTAGATCTGGGTGACTTTATTAGCAAGGTCGCCATCACTGTGGATTATGACCCAGCAGCTGAAAGAATAAGTAGCCACGCAAATAAACCATCTGACAATGGAATAGTGGCCATGTAAATAAACCAGCTGATAATGAAATAGTGGAAGGGAAAGCTCCTGGCCACCAAGGATAATCTACTTCATAAACTTAGAGAAGTTTAAGAATTGTCATTTGCAACATATCGAAGTTATTAACCTTGGATATTAAAACGAGGAGGTGAAACTTGATTAAGAAACGGGATATTCACACTCTCAAAATATGACTCATAAGATAAGTTTCAAAGAGAAACAAAACAGAAACTTGATAGGGGATAAAACTTGGAAGACGCCATCTTAGCAAAATCACTAAAGTTCCTGGTAGTGGCAGGACAGATGGACACCACGTGTCTCCTGACACAGCACTGAGAAGGACAGGTGATTTATTTTCTCAACAACAAAAATACAATTATATAACTTGAAATTAGTACTAAATTCCAGCCAAGGGGCACTGTACAAAAGATGACCAGTCCTCTTCCCAAGTGTGAGTGTGGTGAACAGACACTGAGGACTAGCCACAAGTTAAACAGGTATAACATGAGTAGACATCCAGACCAGATCCTACGTGAAGGTCAGTGAGGACATCGGTTTCCTGAGCATGGCTCAGGTGGGGGAGTTCTATAAGATGCTCACATTAGGAAAGATGCACAGAAACTCTGTGGATTTTGGAGACCATTGATAGGACTGAAGTACTCCAAATGTTTGTTTGCTTGCTCGCTCGCTTGTTTACAAATCAAGGTTACCACACTTTCCCACAGCCTCTCCATCATCCCTCTCAGGAAGGCCAGTTGTTGACTTACTGCCTCTCCAAATCTATCCAGAGACCTCAGCGCATGGCTTCCGTACACAGCCAAGTCAAGGCTTAAGAGGGAGGAAACCGTTGAGTTTCAGTCTGAAACACAAGGTTCCTACTGTGTTGAATGAGTGGGCCAGAGGCTATTAAAAGGCCATCCTTTTCTCCCTCCCACTCCTCTCCTCCTTCAGCTTTCTGCCCACATCCTAGACTGCTTTTAATCTTATTGAGAGGGTACACAGGGAGAAAGAAAGAAAAAAATAATAATGAATTGCTGTGTTCCTTGGCACGTGAATAACAGTTCCTTTCCAGGGATTCAGGACTATAAATAAGGGGTTTTAAATCTTGCTAACTTGTGCGTGTGTGCATGTGTGCGTGCGTGCGTGCGTGCGTGCGTGCGTGCTCTCTTCTCTCCTCTTACACATCACCAGAAAAACTAAAGTTATTTTGACATGTGACATAGCATTCTTCCCACAGATCTTTCTGCCAAACCAGAGACACCCTTCAGGTGTGTGCTTAAAACTGTATTTGCTCTGTAGATCAGGCTGGCTTCAAACTCAGAGATTCCCCTGCCTCTGCCTCCTGAGTGCTGGGGCTAAAAGCAATTCTACTTTTTATCTGTTGCCTTTTCCTACCCCTTACCCACCAGCACATCCATCCCAACTTGCTCATCCTACTAAGGGGAGAGCGTGGATAGAGTTCCACTCAAATCAGGAGGCTACACTAACTACTGCATTCAGAGAGTCCTAGCAGAGGTGATGTTTCTGCATCTGCACCGATCACAGAGGGGCGGGGGATGGGGGGGAGGGCAGAGACCCTCGGAAGTGAAAGCGGGACATTGTCTTGAGCCAGACTCCTGTCAGCCAGTGGCTCACATGAGCAGCTCTGCCAGTTGTAAATTCTTGAACTCCATCCTTTTGTTGGTAGTTATTTGCTGCTCAGAGTCCTGGAGAGCCACACCCTGGGGCCGGTGCCTAACAACCACCCCACCCTCTTGCTGCGCCACTTTAAAAAGAGTGTGAAAACCACCCTGTCGGAGCTAGTGCTTCAACACTTCCATCTAAGGACCGAGTTCCAAGTTCCATGTACAAATATATTTCACTGAGCTCACACGCCACACTGCTACATGTACCATGTTAAGGGGATAAATGTACGAATCACAGAGTAAATGGTAGTAAAAACAGGAAGCGGTAAAACTGCAAACTGCCACTTTAGAAGGACAATACCAATTTTTAAAAATCTATTAACATAAAAGAAATGATTATTCCTGAATGAACTGTTTTAGGAGTCAGTGAGAAGGCGGGGGCGGGGGGGGGGGGGGAATGGAAAAGCCAAGGTGCTTGCTTTATATTGTTTTGTTTTGTTTGTTCACAGCTGGGTAAATGAGGAAATGTTTTTTGTAGCAAACTCTGAAAAGGTGATCTTGACTGCCAAGACCCATTCAGCATTGTCCAAGCTATCTCACAGGATGTGATTGGGTTTAGCTGGGTAATACAACTTTGTAGTTTTATTCTGGCCAAATGTCTTTGTGCTTCTCAGGCAGTTCCCTCCCCACACCAGAAAGCAGCAGGCAACAACCCACAAGACCACACCTGCCCTAGGCAGCCTGAGACGTTGGCAGGAAGCCTGTCTCCATTCAGCCTTGCTTTTTAACAGGGAGTCTCTCTCACTTTGATTCATGGTTTCTCACAAGCAGCTCCAGACTGCCTTTATAAGATAACACAAGTCTTAGGAGTGAGAACGAAATCAAACTATCTCTAGCTCTTTCTTTGATATAAAAATAAATAAGAATTTCCACACTCATATCCTCATTGGGTCCCTCATCCCAACCCCAACACATACTGCGGAAATGGTGAAAGAGACCCCAGATAGAGCAGTGGGGGTTGAACTCGGGGCTTATGATTCACTGCCTACTGCTTTCATCCCCAGTCTATCTTCTAGACAAGCCTGGCCTCCTGTCACTCCCATTAATCACAGGGCCCAAGCAGAGTCCAGCAGGGTGCCCCTCTTATGGCTCAGGCAGGGTCTGGGGCATCACAAGATTCCCATTAAAAGCGAGATGGGGGTCTTGACTTCTCATTCATTCCCACAATGCACTTCATCAGCATCCAGCTACACACTCCTGTGAGCAACTGGCGCTGCTGGGTGTTGATGTTGGTTTTGGCTTGCTGCCTCCTAGAGCAGCCAGCCGTTGTGTAAGCAAGTCTGTCTGAATTGCTCTGGGGCTAACTGCCTTCTTAGAAGTCCTCTTGCCGCTCATTATTTAGTCATTACTATTATTAGCTTTGAATTCCTCCGTCTACACTTTCTGTTCACCAAGATATTAAAGTGTGGACACTCATCGCCCAACCAATTGTTAACTGTCTTTCCCCACCCCCCTCCCTTTCTATTATTTGGGTTGATTTTCAAAACTAGTATAAAACTCAGGAGCTTCAAAGTAGGATTTGGGATGGAGGGTTAGTAACTAACCTCCTCGTGTTCTTTCAGAAACCTCTAGTGTATACGCCATCTTACTTTGTGTGCACCATATAGTTTATTCAAAAAAATTAAAAAAAAAAAAAAAAGGGCAGCATTAGGTAGTTCTTGGCAGTCGGTCGAAGCCAGCATTGCAGGGAAGATATTTAAAAGTCTTTTAAGTGAAACTATTGGTACAAGCAGCAACTGTGCATGTCTCATGATCAGGGAGGGCTGTTTGCACAGTCTTTCATGGAAATATTTCTAGACAGTTTCTGTGGCTCTCCTCCCTGAGCTCATGTATTTGCTTCTGCTTCAGAGCAGGGCGATTTAATGAGCAGTTTTATAGCCCAACCTGCGCCCTGCACATTCTACAGGGCTAGATTCCTGCCGCATGTAACCTTTGCCCTATTTGCCATTAAAACACAAGACTTTCCTATAACCAGCTTTATACTGTTACCAGTGGTGGGGTGGGGGAGGGGTATGCAACTGACCCGTCCGTCCACCCTTCAGCCCATTTATATCAATGTTTTTAAAATGTTGTTACTTTATACCTTTAAAAATAGAGCACGTATTAACATTATGATATTACAAAAGAAGCCCCCTCCTTTTGTAAGGTGTTTATTTCATGTTTCATCCTTTGACCTAGACCAAAATGATCATATGCTTCAGAGCAAATAACTCATTTGGCCTCACTTCTAGTCCAGAGAGGCAGGTTCAAAGAAAAACCTCAAATTATTTCAGAAATAGAAACTTAATAAAAAACAAGAGACATCATTTTCTGTCTCCAGTCTTACTGATGAGTGTCAGCCCTGAAAAATCCTCTGTGTTTCTGTTTTAAGACATAGGGTCCTATATAGTCTCAAATGAGATAAATATCTAATTGTAAACAAAAAAAAAATCCAAATTTGCCTTATTTTTCCTGTGGGTTCTGCTTTTGGTGTTCTGTCGTTTTTCTTGCTATCTGTTAAACATTTAAACTCTCCCTTTCATTTGAGCTGTGGAGCCCCAAACAGGAAGCAGGGACCCCTGGCCGGGTCTGAGCAGGAGAACAACTGAGCCATTGTTCAGAGGAATACCTCCCTCCTGGCCTTGCAATCCCCGCCTCTGCCATTTTTAACTACGCTATGGATTTAAGGTAGTCTGCAGTTCCTCAGACACCTGGCTCTTTTTCTGCCCTACTTACTTCAGCCAATCTGTCCTCATCTCGTAATCCTGTTTACTTTCTCTTCTTAAGGACAAGGAGGGCACTCTTTAAAACAGAGTGAAGTAAGTTCAGGGCAAACGAAAGGAAATGTACTTCATACAGGCAGGTTATAAACTGGCGGAACTCATTAGTTTCAGAAGGTGGGACTGGCAGGAAGCATAAAGGAATTCAAAAACATTTTAGCCAGATTTATGAAAAAGAGCCATAAATGGCTACTAAGAATACCAGGGCTGTGACCAGCTTTTACAACTGAAATCCCACAGCTGCCTCAAGCCCTCCCATGGTCATCTCTGGAGATTGACTGGAATGGCTGAACTCCGATGCAGCCAACAGCAGCAGGGCTTCCTAAGCTCCCTGTGTCTTCTGAGTACTTGTTCTCAGTCTCACTGGATGTTAGAGAGACCACCACCCTACACGTGTGCGTGTGTGTGTGTGTGTGTGTGTGTGTGTGTGTGTATGCGTGCACACACACAGAACTGTTCCGAAGAAGGCAACTTTCTTTTTAGAGGAAAGTTTGGTGATTTTTCCTTTTCTGTTCGGTCATCTGCTACCACAGTGCCAAGGTTGACTGTCTGGGAATGGTGACGCCTGTACAGTGGAAACTAGCTGAGATCACATTTGGATCTTAAACCATACATACTAACTTTTATGTTAACTCAGACCCTTCTTTTTCCTGGGGATTTTTTTTTTCTTCTTTGGCCCAAGACCATAAACAGTAATTTTTATTCCACCCTACACAAAATCTTCAGTAGAACCTCCAGTCATTTAAGCTCTTCCCAGGCTGTCTCCTTATTACTGAGGTTCTCAAACTGGAGCACTTTTTAAAACTGCGTATGTCCCAGGTTTCCTCCGGGCCAGTTAGCACAGCCTCTGTGGATAGAGCTCCAGTATCCTGTTTTCTTCAAAATCATCTGGGTAATTCTCCCAAAAGCAAAGTTGAGGTCCTAGTCCAACAGATGCTAGGGTTTCACTCAGAATATCTTGACAGGTCATGGCCAAGGTGTGCCAAAAAGATCACACCACAAAACAGATTCACTCGGGTTGGGATGGGGATAGGCCTCAGTGGGATAAAAGAGATACAGAGACAGACAGACAGAGCAAAAGCAAGAGCGAGAGCAAGAGAGAGAGCAAGAGCAAGAAAATAAGAGAGCGGTCTGTTGTGGCAGGAACCTTTTAAAGGGCATTTGGCGACTGGTGATGGTGTAGCCACTGGTGCTGAGTCACTGAAGGCAGGCTGGGGGAGCACGGAATTTCTAATAACAGATAGTTATGACAGTTCCTCAGAAAGCTCCCCACCTTTCCTGGGTCTCAGTGCCATCTGGGGTACCCTTCTCTTCTTGTGTTGAATACTTGTTAGAGATTATGGTGAGGCTTCTTGTACCTATCAACAATGTTAGGTCTGCATACTGTCTGCTTTCTCTATCCTATGAAAACCCAGTATAGGGAAACTTCGTATGAATACTAACTCATTCCATCGTCATGGTATTCCATGCTTATAGAACATTCGCTGGCTTCTGTATGCCTCCTGGTCATCTAGTCTGTGACCTGCTCCATATACACGGCCTTCAATCACATCAGTTCCTTGCTTCCTTCCCTTCCAAGGAGGCATGGCATCTACTAGGAAGAACTGAAGCCCAACAGAAGAAACGTACCAGGTAGCCTTACAATCACTTCCACTGCACATTTGGTTTGGTTTTTTTCTTAGCCCCCTTCACGTGAGACTCATGCATGTTGTTCAGGTACCATTAAGCTATGTCCCGGCTCCTGTGTTTTCTTTTGTTTTGTTTTTTTTTTAAATTAGGGCCTTAGTCTAATCTTGAACTTGCAATTATCCTGCCTCAACTCCAAGGTATTGAAATTATATATACATAGCACTATGCCCGGTCCCACTATGCATTCCTGTACCATTCTCTCCTGATTCCTCCTTTAGGTCTTTATGAAGAAAAATGCTACTGCTACATAACTATGAATTGAGTACTGTCCTGTCGCTGTTTGAATATGTCTCCCAAAAGTTTATATGTTGGAGATTCCATCTCCAAATTTAAATGTTAATAGTATTGAAGGATGGAGCTTTTAGGAGATCATTGGGATTATATATATTTGTGGCCCTTGATAGCACTAGTCAACTTATTCTTTTAAAGGTAGAGAACTGGGCTAGTACACTTGCTCTGCCACATCATGAGTTGACTTCTGCCGTGTACTTATGTACCAAGAAGGCCCCCACCAGACACTGCGTGGATGCTTTTGAACTGCCCAGTCTCCAGAACCTTGAACTATACAAAACTCTATAAATGGCCCAGACTATGGTAGTCAGTTTTAGGAACAGAGAATGGACTTAAGTCAAGTACTGTGTGAAATGTGTTAAAGTGTCATCAAAATGGACCCATTAGAAAGTTAGTGACAAGAAAAGAACGTAACTTCCTAATGACAAAAGGAAATGAATGTGCTAAGTATTGAGGAAGAAGAGAGGTCAATTCTGACTTACCTTACTAGAAAACGCAGTCACATTGGCCAGATGGTGAATAATGGAAAGATTTCAATAACTACTAGACAATGGGTCATTCAGATTTAAAGGGAAAACATGGCCCAAAGTGACAGGTTGTGGTGCACCAAGTTTGATTAGGGATAGACAATGTCCTGATGTTATTGGAAAGCAGAATAGGAAGCAAATTCTTGTAACTCCCTCTTCCTAAGCAGCACACTGATGAGTTTTTCATACTGTGTTGGGTGTCCTTACTCTTTTGTCTAATGTAGCCTCTTTGAACTTCGTAAGGCATATATTCCTCACCTAAAAAATTCTTGACCCCAGTATCATGGTATCTGCATGTCCCATGGCAACTAAATCAAGCCTCACCAATCTTCTTGATAATTGCCTCATCTGTTTCCTGAAACTTCTAGAGTTCCCTCTAGAGCTCTCTCTCCTCTCTTGGAAAACCAGTTACACCCACCCACACTCCTTGACACGCTGTACTCACTGACCTCATGGTATGTTGCTTTTTTACCTGTTGATAATCTCCACTCAAAACAGATGGTAAAACCTATGCTCTGTCCCCTCCTTTAATCTTCCAGGAAACCTATAGCATATAAAATGTTGAACACAAAGCAAAGGTTAGCTGTAATAAAATCCAATGTTCAATAAACTGATTTATACCAAAATAGACTTTACCAGGACAACAGAAAATTCTGTTTACACCATTTCTATGAGATCACCTAGGACTATTTTTTTGCCCTACAACATTAGTGGAAGGGTACATTGAAAGATAACCAAAGGAAACAGCAAGGCAAATCCTGGTGGAGTGATGAAATAGTATGTAATCAATAAGACAAATCATTCTCTCACTGAAGAAAAAAGGATTTGTGCACCATTGCAGAGCACATTATAAATAACTTACTATGTACATGCAATGTGTTGTGATTTGCATTTCTCTAATGATCAGTGGGGTTAGAGATGGATACATAGATAGATAGATAGATAGATAGATAGATAGATAGATAGATAGACAAATAGATAGATGCTCAGCCACTGTCTGTGAATTATTTCAGAAGTTTTATTTAGAATTATTTAAAAATAAGATTTATTGATGTATATTCAAAGAAATAGTTATGAGTTGCATAAAGATAGTTTCAGCTTAGTGCCTCATACCATCATGGATGATGACAGTGTTCACGCTGTGTATTCCCTTCTCTCTACCTTACTCCTCCTGCTAGAAGTCCTCTCCCCTTCGTCTTTCTTTTCTTTTCATGTTTTGTGAGTGTGTGTGTGTGTGTGAAAGTGTGTGTCTGTGTTAGACTAATCTATTATATAAAATTTGAAAAAAATGTGATGTATTTGTCTTTCTAAGCCTGACTTATTTTGTTTAATACAAACTCCAGTTGTGTATATATCCTTGTAAATTATATAACTTTATTCTTTATTCTTTTTTATGGCTACATAAAAACTCCATCATGTATACATAACACATTTCTTTTAAACTTTTATTTTATTAATTTATTTTAAATAACTTTATTTTATATATTTTTAATTAAAATATGATAGCATCACTCACTTCTTCCTTCCCTCCTTCAAGCCTCCTCCTTCTAATCCCTCCCATGTTCCCCAATTCCTTTATTATTGTTATACATAGACACACAAATATACACATACATACACAGGAGGGGGGAGAGAGAGAGAGAGAGAGAGAGAGAGAGAGAGAGAGAGAGAGAGAGGGAAATATATAAATATAGCCTTCTGAGTCCATTTTTGTTGTTTGTGTGTATACAGCTTCAGGGCTGACTATTTTGTATTAGATGAACCAGTCAGGCTTGTCCCAGGAAGAGGCCAGTTGTCCTCTCTAGGTAGTCATTAGTTTCCTGCAGTTCTCTATGAGTGAGACCTTGTCACATGCCCCACCTCCACGTTAGCATGTCTGCTGATATTGTCAATGTTCAGGTCTTGTTTGGACAGCCCGCTCTAAGAGAGACAGACACCCAGTAGAGCTCCCACACTCTTTCCACCTCTTCTGCACTGTTGCCTTTGCCGTCACTGAAGATGCTGTGCTAGACAGATATATGTTGGGGCTGGATTCCCCACAATCCACTGACCTTTGCACTCTGTCCAGTTGGGGGGTTCTGTTGTTGTTTTGTCATAGTTGCCATTTGCTGTTCAGTGACATTTCTTTGACACGGTGTGATAATTATATGTCAGGGGCATCTCAGTCTATACACTAAAGGCCTGGAATCAGCCATAGGCCTGAAGACAGCGGTAGGCCTAACATGCATGCCTGCTAGCACAAAGTCTTGGTCTCTGTGTAAAAACCTTGAAACAGATGGCTAGAAGCTATTGTAAACAAGCAGCTTTGGTGGACAGTTGCCAGGCTCTAGCCATAGACCTTATAGATAAGTAACCTCGATGGATTATTATTATTATTGTTATTGTTATTGTTATTGTTATTATTATTATTATTAATTATTCTCCCTAACTTAGATAGGGACAAGTGAATCATAGGTGGAGTCGGAGTGACCTGTCCCCTGAAGCTTCACCCAGCTGATACTCGGTTCAGGAAGATATCTGTATTCCCTCTAAACACTTATGCTCCTGCATCATCCCCTTCCCCCACATCCTGCCTTTTTTGTGTATATAACCCCTGTGTGAAAAAGTAAAAATTACGATCTGATCAGCCTATAGATAGGTCGCTATTCTTTGCGTCGGCCTGATTTTCCCTCACTTTCTCCTTCAGGTGATCTCCCCAGACCCCTTTTATACCCTGCTGGACAGGATACTTATACTTACGTGAGGGTGTAAGGATAAGACTTAAAATGCAGATAAGGGGTTCTACTGGTTTAGTGAACTGATGGTAGTAGATTCCCTTCTAAGATCCATGACCTCACTAGTCCCAGGCTGATGGCTAGCTTTCTAATACCAGGCGTGATTTCTCACCTGTTGAGTGGGCCCTAAATCCACTTAGATAGCTGTTGGCTACCACCACCATGTGAGCGATGCCATTATACCTTTATGGACATCTTGTCATACCATAGGTCATTGTGATTCAGAGGTGTCACAGCTGCACAGGACAACTTATTGCTCCCCCTACCTTTGCTACTTACATAGTACTTGCTCGTACTGTGGAAACTAGACTCCTGGAAGGATGCTTTCAGGCTGGGTACAGCTTGAATAATCCAAGTCCTCTGTCCTACGTACGTGGTATTTTTAGTAATATGGGCTTACCTTCAACCCTTCTGTCCCCTGTTTGAGGACATCCAAGGACAACAATAGCCTGTATTGTTTTAAGAGTCATTTGGATCTCTCTGACCAACCACTCCAAAGGAGGTTTCTCATGACTGGTAGTTAGGGGTTTTGTTAGTCTATGGTTCTTGTGGGAGCATTGTCAGGCCAAATGTATGCCATATATTCTGTATTCGTTCATCTACTGGTTCAATATTGGCTGTTGTGAATAGCGCTGCAGTAAACACAGATGTGCAAGGTGTCTGTGGCATGGTCAATTTACAGTCCTTTTTGGTATTTATCTAGGATAGTGGCTAGACATATAATAGTTCAGTTTTTGGTTTTTGAGGAAACTTCCTACTGATTTTCACAATGGCAATGCCAGCTTACATCCCCGCCAACACTGTGCAAGTATCCCTTCCCCCTGCACACTCACCAACATTTCCTGTTACTCGGTTTTAAATGATACACATTCTGACTGGGATGACATGGAATTTCAGTGTAATTTTAACTACATTTCCTTGATGATACAGATGTTGAACTCTTTTGTTTTTCTTGGCCACATACATGTACTTTATCCTTTGAAAGCGGTCTGTTCTTGTCATTGGGCCTTTTATTGGCTGCATTGTTTGGGGCTTTTAGTATCTAGTTGTATCATTTAGGTAGTCTTGCTGTTAACACCCTGCCAGATATATAGTTAGTAAAGAGTTTTTGTCTCACTCTACAGGCTGACTCTCCATCCCTTGATTGTCTCCTTTTCTTTGCAGAAGCTTCAATTATTGATTTAACCTCCCAAATCACTAAAAGTCTTTTCAGAAACTCCTCCCCTATCTCTATATTGTGAAGTGTTTTTCTCTACCAGTTTCAGATTTTCAAGACTCACATTAAAATCTTTGATCCATTCGAATTGATATTTGCTCTCGGTGTGAGACAGCAGTGCGGTTTCGTTTTTCTACAAGTAAATTTTCAGTTTTCCCAGTACCATTTGTAGAAGAGGCTGTCTTTTCTCAAAGGTGTGTGTTTGTCGTCTTTGTCAAAACTTAGGTGGCCCTCGCTATCTGGGTTTAACGTTGGGTCCTCAACTCTAGTTCATTGATCTACATATCTGGCTTTAGTACTGTGATTCTGTAGTGTAACTTGAAGTCAGATAAGGGAATACCTTTACCATTGTTCCTTTTACTAAGAATTATTTTGGATCCAGGGCCTTTCGTGAGACCATATGAATTTTAGACCTCCCTTTCCTATTTTTATGAAGAATGTCCTAGAATGTTGATGGAGGCCACACAGAAACTGTAGGTCAGTTTGGTGCTAGCACCACTTTCCCAATACTAATTCTGCCAATCAATAGTAGAGGAGGCCTCTCCATCTACCAGCTTCATCTTCAAACTCTTGATTTGGCGTTTTAAACATTGTAGCACAGGAGTCGTTTACTTGCTTAATTAGATACATGCCTACACTGCACGTTTTTTAAGCTAATTCTGAATAGGCTTGTTTTCCTGATGTCTTTCTTAGCAAGTTCATTGTTGATGTAAAGACTCATTTTTGCATGTTGTTTTTACATTCTGATGCTTTGTTGAAAGCACGTATCCGTGTTAAGAGATTGCTGGTGCCATCTTTAGGGCTTGTATACAAGATCATAGTATCTGTAAACAGCAATAACTGACTCCTTCCTTTGCTGTTTTAATCCCTTTTAGTGTTTACATAGTTTATGTAGATCCAGAGATCCATAGTTCTAGCCTTTGGGTGTGCCAATGTTTGGGTGCGTATGTTTAGACCTATAGTACCTTCTGAATTAAACCTTCCATCAATATGAATTCACCTTAGGTAGTTCTCTAATTTCAGTCCGAATTCTATTTTATCACATATCAATCTAGTTAGAACCTATAGCTCTGGGGTTCATGTTCTTGGAGTTGTAGGACAGAGGAGCCCTCCCACCAACTCTGAGAATAAAGAGCAAGAGGAACTGGAGCTTGTAGTTTTGATATCTGCTGTCTTAGAGCTGTAAGTGATAGATAAAGGAACCCCCCATTTCTAGGGATAAGCATGGATGATGCCAGGTCTTTTGGCCTCTAACTGCTTCATTCCCAAGAACTTGAGCTAGCAAAGAGCGTCTACCCCCACACCCACTCCCGTGATGCAAAGGTAGATAGCGATGGGTTAGGCTTACTGACAGCTACATTGTAGAGATAAAGCACATGAATAGAAACTTTCCACCACAAGACAGATCTGAGTAAGCCAGAGCTTTGTTCCACCAGCAGCTTTAGTGAGAAGGCTATGGGCTAGGCAGGGGGCCTTCTGTAATTCCTACCAGGTGAGTACCAGTGGAATTGGAGACTTCAACATCTAGTAGCCATATTCCTAGAGCTTCAAGGTGTGGTTAGGACCATCCCCAACTCTCTAGATAAAGGCAGATCCTTTGGGATCTTCGTGTTTATGACTTTGTAAACTGTGTTTTCACACGTGGAATTGACTTCACTCCTCTCAAATGATAAAAAACGAGTAACATCTCCTGAACACACACTATATGTAGGCATTACATTAAGTGCCTCCATACAGTATTTAGTCATAGCTCACTTGTTCTGCATAAAATGTGCATGATGCTATTGTAACTCCTTCCCGCAGGCACAGAAATTAATGCCCAGAGGAGCTAAGTTGTTCTTAGTGTTGACTTCTTTAAAGTCACAAAATTTATTTGTTAGGGACAAAGCTATGATAGGTTGTCTGATTTTATTTTTCATACTCTATTCTGAATTTTCCTCAAATGAAAATGGCTTGGACACTCAAGGTTGTTCATCCCAGATGATTCTGCTTGTGGATTTTCCTAAAGTTAGACTTTAAACACATATCTGAAGCATATCTAATGTTTTCCATTTTATAAGTATTCTAAGACATAAGTAGCTTAAAGTCAGAGCTGTAGCTGGATGCTGCATCTCCTTTGGATTCATTGTGAACATCGGTGTGTTACGACCATGCACTATGACTGATTTGTTATTTTTAAAAAGTGACATTTCTAAGAAAAATGAACCTAATTTTTCATTTCTCTTTACTTCATAAATCATTGTATTTAGTTTGAATGTATTTATATAAACTCATTATACAAGCTGGAAAAGGGAAAATCATAGCATTCATTAATAATGATGCATCTAGGATTCTTAAAGCTATGCTCAGAGAAAGAGAAAACCTTAGACTTGTAAACATATGCAAATATATATTTTTTCTTAGCAACATCTGCATCCTTTTTTTTTCTAAGACACCATCTCAAATAGACCAGGCTAGCCTTGAACTCACATGTAGACAAAAGGACCTTGAATGTCTTATCCTCATGTTTTCATCCCCTAGGTGTTAGGATTACGGGGATCACACACACACACACACACACACACACACACACACACACACCTGGTTTAAGTGTACCTTGCTCGTAATAGATAAGGGCTTTATACCTGCATTTGTACCTTTAATATTACCCAGTTACTTTTTAAAAAGTCTTGATCTTGGCCATAACTAATTATTTAGAATTATAAACTCATTAATATTTGTTAAAAGTTATAATCTGTTTCTGCTTCTAAACAGCCAGGACTACACAGGGAAACTAATACACTTTTCTCTTATGCTCTTCAAGTACTTCAGTCTTCAAAAAAAATTAAGATGGGGGCCTCATCATGTAGGCAAGACTTACCCGGAACCTACTATGTGACTTTTGAAAACCTTTCACCATTTTTTATGAGATTTTAAAAGCATTTGAAAATTTCATACATCTATACAGAGGTCTTTAATCATACCCATCCTTGATGCCATGCTCCGTTCCTTCTAGACCACCTCTTCCAAAGCCCCACACAATTTATGGTAAACAAAGTTGGTTCATAAGGACTGAGATTGTCCCAAAATAAATATTTTCAACTTAAAATACTTGGCATGAGGGTCCGGAGATAAGACTCTGTAGTTAAAAGCACTTGTTCTTCCAGAAGACTGCAGTTGGTTACAGTACCTACTTCAGGTGGCTCACAACTGCTTGAAACTCTAGCCTCAACAGTTCTAGCACATGCACACAGAAATTAACTTTAAAAAAAAAAAAAAAAGCTTGACATGAATTTTTATATCCATGAGCTTATTTGTTGCATAAGGTAATAGAAATTTTCAGCTAGATCAGCAGTTCTCAAACTACAGGTTAACCACTTTAAGGTGAAATGACCCTTTCACAGGGTCACATATCCGACATCCTGCACATCAGATATTTACGTTACAGTTCAACAGTGGTAAAATTACAGTTATGAAACAACAAAATCATTCTATGGTTGGAGGTCACGATAACATGAGGAACCACACTAAAGGGTCGCAGCGTTAGGAAGGTTGAGAACCACTGAGCTAGACTGAAGGGTCTATGGGAATTATATGTAGAAGACCTTCAGGATCCGTTGCATAAGATTTTTAGATTGTCCCAAGACCCCTCATCTCTACCTGTTACTTATAAAAACAATTTTATTGATTTTAAATGTGAAGGCCATTATAAGCCAAAAGCTTCTACCTTACTCCCTCTAGCCCCAGTGAGTCACTTCAGCCGTCATCTAAGCTGCCTATGAGACATATCTGATGGCAGAACACAGAATCAAATATAGTCAGGAAGCTTTGGCCTGGAGAGAGTTAAAAAAAGACACAAAGCTGCTTCTCAGTTTAAAACGTCTCATTATCATTTGTTACTGTTGTTTTCAATTGAATGAATTGAAAATCCCAAAGAATTTTAATTAGCAGTTTCATTCAATTACATAGTTTTATCATTTTTATTATGATGTTACTTAGAAATGTGTTAGAAATTACACAGAGAATAAAAACTAATATTCAGGTAAAGTAACTGGAAAGTCTAAGAAGAATCGAAAAGAAAGTGGCTGAACCCACAGAGCTTGGCCCAGCCTGCCTGCGAGGATGAGCTGGGTAACATGAGTCACACTAGGCTAGGGTTTTCCCTCCTATATTGGGGAATGCTTCTTGCAGTCCCAAGTCCCTCCTGCTGCTAGGTGTTTTGACCACAACCACAATTCAAACCTGGGGACACCTTCAGTTGTAGTCAAGATGCTTGGTTAGCTAACTGCATTATTGGATCTCCGTGGTTTTTTATCTTGTCCACGAAGGGCTCAACACGAAGAACCCTGTTACAGGAATGCAAAGGGTTGCCTTCATTCCCAACACGCTGACACCCAGCCATTCCAGGCTGTGTCTCATGACTCTTCTGAAACAAAAGCCCAATTCCTCAGGAAAAGGCTACAATGTTCATTAAGCCCCTGCAAAGAACTAGAGGGATAATGATGGCCATGCCCCTGCTGTCACAGTGTTTGAAACCTCACTCAAGTTCTGAGATCATTTTCAAATGTTCCTGTCCATAGAGATACCCTATGCCCTAAGCCGCTGTCACAAACCCTTGGTTGCAGGCTCATAATTTTCTTTATGTCCTGCCTGCTTACAGCTCACATGTGGGTCTCTGCTTTTGCACTTTATACCTTTCACAGCTCCATACCACACATTAAATGTTCCCTGGTACAGGTCACATTGCCAGACTGACACCTAGACCACCCTCCGAGGCTCTCTGGATTGTGGGTTTTTGCACGGTATGGTTGCATAACTTTAGAGCCTTAACAACTTAAAGGCAATTGATTGGAAGCAGGAAAAGTTTTCAGTGAAAATATTTTCAATAATGCTGGCCTGGAAAAATCTGAACGCACATTACTATGGTAACAGTGTTTTCATAATGTTGACTGGGTTCACTAACGACAGGTCCAATCATATAATTTTTGCTTGTTGTTTATAGTAATAATGAACTGTATAATCATATTAAATGTTTTAAAGAGAGCAACTTGGTTATTTGGAACAAAGTGTATATAGATCCTGTGTTCTCCACTGCTGAGAAAAGACACAATGAGCCCCACGCCTTAGTATCTTTATGTATATATTACTATTTAATGTGTACATATTGCTGTCAACATTACTTTCTGAATGGTTCCAATGGTCCTCCAGCTTATCAAACAATTTAGAAATTTTTCTAAGGAAAATTAAAAGACATGAAAAATAGGTGCTCAATCACACTCAGAGTTCTATAATGGAGTCTTCAAGATTTAATGAAAATTATCTACCATTTAATATTTCACTTTCTCATCTGTTAAAGTAGTATGCTTTACAACTTTTATATGAATAATTAGGGAGGGAGGCACTGAGATAGCTCAAAAGTTAAAAGTGTTTACCACCAAGCCTGACAACCCAAATTTAATCCCTGGGACTCACGGAGTGGAAGGGAAAGCTGGACTCCTGAAAGATGCCCACACACAGCCCCTAAGATACAGAAATACATAATCATTTCTTTAGTTAAAAAACAAACAAAAAACAACAACAACAGCAACAAGAACAAAACAGTCTGTTTCTTAAATACTGTGTGACTAATTCATTAAAAAGTTATTTAAACTTCATATTTATAAGGTTGTTTTTATTGCTTTAGTTAGATTTCTCGAAAGCTATGTAGAAAAAAAAAACATGCAGCAAGATGGCCTATCCAATGTGTTTTTTCAGGAAAAAAAAATGTAAGTCTCTACAGTATTATTCACATTTTGTAAACAGCATCAATGAACCCGCACATAAAAGGTTAAATGTTTGCAGACCGCTCTTTTTTTGCCCCAAAGATCAGAGACAAATTACTATTTTTATTTTACATTCCCTTGATGAGGATAATGACAAACAGCTGTCACTTCAGTGCTCTGACTGCAAAGAATCCAATTACAATCCTATAATTTAAACAAAGGGGGAAAAATACGTACTCATGCACAGCACACAACTAGAGAAAGAGGCGAGAGGGTTTGAGCTGAGGTTGGGAACAGAAGAAAGGAGCATTTTCTCGATACAAGTTAAATTCTCCCACCTAAGACTCCTTCCTCTTCACCAGACAAACTAGAAAGGACAGATACTGATTCAGTGTAAAAGCAAGGATGTCGAATTTGCATTCTGGTTTCCATGGTCCCCCTATTGTGACCATGGGATGCCCAGTGTAGTTACAGTTTGTGTGACATCACAAGTCTACCAGATTTCCAAAAGCTAGGTAGAATTCAAGTTGTCTGATTGGCCATTCTGGAATGCCTTTAACTCTATTTTCCCAATTTGACTATTTTTTATTCATGTATTATTTACCATGCAAAATAATCAATTTCATAATGTCCTGTTCAAGTATATCATGCACTTTGGCCATGCTTACTCCCTCAACTCCTCTCCTATCCCCTACCCTTCTCTTCCTCTTAATAGTCTCGTGTGTGTGTGTGTGTGTGTGTGTGTGTGTGTGTGTGTGTGTGTGTG
>JANHMN010000009.1:58767861-58781507 GCA_030674055.1 Rhabdomys pumilio | reverse complement strand
GTGTGTGTGTGTGTGTGTGTGTGTGTGTGTGTGTGTGTGTGTGTGTGTAAAACTTAGAGTTCTCATGAAAGAAAATGTTTGCCTGGTGGTGTCTGGTTTTACTTCACTTAATGGGGTGTACAATCCCATCCATTTTCCTGCAAAGAGCATAACTTGATTCTATACTATGGAATAAAATATCCATCACATTTTCTCCATGCTGTCCCTTGTTGAGAGACACCGAGGTAAATTCCATAGCTGGCCTGCAGTAAGAGATGGTGCATTAAACATGGTTGGGTAGGTATCTCTTTGTTAAAGTTATTTACATTCTTGAGAGTCTATCCCCAGGAGTGGCATAGCTGGCAAGTATGGTTGTTTTTTAAGGAACTTCCATCCTGATTTCCACAGCTGCCGAGCTTGATTTTCTTCCCAGCAGCAGTGTGCAGGTGTCTCTGCTCATCCTCACCAGTATCTATCGCTGTGGGCTTTGTCGTTGTTGTTTTAAGGACAGCCTTTATGGTCTTAATCTTGGACTGGTTTTGACTCACCTTTCTTTGATGGCCAAGGATGTTGAATTTTTTTTTCATTTGTGTATCATTTACTTGTACTTTGTTGTTTTAGAAATATCTTACTCATTTGATGAAGTATTTTAGTATTTGATTTTCTTAGTTCTTTATAGAGTCTAGATATCAATACCCTGTCTGATGTATATAGCTGGCAAAAAATTTTCTGTTTTGTAGGCTGATGCTTTCCTCTCGCCCCTTTCTGCCCAGAAGCTTTCTTCACATCATGCAATCCCACTTGTTAATTCTTGGTTTTCTCCCATGGGTTCCTGGGGTCATTCTTGCAACATCCTAGCCTACGCTCTATCCTGGGGGTGTTCTCTACTCAACCAGTGTCTGTTGCTCATTCTGACACTGTATTGCTCCAGAAAGCACAAAGCCATTTTGATAAGCAAATATAAAGCAAGGCTAAATGCTTAGAGAGTGTGGAATGGGGAGTTATGAAATCAAATAATATAGTTCCCCTCCCCAGAGGTTCAATGTGTCTTGTCGATTCAGCTTTCCTCCTTTGGTTCAGTCATTTGATTCTTGAGAATATCAGTATTTTAATGGCATTTTCCTAGAGACTCCTTTTAAACTCACTACCTCATGTATACAAATGAATGGTATAGTGTAGTTATTTCGTTGTTTTAGAAATCATCCTCATTTTACATCAGTTGGATGAACTTCAGCACTGGGAGCCCTATCACGCTCCTGTGTGGGGTACAGTAACCCCGGTGCCCACTTCTTAGCACTGAGGTGCAGCTCTCCTATACAAACTACTTATAATGGTATCTGAAAGAACAATGAATGCTGAAAATAGGCTTTGCGGGAGGAAACAGGTTGATATTGAAATGCCATCGTGCTCCACTGCTAAATACAATTATACAAAAGTCTACAATTTTTTTTTTAGGCCAGAGAAACAAACTGGATTGGCCTGTCAGCATTGTGGAGGCTCATCCTCATGTTATGTTACATAGGAAAAAAATTTCTCCACAAAATTCTAGGTTTTGCGCATTAGGACAGTTTTGTAGACTTAGGTAAAGCCATCTGTAGCATGAGTCACCTCCTCGTCTCTCTCCCCCTCCTCTGATAACACTGAGATCTGTGCTAAGCATAGAGAGATACAGTCCTAGAGTCTCATAAGAGGGAGAATTTAAGATTAATGGTAGATAACACAAGCAAGTGTAAGAAGGAGTTCAGAGGAAGTGAAGGGGCCTTCTGGGTAGAAGAAGCTTGTCTGCAAGAGGTAAGGGTGAAGCAGGTTTGAAATATGAAGGGGTCTACATGAGGAATGGTGGGAGGGAGAGAGGGCATCGGGAAAGGGGCTTATGCAGATAAGGAGGGGTGTGTGTGGTAGCAGTGGAAACAGTAGTAGTACTTTTGCATTTTAAATAAGGTTTTAACTAGAAATGATTTAGATTCTTTTTTCATCTAAAATATGTGTTTGTCACAAACCTGTTAAAAAAGGAAAGACCAAAAAGAGCAGAACTATTGTACCAGATGTAATTCTTTTGGTGACCCAAGACCACTGGGGGGAAAAAAGAAAGAAAGAAAGAAAAATAACAGAACAGCAGAACCACTAAGATTCTGAGTATCCCAGCCTTCTGCCTTGCTATTGTACCTGGCTCTCCCAGAGATACTCTCATTCTAATAGCCCACAGCAAAGCATGGGGCCACCCTCTCAGGGTAGAAAAGGACCTCTGATTTTTAAAGTGAGTATATATTTTCAAAGAGACCCTTCTGATACAGAAATGCTTATACATTTTATTGATGATTTTGTAGCCTAAAAAATATGTGGCTTTTATACATGTATATCAATTCAAAGAAAAGACTCGTCGTCTACAGATCCAGTCAGTTAGCACAGTGCTTTGCCTGGAGCTGATTGAAAACCTGGCAGATCAAAGTACATACATTTCCAAAGAAAAGTACTTCATGCCAATGTCAGAAGCAATAAATTACCCTCCCCCTTTACATCCATAATTAAATCTTTCCAAATATGAGAAAGTAGCCAGACCACTAACAATATCTGTATGATGTTTTGAGGTTTAGATGCTTCAACCTGACTTGAAATAAAGACCATTTGTTCTAAATTGATTTCAATGCCAAGCCAATAGGTCAGCTCTTAATGATGAAGATGCCATTCCAGCCCAGCCTCTGGGTGGATAAGCCAAAATTAATTAACTCAAGTCGTATAGTATAGAAAACAGATGCCTTGCTCATGTTGCACAAATAAATTCTTTGTGTATGAAAGGGTTCTGCTTTATTCAAAGAATAACACATTGGAAGTTAAAATGGCCCGTTTTCTGCAATGGAGCCAGTCTTCAATGGTGACGACAGAAGCATGAATTTACACAGCGAATTCCAGCAAGTGCATGAAAGAATGAATTATCTTCCAGATCTCAAATTTGGACTCCTGGCCAGTCCTAGGGGACTGAGTTTTGAGTCTGGGCTGATCCAATCCAGAGCAGAGGCAGCAGTGCCAGAACTACATCAAGTTCACTGTAATCTATAGGATCCCTGGAGATTCCTCCCAGAGAGAGGCTCACATCTGCATCATGTGTTTGGACTCAGGCCTCGGGCCAGCTTACAAATGGCTTAACATTAGGTTGTTTTCTCGAGGTGTGTTGTTAGGTGCACTGTTTATTTGATTATTCATCTCAGTGTTTATTCGGAATCAGAATGTTTACTTTTGCTAGAACACAGTAAGTTCAAAGTAGAAAGCAAGGTTCCGACCGACTATCCTAAGCAGAAACCAATCATTTGATGCTTGGTATTTTTATTCTGAGAGAGAATATGAGATAATCCACATTTTCTTTCCATTCTATCAGACTGAAAATGATGAAAATGGACAAGCAGAAAACTTTTCCATGGACCCACAGTTGGAGAGGCAAGTGGAGACCATACGCAACCTAGTGGATTCCTACATGTCAATAATCAACAAATGCATCCGAGACCTAATTCCAAAAACAATAATGCATCTTATGATCAACAACGTAAGTGATTATAAACTCTCTCCTTTTAGCCTCTAACTCTCCCGTGTCTGGAAATAGAGCACCTTTTTCTTGAGTGTCGCTGTGATATTTTCTGAATAACTGAAGCACTTACTGTCCAGTATGTAGTTCTGCCTTTATAAGTGGGTGACCAATGCGGAGAGATCATAGAGGAAATTTCCAGCCACAGCATTGATTTGCATCTAACTGGCTGTCTTCTGGAAGGGAGCAAAGACTACCATGTTCATGGCCTTGCAAAGCAAGCAACGAAATCAGATGCCAGTGCTCCTAGGCCTTGGGGTTAAGTCCTACTGTATATGTTAATATGATCATGTTTATCATCTATAAACTATGGAATGTGCTTTTCACCTAGGAAGAGACATCTTACCTTAATCCATGACTTTGTAGTCAGTCATACTGTTTTTTTAAAAGGGCAGTTTCTTTGAGACAGGGTTTCATTGTGTAGCTTGGGCTTACCTGGAACTCAAGATACCCTTTCTGACTCAGCCTCCCAAGTGCTGGGATTTCTGGTGTGAGCCACTATGTCCATCTCAGCCTGGCTTCCTAAGGTAAAGATGCTACAACTGCCAATCTTTCAGAGCGCTACTACTGTAGCCATCCAAAAACCTATTGGTTTTGTTTGGCTCTTTCCTTCTTTGATTGGTGGCAGTTTGGATGTGGTATTTTTATAAAAGAGAGAAAGAGAGAGAGAGAGAGAGAGAGATTAGACAAATTGTGCAGATTAAGTTCAATTGGCAAAAACAGTTATTAAAGAAGGTGGCTTTTCTGAATCCTGATAAAGGGGAACCAACCACTTCATTTATATATATCTTCTCATGACATGTTTTGCTTTAAATATGTTATGAACATAGCTTGTGAGAATTCAAAAATCAAATTGTACCCTAAACTAGAATTCGGGAGAACCCTGTTTTCTAAGTCTGTTGGCCTGATGTGACCAATTGGCTGCTATGGGTTTGTGTCCTCCATATGTAAACCACTAGTAGTAGTGAGTATTTCTGTCTCGAAGATTTGTTTCAAAAGAACAGGGTGTGCCAAGGCACTGTGGTAAATGTAAGCAATTAATATGGCTATTAGTCATTCTGTGTCTCAAGACTTCTTTCTAAAGTTCATGACAATCTGCTTGTCTGTAACCTCTGGAGTTGTATACTCCTTGATGTTAAGAAGCCCTGAGTCAGATGACCAAACTTGTATTTGATTGTGTTTGTGTGTCCAAGTAAGATAAACATGATGCTTTGGAGTCTACGCAGCAGGTAAGCAGTGAGCTGGAAAAGTCCAAACTATAAATATCACTGTGGTTGGTCAGTGTTCAGCTCGCTGACCTGAAGTGAAGCCTGTAGCCCCTCTGAGTTCAAGTCGGTCATTTCTGGAACATCAGCGGGAATGTGAAGGGACCTCACAGGCCTGTCAGGATGTGACAGATGTGGCTGCAAGCCATTTAGACAAATCTGAAGTACCAAGCAAATAGTCTGTGTGTCTTCAAAATTACCCTCTTAACTTTGCGTCAATGGATTCAGGTCGTTTTGCTGTGGTATATCAGGCACTTGCTTATTTAAACATTTTCCTGATTAAGGGATCATTTATCTTTCCACCGTTTTACCTAGAGTCATTACTCCTGCCTTCGATTCAAGCTCTGCTTCGCTCTGCGTTATATTAAATCATCAGCACAGGAAATCATACTTCCTGTCTGTGGCTCTGAGAAGTAGCTTGACACAAATTAGTTAAAAGGAAAGAAAAAAAATCCTACTACAAAAACTATTCTACTTTCACTTCCAAAATTAAACAAAACCAGATAACACACATGGATTATTGTGGTCTCCCTGGCTCCTTAGGGCTGGAATCTACTTGCTTTAATGAAATGTCCAAACACCCACCTAACAGAATATTATTCTTAGAGGAGAAGCTCTGCCAGTTATTTTGAGAAAGACCTCACACACAAGTCATGGGAAAGGAGACTTCAATTAAGACCTGATCTCCAGGGTCAGACGGTAAAGCAGAGACTAACAGGACCGTGGAGGAAGCCAACCATGCTGCATTCTTCTGAAGTGGTGGCAATATGTGCTAGAAAAGTGGCTTTTGCCTCTACCAGAAATGAGTTCAGATACCTACAGTGATAACTTTTCTTGAGTATTATTACTTTGCTTCTATTTGTCTATATATAAAAAACATTTCATGTGTATATTATATATTTTTTAAGTAGAGTAAAATCTTTTTAAAACAAGGTACTCACATTCTCATGGCATCTCAATGCCTGAGCCTTTCTGTCTGTTCCAGATGTATCCTGTTAAATACAAAGAAACAGACCTAATAAATCAATGAGCCTCTACCATACAGGGAAGCTGGGTTTTTTTTTAAAAATCTGATTTGAATTGATAAAATGAGAAAATTAGTAACAGAATCACAACTAAGAAAAGAAGTTTGAATTCCACCTATTCTGTAAACTGCCATCCCTTCAGAATGAGTAAATGCTGAAGCTGGCTTCTCTGTCTTCTTAGCCATGGCCTTTCACCCTTGAAGCGGGAATGGCAATCCAGCCTCCTGAAAAGGAATATGTTTCAGCCAGCTTTTCATAAAGTTCGGGAATCGGTGGGCAGTTTCCTTTGAAAGTTTACATTAAGTGTTCTGCCACTCAGCTCGCCATATGGAATTGTTTAAGAAGTTTAAAGCCAGGCAATAAATGCCTGGCCTCAGACATACTGTAAGCCTTTGTCTATTGAAACACAGCAGCTGTTTCGTTACTTAAACACACGAGGTAACAGCAGCACAAAGGAACTGTGAGTTTATGACAGGCGGCTACAGGTTCAAGTCAAAGCACCAAAGCCCTGTGTGGGACTTTAAGACCAGCACACATAACGGCCCATGGCATGCCCCTGGACTTCACCCCACCACAGAATGAAAGAATCCAGCTTTATTTTAAAATACCATGTATGGTAGATGTGGGTTTTTTTTGGTTTTTTTTTTTTTTTTTTGCACCCCCTGGACATTTTTTTTCTCTTCCACTCTTTTCTCTCTTATACATGGAGAACTGGAACATTAAAGAGTGACTTGCCCAAGATGGCTCAGCCGTGAGTGTCAGAGTCAAAACTGTACTGAGGGACTTATTCTCAGTCTGATATAATCTCAAATTCAGCAGCAGATAAGGGTACGGGGTTGGGAGTGAGAGGAATTCTAAGTCAGTCCTTGCAACCCAGAGTGCTTCTTCCCCCACCCAGTATAACCACAGGGTTATCTTCCCAGAGTTCATAGGACTCAAAGATTTAATTAGCATTGTTCATTTGAACATGAGAAATAGTGTCTCAGTGTCTTCAATTTTAAAACATTCTGACTCACATTCAAACAAACTCACAGAATACAACGTGAGTTGCAAAAATTCTTATAAATTTCTTAAAAACCAAAAAACAAAATAAACAAAAACCATGAAACCCAGAGGCATTAAACACTTGCAGTGGTGCTGCTAGGTCCACAATGGGCCCTCCTGGTCATCCTTTCTTTGGTGGCACATGGCAGCATGTGAAATAGTTTTAAACATATCGTGCAACCTTAAAGAGAACGAAGTAAATTTTTTTATTTTCAATGTTTCGGTGAAAAATATGTCCTGATTGCCAGACCATTATTCTAATCTTTAAACCATGATCTGTTTGTATCAGGCAAACACAGCATATGCCCCAAAAACTTCCTAAGAGGCTCCCCCATCTCCACCTCCAACCAAGGAACACTCCCGCTCTTATATTTTGCTCACTGCTGAACTTTGGATGTTACAGCATGTGTACTTATTTCCCTGGCCTCCTTTGTCCAACATTGTGAGTCCATGGAGGTTGCATTCTGTGAGTCTGTGGAAGTTGTATTTTGCAGAAGGAAAACAGCACAACTAAATCAGCCAGGGAAGAACAGGAATAGGGAGGACGATGGCCTAACTGTTACATCTCCAGATGAACAAAATGAAATTATTCATTGAAAATGCTGTACACATGAATGAGCCACACCACCATTTCCAATAGTGACTACCCCTCAGAGACGGAGATTTGGGGGAACCAGTCTCCCAAGCAACCAAACTGTCTCTCAATGAAGGTTTTTAAAAGGGCTCAGTCATACCAAAGGTTTTAAGAGGCAAGCATCTTTCAGGGGACTAGCAAAGGGTTAAAAGCTGGGAGGAAAACATGTGGAACACTTTTAATGATCTCACATTCCTTTACACTGAGCAGTGGGACATGGTGTAGTAATGCCTGTTTATTTAGCCTGCAGAGTTTGAGGTGGAATGGGATTCTGTGTGTGAGAATTTTTGTGAGCCACACAAAGACGTATAGGTTATAAGGTGTTATAATTAAAAGCATAAATATTGCTCCAAATCTCACGTCCAAGCATAATTGGTCTGTTCTGTTCACCTAAGAGGAGATCCACTGGTGTGTGTGTGTGTGTGTGTGTGTGTGTGTGTGTGTGTGTGTGTGTGTATTGCAGAATCCTTGATTTAAATATTTGTGCCACTGACACATAAATGGCTCAGAAAGCCCCTAAAGTGTCTGGAAATTCCCCTAAATGTCCCCACCCCTATCAACTGGGGCTGTTGTTCCAAACTCCAGTTGTAGCACTGAAAGACTAGGCTAGGCTAGCCAGAAGACAGCCTAAACTCTTCTTAAGTATGTATCTTGACATCTACACTTTTGCAATAGGTCTCTGTAATCCCCTGCTGCTGCCTGCCTACCTAATGCCAATTTAGTCCACTTCCAGGAAAAATAATACAACATGTCCTTCCTCCTCCTATCAACCCTCACATTCTTTCAGAACATTGCCAAATGAAGACAGAGTGGACAGCAGGTAGGTTTCAGTATGTAATTCCAGGACCCATTATTTCATCCTGTAGTTGAACCATTGATTCTTAATTCAGCTCTACTTTAGACCTATTCTTGGACCTTTCTTTTGAAATCGTATTTAATAGCTCCTGAGTGATGCTCCAGCAAGATATAAAGCTTCAAAAGAGCTCAACCCAACTGATGGTCAATGTCAAAGAAACCATCTGGTTTTGAGTTTTAAGATGCACCTTGTATCCAAGTGCACACACAGATAAATACACACGCCCAACAATGGAAAGTCTGTGCAGATGTCTCTGCTCCCATGGGTACCTGCATGTGTGTTTAGAAGTGAAGAGCTCCTTCCAAGATCATAAAATATTCCCAAGGCCACACTTCCTACCTTCCCTGAAAATCTGACTTTCTCCTTTGCCATTTGATTTTCAGTTCTCCAGCTCAGCCAGATATCAACTCCAGAGACACCTTCTTTCAACTGTTTTTTTCTTTCTCATCCTTTTCCGCAGACACCACAAGATGATTTTTCCTCTATAGGGTTTATTCACGTGGATGCACCTTTTCCATTCTACTGTGGCATTGAGAAACTTCCATCATTTTATGAATAATAGTAAACAATAGCCTCCTATTGGGTCCATGTCTACTACTAAGCTTGCACGTTTTTTTTTACCAATTAAAACCAGATTGATTTTCCTAATGACCTCTTCCACTCACTTGTTAAAAGTCTTTCGTGGCGTCATATTGCCAAGTGAATAAAGTTTAAACAGTTCTCATTAGTACTAGAGATCTCATATTTTGCCTTAGACTTGCTGACCAAATTTACTTTGCACACCCACCAGACAATCCCCTGAATACAGTGTGCATGACGTCTCTCCCATGTTTGAATCACTCTTGGCTTACAGAAATGCATAAAGGGAACTGATGATTTCACCACAAGACTGATCCAACTGATGTTTATACAAATAGAGTTTTTTACATATTTGAAACCTTTACCAAAACAAACAAAACTGGTCCTCTCTCCTGTCTCCCCTTCCCTCCTCTGTCAAGATCTTATTTCAGATCTACCAGTTCTCCCAACTGGCCTTTAGTCCCTGCTCATTCTGGGCAAGTAGTGAGGTCAGCCAGTTATCTGTCTTCCCAGTTTGGGCTGTGGTTTGTGTGTTTACCCACAATGCTCCTGAGATCTCACCAGAGAACAACGTGCAAGGAATCAGAGTCCTTGCTGTCCATTCCTTATGTGGACCCAGGGATCAAATTCAGGTGCTGAGACTTGGCAGCAACTGTCTTTATCTACCATCTTGAAGGGTTGTCAACACATATTCTGGGTCAGTCTGTCTGTACAAATCCCCAAACTGCCCTGAAATTATAAAGGGCAGGCTGGAACAGAACCATAGAGCTGCATGCAACCCAGCCCACTGTGAGCCTAGCCTCGAACCAGGACTGGAAGTTATATCCACAGTGTCTCATGTTAACATCTGATTATTATATACTAGATAAACTGGGTGCCTTCCTTCCCATATGAACTACATACCCAAGGGCTACACAAAAAGAATATAGAAGCCCTCCCATCCTCTTGGCCCAGGAGACCAATTGACTCCACCTACAGGTACTAACCTATCTGCAGCCCTACTCTTTGTCCTCTTCTAGTGTTCTTAATTTTTAAAAAATTCCATTAAAAAAAATGAAACTGTGTTTTAGAGCCTTCTCATTTGAGTAAAACTCTGAGCTACAATCCAAGAATTTTAACTGACAGGTATCCTGTCGTCCTTCTGAAGTTTAAACAAATACTCTTGCTTTGGCATTTTATCTAGATCTAAGTAACCCGGATAGGCTTTCTCAAATTACAGAGGAACTGAAAACTTCCAAGAGGTTTATTTTCCTTGGTTTAAACTAATTATCATACTTGCTAGCTGCTCTAAACTATCAATGTTAAGCTCAATGGTGGTTTAGCTCAATGGTGGCGTGTATACTTATACAAAAGGCCCTGGGTTACCAGTGCCATGACAAGAGGACAAAGGGAAGAAAAAATGAAGGGATGTAAATTGTCTTTTCTAGCCATTTATATGCATGACATGTTTTTCAGCAAATTGAATTAGCACCGGTTAGAGGATTTTAGGTTGATGTCACAGCTGTGTGATCTCTAAATTTGTTTCTGCCTTGTGAGGTTTTAATTTTATCTCACCACTATGTGGTGAATTCGATCAGATAACTTTTGAAGAAAGTTGGGATATATAGATTTCATTGATTTGTATATTCACTTTCTCACATTTAGTATGAACATGGACTTGCACTTAATGATATCTGGGTATCATTAACTGATATGTTCTCCATAGTTATATAAAGTGGCTGGCTGATGCTTAGATCTGACAAAGCGTGGAGGCTGGTCTTCACTCAACTTTCATAGTTTTATACATATATAGTTGTGATCAATATCTTATGTCCACTTATACTTACTAATTCTGCTTTTACCATACCTTTAAAACTTTGAATGGATAATGTTTGATTATTCTGGCAACTATCTAACTAAAGGACTCGGAACGCAGAGGAACAGAAAACCTGAACTGCAAACCTTCCTTTGCGTCACCACCTTGTATTCAACACACTGTGAAGAATTACCTCCCGGGGCCTCCCTGTTATATAAACCAAGTGGCCTCTGAGAACTTTATAAGGCATCCCCATAGCTGCTGAGGGTAGCAAAGACTGACCGTTGGTCAGTTACTGCTACATCATTTCTTTGAGGGACAGATGGCAGAGGGAAAGCTGTTCTCTGTACCAGAAAGGTGACAAGAACTAAGCAGTCGAGGGGTACTTCCCTTTCCTTGGGGAGGACCTTCCATGATTTCAATGGAGTCTGTGCTTTGCCCCCTCATCTGGTTTTTCTTACAGGTTAAAGACTTCATCAACTCTGAACTCCTAGCACAGCTCTACTCTTCTGAGGACCAGAACACTCTAATGGAAGAGTCTGCGGAGCAGGCTCAGCGCCGGGATGAGATGCTCCGAATGTACCAAGCCCTGAAAGAAGCCCTTGCGATCATTGGTGACATCAACACGGCCACTGTGTCCACCCCAGCCCCACCTCCAGTAGATGACTCCTGGCTCCAGCATTCCAGAAGGTTAGAGAGGAAGCCCAGCAGCTCCTGATCTCCTCTATGTCAGCTTCTAAGGATGCTTTCCCAAGACAATGTGGATCCAAAGGGAAAGAGGGGTCAAAGTGCACCAACTCTTTTCATGAATAAGCTTAGTGCATCCTTAGAATGAAACTTGATAGTCGTTAAAACAGTAAAATAGTGCCAAGTGTCCCAAATAGAAAGATAAGCTTAACACAAGGGAGAGTGTTGGCTATCATACATATATGCATACATACATACATACATACATACATACATACATACGTATGTACGTACGTACATACATGCATGCATGCATACACACATGACAAAATATTCACATACCTTATGTTTAAGAAGAAATACCACCAATTGTTATTGTTTCCAGAGGGTAGAATGAGGGAAGGAAACTAAAATATAGCATTTATCTTTTTATGCCTCTAGAAATCTTATAACATGTATCTAAGTTACATAGCCAAAAGAGAAATTATTTTAGTTAACTAATTTTAATTAGTTAACTAATTTTAGAAAGCAACCAGGAAGTTACAAAACTGTTTTTTTTTTTAAAAATTAATTTAGACAAGAAGGAGTGAAATAATTAATTAAAACTTTGTCTTTTTTCTCAGGTCGCCTCCACCAAGCCCCACCACCCAAAGAAGGCTGACTCTAGGTGCACCCCTCACGAGGCCCACATCTGGCCGTGGACCAGCTCCTGCTATTCCCTCTCCAGGCCCCCACTCCGGGGCTCCCCCAGTCCCATTCCGTCCTGGCCCATTACCTCCTTTTCCCAACAGCAGTGACTCCTTTGGGACCCCTCCGCAAGTTCCGTCCAGGCCCACCAGGGCACCCCCCAGTGTTCCAAGGTAAGCAAGCAGCGCTGCAGAAGTTCCCCCAAGATCCTCCTTGGCTCTCCTCTTAGAGTATAACAGACAACATTTATTTGAAAAAAAATCAAAACAAAACAACAACAAAAAAAAATAAATAAAACTTTGCAAGCATCTTCCCATCCGCATTTGCAGATTCCACACTGGCAGTGGAAACAGTGGGCACAGGACAAATTGCGGTGCCTAGGCTCGCTAAGACCCCGTATGACCATGGGATCCTCGCCTTTACCAACTGGCACAGATTTTAATGACTCATTTGTGAGCCCCAAAGCCAATGGAACCGAGTGAATGGCACTTTCAAAGGCCTGGGTCAGACTCTAGCAACAGGCTGGGAAAGAAAGAGCTGCCGCTGGGTCGTGGCAAGCTGTGTGTAGGTCGTGAGGAACGTATGGGTCTGGCCTTCTCCATTACCCAAAGAACCTAGAAAACCATTGACACGAGGCACATTATCCATCTGCTCTCTGCACTATGACCCCAGTATCACTAACTTTAATGTAAGCTAAGTAACATCTAGCCAACTAATCTGTGACTATTTAACATCCACAGAGATTATAATGTGGACATAAGGATTATATATCAGATAGACTGCTGCTCCATTGACTAATTTTGACAATTATAAGCAGATTTTCTGGTCTAATTGTCACACGATATAAACTTATCAGCTATGGAACTTGAAACATACTAAAGTAAAGCTATACGCTTTCCTTCATTCATGTAGTCAACATACAATTATTCTTTGACCTTTTTAAAGGATATACGTTATTGTGGAGTTTTAATCCTTACAAAATCAGAAAATGTAAAGACAAAATTATCTCCTACGTGAAGATAAGCTTTAATTCACAGAATTGGGATATCCATGTGCCCCACTGAGCAAAACGTGTCTACATCATCACACCCCAGCTGTTCACCCTCCATAGTACCTGTAGGACGGCAGGGCTTGTATTTTGGTCTTTAAAGTGTTAGGGGTAACGGACAGAGAAAAGAGAGCCCCAGGCTGGTAGACAAAGTGTATACAATAACTTGACTTCGAAGTCATAAGAGCAGGGTGACTCATTCACCTCCAAGATATAAGTTCCCCATCTAGGAAACAAAGGAAATTCCTTGCAATATTGTCATCCAGATCTTGAGATGAGACATTACTATTACTGCCATTTTAGTCCTACTCAGAAAACATGTAAACACTCAGTTCCAGTTTTTTTCTCTTTCTAATTCAACTTAGCTGAAACTGAGCTTAAATTTCTAATAATTTTGCTCTCAATGTTAAATGTTGTCTTATCACACACACACACACACACACACACACACACACACACACACACACACA
>JANHMN010000009.1:58747468-58767851 GCA_030674055.1 Rhabdomys pumilio | reverse complement strand
ACACACACACACACACACACACACACACACACACACACACACACACATTTTAAGGTTCATGAATCCAATAAAATAGGCTACCATCTACATGTTACAGATAGACAATAGGTTAACAGCCTGCCCACTGCCAACCCACTGGCCTCTAATCCCTAGCACCCAGATTGTAGGGCCCAGGTTCAGCCACCACAGTGGGGCCCCCAGCGTCTGACATTTCTGCTGTGGCTGGCTCTCCTGTGCATTTGAGGATGAGTAACAGCATCCCTGGCCTCCCATCACTAGCTGTCAGTTATATCATCTCTCACATTGTGATCTTCAAGAATACAAACGTGGCTGCTGTCCCTTAGGAAAGCAAAGCCATACTCTACCGGGCAACACGATGCTGCAGTGTTCATAAGAATTTCCTTTCCACATCAAAAACATACATTTCAACATTGAATGTTGCTACAGGCAAGATCAAGTTTATTGTTTTAGAAAACCTCAAATTGACTAGGAAAGTGTCTGCTGCTGTGCCAGGATGGTATGGAGGCTGTGAGAGAAAAGGGGGTAGGGGAGATGTGAGAGTGGGAAGGCAAAGTCCCAGGGGAGCCTTGAACTCTGTTGTTTTGTCTGTTTTGCTCTGAGAAGGAGCCAAAGGGACCTGTGGCTGTGCCTGCGCTCAGGAATGAGTGTGCAAGTCTTGCCTGCTCGCTTCACTGCTTTTCCTGTTGGTCTCCAATAAGCTAGCTTGCCAGCACTCTTCAGAAAAATCAGCTTTCGGATGCTAAACTGATTTGCTAAGCAGGGTGGAGTTAGCTTTGGTATTTTTGAGCTTGCACGCAGGCAGAAGGGTGGGAGTCAGTAAGTAACCCATGTGAATTGCCAGAGCAAGGACTGAAAAGCAGGAAGGGGGAGCCACCAGGTTTGAGGAGCTCAAGTCGGGGATAACAGTTGAGCTATTCAAAATCTCTAGAACCTCTCTCTCAAGTTAAAACCAGACTTCACTTGATCTGGCTTTGTGTACCACCCTGAATTTAAAACAGAAACAAAGAGTTTGAATTGAAAGAGAGAAAGCTGGTTGTTTTGTGCTGAGCCCTCAATCTTGAGGGCCAGCAGAGCAGGCAAAGAGGGAATCCCTGTGGCGGGGGTCACCTGAGCAGAGCTGGAGGCCGGTCAGGGTCCTGACGCCTATTAAAGACTTGCTTTAGATGGAAGATTCGAAACTCACAACGTCTGTTTTTAATAAAAGCCAGAACAGGAATCCCACCAAATGCAAGCCAGAAATGGGGTTTAAGATTTCAAAAAGAGAGAGAGAGGGAGAGAGAGAAGGAAAGAAAGAGTAGAGAAAATGAAGAAAGCTCTTATTGAGAAAACACCTTGTTCCATTTGTTTATACACTCTTTCCCTTCCATGGTTTGCTTCCATTTTCTCTATTAAAAACTAAATAATCAAAATGCCCTATCCATCATATCCTGGAAAACAGAGTCTGGCTTCTCCCCAAAGTTCTTTGCTTTGTTAAGGAACCTTCCTCCCTTTGCAATTTGAATGTAGAGAAACTCCCAGGACAACCCAGAACAAAGGGTTTCTATCCCTCTGGGTTCCCTGCTGGCCTTTCATATCACAGAGGCAACAGCAGAACTTCTAGAGGCAAAAGATTTTTAAAGCAACCCTAGTTTTCCTCCCGATACTCTGAGCTAATTAGCAACCAGCGATCACGACTTTTCTTTTCACCCTATTCCAAGGTCGTCAAAGTGCTTGGCATGGCCCAGGAACCTTGAGTGTTCCATCTTTTTCACCAGAATCTTTACCATATCTTTCCATTTCAAATATACAGGGAGAAGTGGGGCAAGGTGTTGGAGTCACTTTTGACTCAGCTTTGCCCAGCCACTCGGCTGTTCTGGTTTCTGTGTTTTGGAGCCTTTTGGTGGCGAGAGCAGGAAACACTGCAAATTGCACGTCCGTTTTAATGACTTCCACCCGAACTAAGGAGCATCCCAGAGAATCCATGAGCGTGGATTCTCCTGTCATTAGTAAGCTGGGTATACACAAAACTGTGATCTTTGGAACATTTTCCCCCATGGCTTGACTATCTGGACTGCCCCATATTTGAAAGTCCACCCAGCCTTGGCTCTGTTTAGAAAGATGGCCTCAAGCAGACAGCGCCTGGTTCTCTCCATTGCAGCTCCCAATCCTCATCAGACACCAACCTCAGAGTTAGCTTAGCTATTTTCAGTTACCACTTCTTGAAATTAGATAATTGGCAAGTGTAGGCTTCGACATTAACAGAACAAATTAGCTGAATCCGAGTGTGTTTTTCCTGGCACTAGCTATGTCTGGCACTGTTTCGCTTATTTGTCCTTACGTACCCCCCCAACCCCCGGGCCCTTCCCTAGGACAAAGCTCTTTTGCAATGGTCAAAAGGAATAAGGGTAGGAAGAAGGGTCTCTAGCCAAGGGAGAGCAGACTTCACCTACCTCATGACTCAATATTCCACTTTTTAAAAAGTTGAACTAGAGAAGAACTTTCTCCAACCCACCCTCATTCACCATCTCTGAGTTTCTTTTTAAAATGGCCGAGCCTGGGTCACTTCATTTGGCTTTTGCTTTATCTCAACCCAGCTGACTGAAATCAAGAACTGGTCCTTTAAGCAATGTCCTTGTGAGCCCTGCAAGGAAGACAAAGCCCCCACACATGTACACAGCCCCAGGGCAGCACCAAGACTTTGCCCAGAGTTCCTCAATGGTGTCTTCCATGGTTTCTTTGACTTACTAGAACACACAGCTATGCAGAAAGACATGCATGCTCCTTTCCAAAACAATTGATGCCCCATATTACAAAAGTTAAGGCCAATTGGTTTTCATCATAATCTCATTTTAAATGTTTGGTCTCTGATCTTGATAGCCTTGCATTATCTAACCGTAACCCCAACTCTTTCATACATTGTATTTGTTGTAAGTTACAGATAGTACAGCATTCTTTCTATTTGAGATATTAAGTCTCCTTGTTTTATTTGAGGTTTTTGTTTGTCTTTGTTAGCCAGTTCCCTAAATTTCAAGGCAAGACAAACCACCAACCCATCATTCTTTTATCTTTGCGTCCCTCACATCAAGGTTTGGTGCCATGAAGGAGGAAGCTGTCGAGCCTTGAAGTCGTGAGGCTCAGAGTTCATGGAAATTAAGCAACCCGTGTGACTAGCCTGGGTGTCATTCCCCTGCGGTCACACATGGAAACATCCTGACTTACCCTCTCCTCTCCTCTCCTCAACAGCCCTCTAAAACTGTGGTGTTTTTAGCAGCCAAGTGTCATTTGGACAAAGGGTGAAATCACCTTGTGATTTGTGATGTCAGCTGTGGGCGAGCTCTCTGTTCTCCTGACTAGCCAGCCTTCTTTACAGAAAAAATAAAAATCATACTCAGACATTCTGCATTGTCAGGGAACTGTTTTTATTTTTTAGCAACTAGATTTAAAAGTAAAACAAAAAAAAGAAACTATACTATAGCTCAAAAATATAATTGCTAAAAACAGAACAGCTTTAAGTTGTTCTTACAAATTCTTACATTCAAGGCATCTCCTGAGGCAACCATATTATTAAAAATAAATTAGTGCTGAAACCTCCAAATGTAATTAATAATTTGCTGCAGGTTCAACATGAGTTGTCATGAAACTAAAATTTCAACCACTGTTCGCTAAAAAAAAAAAAAGTGTCCACTTTAATTTAAGGTCCTCTATTAAGTATACTTCCAAAAGCATGTTCTATTTACATGACGGTTCTTATTCCAGTATACTGTTTTCAATTCTTATGACAATGTACTGCTGCAAGGAAGCGATGGTTAATGTCAAAGGTTTTCTTTCACTCTTCAGGTCCTGTTTTCAATATGGTCTAAGTGAAAGTCAAATTATTTTGGTGGTTTCCTCCTTGAGTCTAGCAAAGTAGGGTCGATTTTACACAGGCATTCCCATTCAGCCACCGTCCAGATGCCTGGAGATCTGTTTAGGCCAGGCCCGCATACAGCACCAGTGTCTCTAAGATCAGAATCTGTGAACTCTGTGGCAGCATGTAGGTAGACCCACGTTTGCCTTCCTCTTTTCATTGTGTCTGAATCTTTCCCACATATCCTATGTTACAGGAAAGTAAAAGCGAAAAGGAAAATTCGACAAGATTCCCATCATGCAAAAAAAAAAAAAAAAAAAAAAAAAAACGCAAATAACATAAATGCAGACAGGAGACAGCTCCTCCTACCGTACGCTGCAGTTAGCCAAGCAGCGGGTGGCGGGCCTTCAGTTAAGCAAACACAACTGCTTCCGTGTCTTGTGTCAAGAAGAGTAGCTCTGACATTGTTCCCTTCGGACCTCTTTAGTCGCTAAGCTCACTGCAGGACAAACCCTTTTGCATTTCAGGGTGTCCAGTTCTGCCCTGGGGTTCACCTGACTGATAGAGGACGACAGCCAAGACAGAGGCCCTGGCCAGGGAAAACGCATAGTTGATGCTGATTATTTTTCCTGTGGCTAGTCGGCAGCAAACTGTCACCAGCTGTAATCCACCAAGTGTTCCTATATACAAGCTGGTGTCAGCTCGAAGAAAGGGGGGAGATACTCTACCATGTGCAAATAGACATCCAGACTTATGGACACACATAAGCTAGCTAGGGCTCAAGTTTCATCACCGAACCCTCTCGTTCATCTCACTGGAAGGACAGAGCCATTTTCAAAGAAGGCTTCATGCTCAGGCATTCCTGGTTAGACGATATATTTATCAAAGGCCTCAGAGACTCACAGTGTAAGAATTGTACCTCTTTCATGTCTAATTTTTACCCAAGCAGTAAACTCTAAGAATAGGCTGCCAGAGGTTTTTTTCCCCCCTTTTTTCTTTTCTCCAACTCACCAGCTACTATGAGAGATTAAAAAGTGAGATGTAGAAAAACCTAACAATACAGACAGAAAATTTAAAATAAAGTTGTCAGTGCAGCATCTTACTCTGTGAATGTGCCTGGGACACCTAACCACAAGCCGCAGAAGAAAGGAGGTAAGGAGTTAGCTGAGCACTTGATGGCTCTGCCTGCTCAGCATGCATTTATCACAGCTTGAACATAGAATTTTTAAATGCCCGGCGTTGACATTCCTTAGCTTGCCCATGCTAACATATTGGAAGCATTGTCTGGGGAAACCTCTCAACTAAACACGTATTTACACCCTTTAGTTGCCAAATGGTTTCCATCTGGCTCACCAATGCTGTTGCCAAAAGGATATTAAACTTCTGGTCAAGCTAGAGTTGTCAGTGCCAGAGTAGGGGTTTCTGGGAAGGCTCTGGGCCTGAGAGGCACTACATGTTTATAGATGCCACATTACTTGAGCAGTTACATGTTTAGATCACATGGCAACTCTAGCCCAAAATAGAACTCCAACATAGGGCAATGTCAACAGCCATGAGGTATTCAGGAACTCGCTCCATGCCACGGCTCATTCTTTGCATCTGTCTGCTCCTCAGGCGTCAGAGCCACATGACAGGCAAAATCACAAATACCAAATGCTCTAATTTCTTATTTTTAAGCATTCTCAACAAGCACTGAGAAATATCCACTCTTTGCTTTTTCAGTCAAAATAGTCAGTTCACATGAATTACATAAACCCATTCCATTCACAAACCCCAGGGTTGGGGGGTGGGGGGGGCTGGAGGAGCATAATCAAAATGGCAATTAGCCAAATTCTCCACATCTTGGCATCAGTGGTAGTGTAGAGCCTCTTGATTTCAATTGCTCAGAGAGAGGAAATTGCCCACACAGAGAGTGATCTAAGAACCAGAAAATGAGACCAGGCATAATTACTCTCCTCAGTGCTCTTATGAAAACCCTATAAATGCACAGGTCAACATAAGGGTCACCAATAGGCAGCATCCTCTGCAGTCTCTTTGGTGGGAAGGCTGATGTAGAAACTGAGAGAGAAGAAAATGAAGACTAGCCAACCTAGATACTCTACCACGACATACACAAAGCTTCAAGGGAAGATCTGAAAACCTTGAGAAGCTAAAATAAAGATGGACATGATGATAGCTACTTACAGCCCTATAAACTCAGGAGGCTGAGCCAGGAGGATCATGAATTTAAGGACAGCCTTGGCTACAAAGTGAGTTCAGGTCATTATGAGGTATGGAGTAAGATCTTGAATCATCTTCATCACTCTCCCTCTAAAAAACGGTGCTCAGGGTGAGAGGCCTCGGGTGACTTTCAGTATAATCAGGGAACACGGTCTTAGTCTGCAACCAGTATCCCTTCTGCCTCCACCATGTAAACATTCACATTTGGTTTTAGGTATTCTGAAGCAGCAGCGTCTAGATGTCCCCTTCATCTGCACACCTCAGCATAACATCAATTTGCAGGCACTTATCTTGATTATTTGGCTGTTTTATTTTGTTCTTAGTTTTTGTGTCCAAGTCTCAAATAGTCTACTGTGTCCTTGAACTTACTATATAGCCACCTCCAGCCTTGAACCCCTAATCTTCTTGTTTCTACCTCCCAACTGTTCAGATTACAGGTGTATACTATATTGTCCAATGAAAAAAGAACCATATAAGGCATTTTATAATCCTTCAGGTTGCTTGCTTGATGATGATACTTACATAAGACAAATTCTGGACCATGTGTATTCTTCTAAGTTCATAGTGTGATCTCAAAGATAATTTTAGGACTGAATAAAATTTTTCCTTCAAGTAAACCTTCCTGTTAGTATCATGCCCCAGGTCCTATGCCACAAGATGTTCTTACTTTCTGCCACTACAATTACATTCACAAGGAAAGGCTGTAAAAATATCTAAGCCAAACATCCACTGGTTTTTAAAAATATTCTCTATAGTGTTAGAAAGTGTTTTAATAACTAAAATAATAAACCTTCATGTCAGACAAGTTCTACAATATCTTAATTATTGGCTTTGGGGTGAAAAATTAGGGAGACATTAAGAGACATGTTAACTAGACAAACCATGGCAGGACTTTCCCTCCACATATCTAGGCCTGACACCAAAATAAAACCCAAGCTCTACAAACCATTAGCAGGAAAGCCAACTTAAAGCTTTAGTACTAACTAATAAATGGGAGCACTCAAAAGAAAAAAAAAAAGTCCCTGTAACTTCAGCAGGACACTTCAAACAACCTAGCCAAACACTCTTCGGTTCAGTTCAGGAATCCACAGTGCACAGATGTTGATAGAATTGTTTGTCCATGGAAGTACAAAGTTAGCGTTCTGCCCTGCAATATATTTAAGTTGCCTTAATTTTTCCAATTCTCTAAATGACTCTATCCACATCCAAATATTTCACACTTGAAAGCCAGTATAAGAATTTTAACCTTTAAAACACGATTGTCTCCGAATAAGCATATGGATGATGCTTCTTGATTTTTCTTAAAAATCACAACCTTACAGCCTTTCTCTGTGTGTCTGTCTGGCACATACTGTTAATTTGCAGTCTTCTGGGTGAGGGGACAGTACCTGCTGGTGCCACTCGCCAATCATACTGTGCTGTTCCCCAGTCCCCTTCCCTGAAGAGCAGGGAATTTCACTAAAATGGTGTAGAGAGCCACAAGGAACCTTGGCAGTGTTCAGGAGCCTCATGCTCTCCCTAACCCATTGTAGTTTTCATTTGATATGCTATTTAGGGTTGAGGGGAGAGGGAGTCATGCTAATTTGCATATTTTACTTTTATTTTTTTCCTCTGCAGAATCCATACCATTGGCTAAAAGTAAAGTGTATCTTCAAGTGAAATGGTGAGAATAGGGAAGGTAGAATTGCCGTCTCTTGTTCAGAAGGCAATGTAAAATTGGAAAAACGGGGCTCAGGACCATCCCTCTTTACTGCAACCTCCTTTGGAGCCCCCCTCCTTCATTCATCCCTGTCCCGACTTCCTTTGTCTCTCTGACCCCACACGCCATTCTACAGAGCAGTCCCCCACTAGTTACTTATGGTGGACACCTGCCTCTTAGCTGCGTTTGGCAGGCCGGCAGGATGAGGTAATCATCAGAAGAGAATGTTCTGCTTCTTTGGCCACATCCACGTACAGCTTTACTCAAAACAGCTCTCTGTGGGTGAGAACAGAGCGGCTTTGAGATCCCTCTGTCTGACATTCTGTGGAAGCCTGGAAGAACAATGGAAATATAAATGATATCTACCTTGGCCCTTTAATACTGTTTACACACAGATGTGCAGGGAAAGGAGGGCATCGCATTTGTGAACATTTTTGGTTTTATTTTCTCTGAGTCCGGCCATCCTCTTAAGCACTCCTCTCCCCGTGGCTCTGTAGCCCTGTTTTTTCCTATGAGCATATTTTCTGAAAGATTTCTCCAGGGCGATGGCAGTCTTTGTAAGATAGACGCCTGAAGGACATATGGTTCCCATACATTTTCTGTCTAGACTGGCTTTACTTAGTGACTCTTGGTCTGAACTGGTCTAGTTAAAGTTTCTGCAGGAGCTTGTATAAAATTTTTAGATGTGGGCATACCATCAAGGTGTAAAACGGAAACTTTGCCTTCATATTGGCAAGAGAATAGAAGGGGTCACTGGCCACTTTCCTTTAGGTGAAGTGTTCTGATCGTGTTGAACGTCCGCTCACCCGTTGTACCTCCAAACACTGCTCAGAATAGAGGGTAACTCTTAGTCTGTAAACTTTTCACTGTTTTCTTGAGTAAATTCTTTGCTCTGTGTGTGTGTGTGTGTGTGTGTGTGTGTGTGTGTGTGTGTGTGTTTGAAAGCTCTAATTCCTTCTTTACATGGCCCAGGGGACCTATGATTTCTTGCCCTTTTAGCACCAATTTTTACAAACACAGCATTTTTTCTGACTTGAAGGAGAAGAAAACCACCCAACAAGCCACTGACTAAGGGACTTAGCCATTTGGCATTTCGGTAGCTCCTTTTACCAACAATGAAAATTCTGTTTTAAAATGTGGTTTCTGAGCCAGTGTTCAAGGCTGCTCTAGAAACAATAAGATCCTTTCAGAGGGAAAGAATAACTTCTAGGCTTGCCCAGAAGTCAGCTTTGCTCCCTCTTTTGTGAGAGCCCCAGCCCTATTTAACTGCTTCACAGCTACGGGCTCATGCAAAGGAGACACCGTGGGCCACTCTGCACGTGTCCCTCCTCCCCCAAGTGCTGTCGCTTGGCCTCTGAGCATTTAATTGGTCTTCCTCACATATTTGTTCACTGGCATGGCAGCCCAAAAGACACAATGCCTCTCTGTTTTTCTGTTTGCTTTAACTTTTTTTCTTTTGTTTTTTTTTTAAAAATGTTGAGCTTCAAAGGCATATTAGCGCTCCCCCTGCTGGATGTTTTTGAGAACACTGTTGCGTAAGCCCGCGGTACATGGCAATTCTTTGTCTCCATTTTTGCCACATAAAGGACAAAAAAGTACTGTGTGGTGCATTTAAAACTGGCCTTTTGACTCAGCAGGTGTCATTTGGCACAAGGGAAATGTTGGTGCACCCTTGTCCTTTCTGAATCTTCAGATTCTGTGTATTTACTTTGTAACAGGAAAACAAATTTTCAAAAAGAATTTGCCTGCTCACAGTTACCCTCTCTGAAACAGTTACACAGTTACCGTCTCTGAAAGTCCCCCTTCTTTGTCCTATACTTATGCCTGCAAGAAAGTCTCTCTCATCTTTCCTAAAGTGGAAGTGAGTTCTACTGTCTCACGGAGGTGCGGACTACTGTCTTTTCCTTCCCTGCTCCTGCCCTTTCTTTTCTGTGACTTCGGATGACAGGGAACTGCATGCTCTGGAAGTAGAAACCTCCACTTGGGATAGCTGCTTCTGGGGACCTCTTTCAGAACCTCACTTCCTTCTTCAGATTTTAAAGTCAAATCCTCCTTCTCCTGGAGCCTGAGGTAGAAGGGAGCTGAGGGCCAGGAAGAAAAAAGGAAGAAGAGAGAGAGTCAGAGAGAATCAGAGGGAAGGATTTTAGTCCCCTACTGTTAATGGGAGTGGGCTCTACAGTACAAAGTCCCAAAGGGAGATCTATTTTTAGTGGAAGGAAAGATAGGCAGAGAGAGAGAGTCGGGGGGGGGGGGGGGGATTGGTAGGGAACTGGGGGAAATTGGGGGAGGGAAGGGGGGGGGGGGGGGAAGGAATTTACTGGAAGGAATGCCATGCCACCTGACTTAATCCAACGGCCATATGCTGCAGATCTCTGGAAAACCAGGTCCGACCCTTGTTTTCTCAGGCTCTGTTCTTAAGTCTACCTCTCTTCACCTTCATCAGCCCCTTCCTCTCCTCACCTTACCTGTTGTTAGTGATGCAGTACAAAGGCCATTGTAGAAAATAGACTATCACATCTAGTCTTGCAAACATAAGAGTTTCATACAACTAAGCGTTCTCTAGGTCATTTCCTCATTTTATCAGGTCCAAACAAGTCATTTGCTACTTGTGACAAAGGGTGGGTGATGCTTGATTTTCTAAACAGCATTACTTGTCCCGGTTTGCTTTTTTTATAGGCATATCCATTCCTATTCCTGGAATGCCAGACCCTCAACTTCCCCTATGCTCTAGAGTCACGCCCCCCCCCCCCCCCCCCCCCGAAACCCCCACCCCCCCCCCCCCCCTTTCCCCTAGGGCCCCCCCCCCCCCCCCCCGACACACACACATACCAAACACACACCAGGCTAGGACTGCAGGTGTCCCTGCTACTGTCCTAGCAGAGCTCTATGTGAGCATTTACCTGCTGCTGTCACTGCTAACCTGACTCTGCCCTAACAAAAAAGCCTTTCAGAAAGTGATAAGCTTTATTTCCCTATCTCTGTTAACATCATACCCTGTAATACATACGAGGAAAGAAAACCATGCAAAATGAGTTGACCTGCAATGCTTAATCAAAACTTACTTTGGACACTGGCCCCCAAGCAGTGTATTTTACAAACCAATATAAATTCATTTGTTTTCAGTCTACTGAAAGAATCTAAGTCAATGTTGTAAAATTCCTTTCTGACGTCCTCAATTGAGACAGAGTTAGTGTGACCTATCATTGAAAAGCCGGGTAGGACTTGTTGTTGATGCAGGGATATCGGCATCATTCCTGTGAGGGAAACCTAGATCAGATCTACAGAGCAATCTAAATAAACTTTAGCATAGTACATTTTATTTCTATTTACCCCAGAGACTAAAGTATTCAAGTTAGTACATGCTTACGTCATCAAATAAAGATTGTAAACAATTTTCTCCTCATCTTCTCATTTCAAGTCCTACAAATTGATTCATGTTTTTTCATATATATTAGTATATATTAGTATTAATATTATAAAATCAACTGTTTATTCTTATGGGGGGACTATCTGTCACTTCTTATATTTAGTGAGTTATATTATCTTTAGACCCTTCGAATAGACTCCAGTTTTATATACTTCCATCTACTACATAGCAATGAGCTTGATAACATTCTTTAAGCCACAAAAGGCAAAAAAAAAAAAAAATGCCAGAGAGCAAGCACCTTTGTTATTGTTTATAATAAAATTATAAAATATCTTCCATTTGAACAAAATCATGAGCATCACAATGTTTTTCTGAGTCGAGCCCAACTTCATTTAAATATATAATACCTATTTTTAAAATTACCAAAATAAGAATCAAAATATAAGTGGATTACCTACACCTAAAACACTGCATCCTGCAGCTGCTGTCTAGAGTGAACATTCAGAAGAGGAAGTGAGCTTCTGGTCTGTCACTACCTTTCCATTTTTCTCAGAGCTATGCTCCTGTCTATTAGATTCAGGCACACACACTCACTCACAGTCATGATTGCCAAATCTTCACCCTGTCCCCATCAAGTGCCATGTAGTGCTATGAGAAAAAGTGTAAGAGGAGTGTTCACTCCAGGGGAGGTTTAGACAAGTGTTCAGATGGGGGCTGTGGAGAAGGCTCGGTAAAGTGCTTACCAGAGCAAGGATGAGAAACTGTTTCTGGATACCTAGCACCTACACTGAAAGAAAGAAAGAAAGAAAGAAAGAAAGAAAGAAAGAAAGAAAGAAAGAAAGAAAGAAAGAGAGAGAGAAAAAAAGAAAGACCAAGCATGGTGGGTAGTGTGAGCCTATAATACCAGTGTTGGAAAGAGGAGACAGAAGGATCCTGGGGCTTTTACTGGCCAGCCAGTCTAGCTAACTCAAGGAACTCCCTGTCTCAAAATTAAAGCAAAAGTGATTGAGGAAGACTCCAACACCAACTTCTGACCTGACTACACACACATACACACACACACACACACACACACACACATACACACATACATTCACATAACACACACACACACACACACACACACACACACATACACACACCACCCCAAAGCTTATAAACAATCCAGTCTGTCCTGATGGAGCCTCCCCAAACTCATTACAACTGGCCTCACATCATGAACACTCAAGGCTAGATAACCGAAAGACGAACAGACGGAATTAGACTTCTATTCTTAAAAGACAATCGTGTGAGAGAAGGAAACAAATGGTGTCTTCTCAACCTTATCAGTGAAGCCAGCTTCTGCCCCCCCCCCTTCAAATGCCACCCACCCAGCAGGAGCATGGGACGTTCTTGCAAAAACTGTCATTGTCCAAAATCCTGTAAACGGGCTATCCCTGCAGCCACAACTTCAAGTCTTACATCTTTCCCTTTGATTTGAAAACAGAAATATGGGTCTTCTATCATAACCATAAACCGCCCACACACAACACAGTGTTTCAATAAATGTTTAAACAATACAAGATGCTCCATTTCAATGTAATGGATTACTTAATGAAGCCCATCGCTTAACAAAGCAACTGAGGAAAATTTGGTACAAAACAAAGTTTGCCCCCAAACACACTGTCTTGTGAGGTGAATGTCTTTGGCAATAGGAATAGTTAGGAACTGGACCAATGAAATAAATTTGAGCAGAAAACCTTTAATACCTTCTTAGTGTTGAAGTTGGCAAACAGCTTGGGTTATTTAAAAAAACAAAAATATCACCCTCAACAACTTAGGATCTGTCTTGAGTCTGTCTTGAGTTGGTTTTTTTTTTTTTCCCCAAGCACTGTTTTTACAATATGGTTTACTTTTCTTATTGTTTTAGAAATAAAATAATGTTCACCTCTTCCAAAAAAGTAAGTGGGTCAAGGCTCTGGGATTTTTTTAATTGCACATATTACACATACATGGATCCCTTTAATCTGAAAGTGAACACGTTCCAATGATGCCTCAGTCATTCCGAGAGAACACAATGGTGTCTTGTCCTTCCATCTTTCCCTCTGTCATTAATTCACCGCATGGGCTACGCAACGGTGTTTTCTGTGTAAACCCCTAGGGACATCCTTAACAAGCTCAACAAAAGTGAAGAGGTTTAACTATGAAAAGAACAAACGTACTGTGAACCAAGAGCATGCTAAGTTCTGAGGTATAGTAAACAAAATGTATACCAGGCCCGACAGCTAGTAAAAATGTCTCCGTAGTCCTCTTCTCTGCCTCTGCCCACTACTGTTCATCACTCACCCTGGTTCAAGACTGAAGAGATCAGTGAGAATCTGCTCTTCCACCAAAGCATTCAGTTTTTGTTGCATTCTCCATTCCCACCGCTGAGCTTTCCCTCTGGCACTCATCTAATTCCTTTACATTTCTAGTCCTTTTTGGTCGGCGTAGGTCTACGTCTCCCTACTGTCTGCAAGCCTTGCTACTTAGTACTGAAAACTGTAACCACACTGTCGCATTTTTCAAGCTTGTTGGGGTGTATGCCGAGCTGATGAATTGTAGGACTTCACCCCACTATTCCACATTTAAAATCTAGTGCCATAGTAAAAGCCACTTGGACATTTGTCTTAGGTCCCTTGTCCTGCCACTCGAGCATAGACTTCAGGCTTCTTTATGTTGTTGTTGTTGGGTATTTGTTTGTTTGTTTGTTTTTTAGAGACAGGGTTTCTCTGTATAGCCCTGGCTATCCTGGAACTCACTCTGTAGACCAGGCTGGCCTCAAACTCGACTTAGGACTTCTTAAAGCCACCTGGCACAATGTATCCCACATAGTAGCGCTTGGTGAACAGTGCACAAATACATGAATAAGCCTTGCTACAGCCTCTGCCTGAGTTACAAATGAGAAAAACAAACCTAAAGACATTCAGTAAGAGAAAAAATAATCCCTGCATAATCTAGCAATTAGACCTATGTTTGATGTCTTCTTAAACTTCTACTCCAGGACTCTTTCTATATGAACATACAGTCTCAGACATAAGCTTCTAACTCGAAAGTGTTATACGCATGGCCTGATGGAACCACTTACCCTGACTTAGCTTGGATGCCAGCCTTAATGGATGTCTTGCTTAGGCACTTTTCTGTATCACTCACTCACCTGTCTATTATTCAGCAAATATTCACTCACTGCTCCTGAAGCTAAATGAACTAAATACTGAACACACCACAAAGCAACAAGTGCATTCTCTATTCTCCAGCAGCTTGAAATCTACGGAAGGTTCAGGCAATAAAGTGTTGGGCAGTGATATTTAAGACAAGAACAAAAGGATGAGGAGAGCCTAGGTGCACTCCTTTGTCTCTGGGCTGCAAGCCTTTGTGTAACCATTCCTAAGGTAGCTGTGTATAGAGTCCACACAGAGAAAGCTCATTAACATATTTGTAACATAAATGTATTTCAAGGGATAAATAATGTGCCTTGATAATGTTGAACTTCTCAAGTACAGTAACTCTGAATCACGTGGATGGCTTTCAGAAACACCATGGCCAACCAGATAGCGGCCCATACTACTATGAATCTTGGTGAACCCTGAAAGACTCCAAACTGCTGCTGTCATTCATGTGGCTTACCAGGAAACTCACATCCATCGAGTCTGTTCATAACCACTGCAAAAAAAAAAAAAAACAAAAAAAAAAAACAAAAAAGACTCTAAAAACCTTGACTTCTAGTTTTTGATAGTCTGCTTTAGAAGCCAAAGGAAGAATGATTGGGAAAAGTCACTGCTAAAGGCAATGAGAAGTGGTCATTCTCATTGGCAGAGACAGGGAAAGATTGAAAACCAAAGCTGAGACTCAGTTCCTCCTTAGTTCCTGGAGTAGGTATACCGAAGTACATTAACTCTCTATAACCATTGTGCTCAACTGTCACAGATCCGTGCAGCATGTTTTACAGTGGCCTCCAAGTCATGCCATATTTGCACTAGTATTGGGAGGGAAAAAAATCTCTTTAGTTTTCCTAAAGACTTGCATAATGAAAAAAATACACAATTTCCCCTGAAAACTGGGTAACCTGGATGACTCAAAGAGGAGAGTCTTAGAATCACTGCAGAGTATGACCACTCTTACTGGCCTGAATTGCATGTGCATGCGCATGATGGCTCTATGTCAATGTCCTGAAGAAGCAACTACGGCTACTACACCTGTTCCTTTACCTGTCTCTTTCTCTTTTTTCTAGCCGGAGGCCACCCCCATCACCAACTCGCCCCACTATAATCCGTCCGCTAGAATCCTCACTGTTAGACTAAACGAAGTGTCCGGCATGGCAATTAACCACTAACGATTTATGCAAACGCAGCACATTCGGTAACCTTTGCAGCCATGAGTAGTCGCATGTATGGACTTCCATAGGCAAGTAGCCAGTCTTACTAACGTGTACACCACTCATCTTCATTGCTCATGGTATGTCAGACCTTTGGGGTTTGACTCTGAAAACCTGCACACCTGTAGAGAGGCTTAATATGTTGTATTGACCAAGGTAGTTTTATATAGCAGTTTTATATACTTTGGTACCACTTATCTAACCAACATATGTCGGAAGTTGCTTTGGAAGAGCTTTCTAAACTGTCTACAGAGAAGCTTGTGATGCTTCTTAACAGATGCAAGAGTGTGAGTTTGGAACCACACCGACTTTTCCCACATTCTGTTTAGGGCAGCAGAAACTCTGCTGTCTGATAATTAAAGCCACCACTCAGTCTGCAGTTGCTTATTTAGGCTTCTTTCCCTCCTTATTTCATAGGACTGCTAAAAAAGCAAGGTTTAGGATTGCTTAAGATGGAAGCTTTTCAGGAGCGTGAGGCAGTTTGCAAAGGGAAAGTCTCTAGGGTTTGCCCTGGGGAGTTTCTCCTAGTGTCTGTGTGTTTTGCTTCATGCTAGAAGCACAAGCAACATCAAGGCAAAGCTTGGGGGGTTTTGGTAATCAGTTGATAGATTTGGCTAATTTAAGAGTTCAAAGAAGAAGCAAAAGTAAATTACCATTCTAAAAATGTTTGAGAAAAAAGAATTTATTATTTTATTATTTACCCCTTTGTGGGCTATGATGAAGGAAGACTGACACTGAAAGTGTTTAATTTTCCAGTTGATTGTGGGGCCTGGGTAACTAACTCCATTTGATTATTGTGATTACTATTTTGGCTGGAGAAAATTTAAATGTATGCTAGCACATGATTTCTATGGTTTACATATGAACGATTATACAAAAATCCTTTTAAAATCAATTTAATGTCTCTACCCATTCCAGACTCTCTTAAATCTTGCAGTTTACTCTGACACAATTGCATGGAAAGTGTGGCCCCTGGTATGGTGGGAAGGCAATCTATCAGAGATGCCATGATTTAAGAGCACAGCTCACATGTTTACAGATGCCTTGCTCCAGCTTGCTCCTGAAATACAACGTCTCTGCCATATTGAGCTGCAGAACAAGTTTGCAGTTTCTAGGATCTCTAAACTTTACAAAAGCAGCCTAGACTAGAGGTTATTAGTTCAGCCTTGAGGCTAAGTTTTGAACTACCTATGACCAGATGGTTAGCATGTAGGAAACAGCTAAAAGCCAAATGGAATTCTGTCTGCTAACTGCACCCAGACAGCAGAGCAGGCTTTCACTGAATTGTAGCATCCTGAGACATTATTTCATAGTCACAAAGGTGGATCAGGTTTTACTAACTGCAGCATCTCCCGTTGAAGGCAGTCAACATGATTTGTATGCAAACTTCACTTTAATTTCCTGTGCAGTTTCTACTAAAAGCAAGTGGCTATAAAGTATGATGTAAAAACTTTTAACCATTATTTTAAAAAGTTTTTTCCAAGTGAAATGCCACTGCATTGAACACACTAGAATGGGTTAGATCCCACTTATAATTGGCAAAAATTAGAGAATATGAGACATTCAGATGGGGTATTTTTCAACCTTTAAGTGATATAGAATACCTCTAACATCTCTAGTTTTTTTTCCCTGTTGAAAAAAAAATTGTGAATAGAACTCATGTAAAACAGGCACACTGTCTTTGAAAACAGTGTCCCAGCTAAATGGGAAAACATCAAGCAAACGTTTATAATCAAACAACTCATAGGCAGTGAGGTCCTCCCACAATACCCTTCCTTTCAGTGGCCCCTTTGCATCTTCCTAAAGTACTCTAAAATAGGCAGATAAAGAAGTAGATACTTCAGGGTTTGCCTTTGTTCTTCCTGTGGTTTTGCGTCTTGCTGTATTTCAAATTTTTCCTTCTGTTGGAGGAAACTGTTGGAGAAAACCACTGGTGTGTTCTTGAATCAGCACAAACCAATGTCAAGAAAAACTGGGGATTTGTCTCTCCAAATTTCTTCCCACTGATCCTAGATGGTCGTAAACAATGCTCTCATCATCTTTAGCTTTTGCTTCTTGATTCACAGACTCCCTGTCCCAAATGTCTCTCTTTGTCAGGACAGTTTTGTTCTCTTTGCTACCGTGTTATATCTGGTAGCAGCCAGAATCCCCTACTCCACCACCCCCCTCCAGCATTTTGACACTGGAACCCCAGAATATTTCAGATTGCTGCAGTTAGAAGGGTTTGCACTCTGCTAACAGGAGACACCAACATGAATGAAGCCTAAAGTTTCACTGGAGCGTGCAGAGTACACGTCAGGCCATGAGATAGGAATGTAAGCTTGAAGGACCTTCTGCTTCCCACCCCGTTTCTAATCTCTCAGTCAACCTCCTGGTAGATGATGCCAATGTTGTCAGCACAATAGATGTAGATTTATCTTGTCTAGCATAATAATAACTTTAAAAAGTGTTTTTAGGATTTGAAAGGGTAATTGTACATGGTTGATAAGTAAAGCCAGTTTTTCTGTCACATGCTAAATTTTGCATGCAATTTGGCTAACTGAAATAACCAACCATTTGTGGATGGACTATGAAACAGTATTGATTTAGAACAGATATATTTCCAAAAAAAATCTACCAAGAATACCTTCTTGAATATTGCCTGTAGGTGTGTTTTATAACATAGATGAGCAGTGGGGTCTAATTATTGGCAATTTCTCTGTTTGTGCAGACACATACTCCATCTATCTGAAAGTGTAACCAAACAGTTCCTGTGATATAAGCATTCTAAATTTAGAATTAAGAAGTAGCCACATAGATTCATTTGTGATTTTGTTAGACTGTAGCCATACTCTAAACTATGAAATGGGACCTGACACCAGTATGTGACAAGTATTGTTTTCTGTGCACTCATTTTCTCTGCATGCCTCTAAGAATACACTATGTACATAGTGACCATGTATTTTGTGTCCTTTTGAGTAAGTAGGTTCAAAAGCAATTACTAAAATGCCATTAAGCATGAATGTGATTTTATGTGCACCATATATATATATATGAATATAAATATCAGTGTAAACCTGTGCTCAGTATGTAAGAGTATGCATATATTTTTAACTGTGCTAATATATATGTTGGGAAGAGCTGCCATAACATGATTATGGTAGTTCATTTCTCATGACATACATGAGAAACACGAGATCTCCTAACTCATACTGTATATATTCTGAGTGGCACAAAGCTTATGATAACCATTGATGATCACCATAATTATAACCATGGCAAGGTAGAGTAATGTCTATGGTCATCTGTATGGAAGCCCACAGCACTGCTACCTAAGAAGGCATTACTTTTTAGGTGATACTTTGATAAAAAATAAAAAAGTAAGATTTGGAAGCTTTTATCCAGGGTCTCTAGTTAGAATCGTATCATTTGAGGATTATTGAGCGGACTCTCAAAAGAAAGTTAAGTTAATCTGTATAGTCATGAGTTTTCTTCAGTAAAGGTTAAAAGAATAAAAAGTCAGCAACACAATGAAAGTAATAGGTCTTTCTGAACAAAACTGTTAAAACACACGGGGGACAGGTTCCTTGCAGGTATGTTATCTACACTGTCTGATAAACCTTTGACATTTGGAAAACTGTGCAATTACTTTAAATTGATGAGAATCTCTGTAGGATGAGTAACAAAGCCTAAACAGACCTCCTAGCTGTCTTAATTCAGTGAGAGATGTCTGTGTGTAAGACTGAAGCGTGAGTTTTGTCGTTTCACCTAGCACTGGTAGCTGTGAACATGAGTTCCTGTGAATGAAGCCAATTTTAGAGAAATAACGGATAGTTCACCAGATCCTTTAGTCTTTTCTAAAGAACTCAGTTTGTCTTCTAGATAATAATAGGCCATCTGTCTAGCTGATGTGTTTAAAATTATGTGGTGCTCTGTATGTGAAACTTTTAACAATATTTTTGAAGTATATATAGTCTATGCATCGCTAGCTGTGTATATATATATATATACATACATGTAATAATATCTGTGTATGTGGAGAGCAAGAGACAGGAACCTCAAGGAATCTCCTGTTTAAGACCTGTTAGTACTAGCAGACCGGTGAGACTCCTCATTCCACTGCTCAAGGGCTTCCCGTGTGGCTCAGCTCAAGGCATTCATTTCCTTATGACCTTCACCTTTAAATCCCTTAAACTTTCCCCATAATGTTTTCAATGTACACAAAAACCACCCCACTGTCTTGTACTGACTGCTGCCAATCTGTGAAAATGACTCCTCACAAACCAGAAACCCTACCACTATAACCTTGTGTGTCTGATTTCATATGCGTACTGCTTTTGTTTCGTGGGCTTGTATGTGTTCCTCTTCTCTCCCCGTTCTGAATCAAACTTCATTTTGCTTTTGTGTGAATGGTTGAGTACATAGATGTCAAACTTTGTTTTCTCTGTTGATTCTTTAACATGAGCCAGAATACTTCCCACTGTTGTTTTTTACCACTTTGGGGATTTCTTAATGCTGGATTAATATGGATTCTGTGAATGGGATTTTTGAAGCAAATTCCTAAAGCCTGTATCATCCTTGAAGGTCATGTACCTATTGTGAAAAAATGTGAAACTGTATTTCTGAACCTGAAATAAATTATTACATTTGAAGGAATCCCCAATCCCTCATCCTTGTATATATTTGAGTCTGTGAATTTCACTAACACCTGAGAGTAAAGTCCCATTGTCCCTTGGCTCTAATTGGCCCAGTATTACTAAAGCAGGGAATGATAGCATTCTGCACTTCTGTCCTTAAGTTGTGGGAAAAGGAGTTACACACACACACACACAGAGAGAGAGAGAGAGAGAGAGAGAGAGAGAGAGAGAGAGAGAGAGA
>JANHMN010000009.1:58733584-58747368 GCA_030674055.1 Rhabdomys pumilio | reverse complement strand
GTGAGAGAGGAAGGAGAGAAAAAGAAAAAAAAAGAAAAAGAAGGAGGGGGGGGGAGAGGAGAAAAAGAGGAGGGAGAAGGGAAAAGGAGAGAGGGAGGGGGGGGGGGGGGGGAATATCAGGTGATTCCAAAGAAGATAATGTAATGGGAGGAGAGACATTGCCTTTAATTTAAAATAACTGTAGTACTAGAACCTCAGGCATCAGGATGATATGACCTTTACCAGGAAGCAATGGGGCAATTTGCCCCTGAGAAGGAAGAATTAGTGGAAATATCTGAGGAGGGATAGTCTGTTTACATGTTAGGTCAACAGAAGACAAACACTGCACACTAATCCCTCGGGTGTCACCTGCTCATGGGCATAGAAGAGGAAATGCACCAGGCTGTCCACTAATAAGAAAATAGAAACAGTGTGTACAAACAACCCTTTTTTCCAAATTGTGTTTTAAAGAATAAACTATGCCGTATAAATGCAGACAATAGGCAGTAAGATGGGAAGGATATTGGTTTAATTTTCCACACACAGCCAGGGTATATAATTATGGGAAGAAAAGCTGGGCAGATTTCCTTCACTGTACATTTCCCACAAGTGGAGAATCTATGTACTCAGTGGAGCCATTGAATACACTATCCATTGGGAACCATTGTGGATAAGAAATTATGCTGGTCACTTGTTTTGTTTTAATCACATGATTCTAATGAATGGGAATAATATTCAGAATCAATTCTAATGAAAATTACAAGAAAAATTTAAAAATAAGACAAAGGACAATGTTGTCTCTCTTTGGAGACTTTCCCCCTGTGCTTTTAAAATACTTCTGCCATCTTTGTAAATCTCCACTTGATTTGTTCTCAAGACTCCCATCTTTCCACTGCAACATTGTGATTGCGCTTTGAGAAATTCATCCAGCGTCTGGTTTCACCTACACTCTTCAACCAACTCTTGATAATGTCACATTTTGGGCTATCTATTGGTGCTCATTCATACTGTAGTGACATAATAATCAGAATATGCAAGAGATATTAACTAAAATTACTGCCTTAATTCAAAGCCTTCCAAGTGCATCGCCTGAGATTGGAATGAGTGTACTCACAGAGACACCAAGAGATCATTTTATCGGTATACTTGGGGAATACCAGCTATAATTTAAATGTCTTTTATTAAAGGAAAGTAAATCAAATTATATTGGGAATCATTGGGAGTGATAGTGTCCAGACTTCCCAGACTTCTTTGATCATAAAAGTTTCATTCATGCAATATTCCACAGAACTGGTGGCTCCAAGGTACCTGCTTTAGGACACATTGCTTTGGGAGACATTAGGCAAGAAGAAAAGACAATCGTACATGTTTACTTTAGAGTAAACTATCACTACCAAAAAGCTGTGAGACAAGTTCAAGTGTTAGAGCAAGATGAACTCCCAACTCAGGACAGACATCCAGAAGCACTGGTGACTTTGTGACAATAGCATCTGAGTTCCCTGGAAAAAGATCCCCTAAGATCAGGTGCATGGGAGCAAATGACTCTGACCAAACCTTAGTGAGATTCATTGTCTCCTACCTTAATTTCTTTTCTTCACTTCCCAAAAAAACAAAACAAAACAAAACAAAAACAAAAACAAAAACAAAAACAAAACCCACAAAACTCCATTGAATCAATAATTTCATTACACTTGTGAGGTGATTGTGAATGAAGAGATTAGGTCTCTTTAAAAAGTAAATCTCAGCAGAGAAGAGCTGAGGACACTCCATTCCTGCTGTCTTTCCTTCCCCACTTTCTCACATTTCAGACTCACTCCCCAGCTGTGGGATGGTAAGCCGCCTACAAGATGGACAAAGCAAGCCAGCAGAGCTTGTTTGGTGAAATTTTCACAGGAAAGAAAAAACACAGAAGGAAAACCTTCCAAGAGTTCATTCCATGGCAAGGTCACCACAGACTAAATGCAGAAACAGTAGAGAGCTGAGAGTATGTATGTAATTCATTCTTAATAACTGAGTCCTGATAATTTCTCATCTCAGAGTTTGGATAAAATTGCGTCTATGAAGTTATTTTTCTGAACATTTGAGAGAACAGAACCTGGATGGACATAATCCTGACTACATTAAGCATAGGTGTCTATGAATGCCAGTCTGTTGAGCTTTAAAATTGGTCAACTTGGCACTCCAGTACCTTTGTAGTTTTTACATGTGTAAAGCCTACATATGTTCAGCACTTGCCTTCAAGCACTCTATAAATAATACAGAATTCTGAAAAGGGCAAAGACACAAACTGTCAAGATCTGTAGTGGGACAAACAGGTCTACTGAATGCAGTTATTGTCAAAGCAGCTTTTCTGGCAACAACAGGAATGCTAGATACAGGGTACGTGAAGATGAGAAGGAAGGAATTGTCTGAGGGCACATCACCACGCTGTTTGAAGCAGTTTCTTGCTGTCAGTGAAATATATTTTAGGACATAATGTGTCTGGATCCTGTTTCTGAATTGGAACACCAAACTAGCTCCCATGGGAAGGTGTTTTTGGCATGTGCTCGCAGAATGTCCCTTCAGCACTGTGGGCTTGCTGTTCGTTTTAATGGCTCACCTCCCCACCATGCTGAGGTAATTAAAGTGTTCTAAAGCCCCTTCAGAACTTGAAAATAGTTTCTGTTTGCTAGGCAGGTGATAAATCTCATTCAGCCTGACAGAAATGTAATTACACTTTCTTCATGAAAACACCAGGGATACCATTACCTGGATCTCACAAAGCTCAAGGCTTGCAGACCCCCCACAGTTGAAAGGTCAAGAACTAAGAACAAGCTTTTTCGTCATTTATATACATGGGAGGCCTCCTAAGCTTAGCTAGATTAAATTGGACTGGAGAAAAATTGGTTTAAAACTTTGGAAAAGGCAAGGTTTGTTTTTTTTTTTTTTTTTTTTTGGTTTGGGGGTTTGTTGTTGTTGTTGTTGTTGTTGTTGTTGTTGTTGTTGTTGTTACCACTGCTCAGGAAAAGCCAAGTCCATTTGGACCCATTAACATCTCACAGAAGAATAAAAAAAGAAAAGTTTGGGGTTTTGCTTTTTATAGAGCCAACTGTAATCTTAGCAAGACAGAGGTGGAAGTATGTTGCTGGATATCTGGGCAGGTGGCTCAGAGTGAAATCTCACAGAGAGGAGGGCTTCTGATGGCCTCTCAGTGCCATGAGAGTCAGCTCACAGTCGGTTAGAAAGAGGGAATTAAAACTCAGACTTCTGCTGGAATCCACTGGCCAGTCTCTCTTTGGCCTGCTGTCTGCTGCTGCACAGCCATTCCCAGCAGAGTGGAGGTTACCCTACCTTCTGGAGACGGGATCAATTCAAATTCTAAAGGATGATGTCAAGCGGCCACACAGCTCTGTTCCTGACTCCACCAGTAAGACACAAACCAAGCTAGGGATTTGGAGACTGATCCAGAAAACCAAGTCTCTGTACCCTGGACCCACTTACAAATAAATTAGGATTTTCATTGCTCCTTGCTCTAAGACAGAGGGGATTCTTACAAACCCTGGGGCAATCAAGGACCAGCTCTGGCCTGATATTTTTCCTAGACTTGAGTTTATGCTGCTGTACCACACATTACTCACCTCAAACAGATCCTTAGTTATGACTCCAAAGCTGTAGATTAACCCCCTGAGGTTTACTGTGTTGGGATGATGTTATCCATTTGATCTTGATACCTTTTAATGTCCTCACTTTGAAAAAAAAATACTTTGCTAGACATGATAACATGTTGACTAAGGTAATAAACTGAGATTTCCTTCAACGGAATTCTCCAAAAGTTCCTTCCCCCCTTGGGTTATATCACTCACTTAAGACTTTGGAAAAAATCTGGGGTCAGAAAATTAGGGTTCAGAATCAACTATGCAAGTCCAAAAGGTATCTGTAATACTGACCCTAATTCACCCAAATTTGATTGCAAGAATATATACTTCCACGGTGCACCGTGGTAATATTTTTGAGTGGGCACTAATGTCTCAGCATGCTGCTGGTGCCCGGGTGGTGGGCAGGTCCTAGTAGCTACTAACTTTGCCTCCTGGTGTGCTTTCATTTCTCCTGCATGCATGCCTAAGTCCTTTGCTCTGTTTTGGGGTTGTTTGATTGGTTGGTTGGTTGGTTGGGATTTTTTTCTTCTGATTTGAATTAGTTTTTTGTGGGATTTTTTGCATGCTATTATTTGGACTTATTTTATAATTTAAACATCATCTTTTTCCTCTACATCTGTGTTTTTCTTTTGTTATTTTTTTTGCTTTGTTTTGTTTTCACTAGGAGACCCCCTCCTGCAGTTCCAGGCCGACCATCCTAACCCCATCTCCTTTTGTTTAACAACATGTCTACCCATGTTTAAAAAGTCTTCTGTTTGCACTATATGTCACCTGTACATAAAAACTTTTATTTTTGATCTGTGTCTTTAATTAAAAATAAAGTTTATTCTATATTTTAAAAATTACATGTGTTCCATTTATTTTCCTATAGAATAAATGAACCAAATTTAAAATAATTTACTTACACTAATGCCAAGTAAAGTGAAATGTATTTGCCTGGCCTTTCTTATTTCTAACAAATATTTAAATACAGGGTTTCATGTAGCCAAGGCTAGCCTTGAACTGATCTTGTATCCACCCACAAAGTGCTGAAGTTAGCATGTAACACCATATACAGCTCCTGAAAAATGTAGAGTTTAATATATTAGGACTGAAAGGGAAAGACTTACATTATTAGACCACTGTGATTTCAGATACTCTTTGACAGAGAATGATACTGTACTGAATTGAACAATAAGCTAATAAAATTTCTTCCAACAGAATAAAAAGAAAAAGAGAGAGAGAGAGAGAGAAACATCTAAAATCTAGAAAGCACACAGAAGTCTGAATCCTTTCAATCTGCCTCCAGAAATCTTATCAATAGTTATTATTGCACCAAAATATGTTGTTATTTTTCTAAAACAAATATAGGAGGTTTTAAAAAAACAGAATTATTACAGAAGAAACTGCAAGTCTGAAACACATAAGCTCACATATTCAGTTTGACAAATTTAGGGGTATAAAGAAAAATCATACTGCTTAAAATACATGCGCGGTAAAGAACAGAAATGTTGGCACCTCGGGCAATTTCTTCAAGATGTCGGTAAAGTGCCAAAGAAAGTGGATAAGTTGAAGCTTGAGGGAAGAGGGAACTTTTCAATGCATCTGTCCTTAAAATAATAGCGATATTAAAATTTTAGACCATAGGAATGTTTGTAACTGTTGCCCCCACCCACAGGAAATTAATACAAATAGATGCTTACTTTTAAAGTAATGCAGTGCATTCTGCCAGATGTGTGGTAGCTTTGCCAATGGCTTTTTATTTAATTTGTGATTTTCTGTTTCAGAGATGTACTTGGACCGAGTTTGGATTGAAAAGTAGCTATCTCTTCTCGGATGGGGGCCCTTGTGAAAACGCCTCATTTCATTCTTTAAAATAGAACACTACACATCAAGAGAGCAAATCAGTCTCTGGGACTCTATGTTCCATTTACTTTACTAGGATCCTATTTACATTTGACCTGGGGGAGTCCTGGCAAAGGAAGGCATGAAGACAATCTGGGCAGGACTTCCTTGTTCTAAAAAGAAGACCCCATCATTAAAACCATCTTCTTTGGATCATGAAAACCACTTAAATCATTTTTAAGAATTAAATTCTCCACTCAAAAATGTAAGCCAGCTTCTCAGGTTTCAAGTTGCATACCCTGGGTTACCTCCCTTCTGCTGTATCCAAGGTTGGTTAATGAACAGGGTTACTAGCAAAGAAGTTGAAGATTGTAAACCAAGGCATGCAGCTGGCTGTCCTGTAACCCAGGGTGACAGAACTAGTGTGAAATAATACAGACAGTGCTCCTTTTGCCTCTCCCTTACCCTCAGTCATCATTTGATATATATGTATGTACATTTGTATGTATATATGTACGTATGTATGTATGTATGTATGTATGTATGTATGTATGTATGTAGATGCTTGCATGTGTACATCTGTGTATGAGCTCTCAGAGGCCAGAGGACATCCTAATATTCCTATCTCTTTACACCTTATTCCTTTCAGTCAGGGTTTCTCACTGAACTTGGAGCTAGGCTGATGACCAACAAGACCCAAGGATCCTCCTGTCTCTGCTCTACCCAGCACCGGAGTTCCATGCAAACATGTGGCCACACTTAACTTTTCACATTGGTGCTGAGATAGGACCTCACATTCATGTGTTTCTCCAGCAAATACTGTTGGACATTGAACCAACCATCTTTCCAGCCCCTTGAATTTTACAATATTCTTTACTAGATAGATCCTTACACCAGCAGGCACAATAAATAGTCCACAAGTGTCTTATAACCTTTTGCCAAGCAAAATGTTGCCAGTGCAAGCAAGGTTTTGCTTCTAACTTTCTTCAAGTCCTTGGTATTTTTTTTTCACTTTGTCTAAAGTTAAAATGCACACTAACTTTTATATGATGTTTATGTAATTTAGACATTGACAATTTGACTTGATCTCATGAACAAGAAGAAAGTAAAATCTCAACTATATCAAAATGAAATGGCCTTAGTCTCCTGAAGTGTGTTCTCTTATTTTATAGGCAGAAGAAAAAGGGAGGGAGTCTGTGGTAGGAGAAGAGCCTAGACCAGAAGTAAATGCTATGATAATACACTGGCCTGTGGTTGCATCACCACATTACTGTACATGGTTTTCATTTCTTTCATAATCTAATCTTCCTCAACTACTGCTAACTTTCTGTCCTCACCTCTACCTTCATCCTCCACATGTGACAGAAGGGGAAAGGTATTACAGTCTTCAAGATAAGCTGTAACTCAGAATGGGCAAGAAGACAGTTTTCAAGATGGACTATAACCCTGGATGGTCAAGAGGAGTCAGTACTTCTTTTAAAAACCACAATATTCCTCACATAGTCATCTCACGATGTATCAGATGTCTCTGGGATTCATAATAGTATCTTAGTCAGCAGGAGCACCAGAGAAGTGACAGAATAAGAAGCAGCTTGCAAAATAACCAAATAAGCAGTTATCACATATTGTTATGATAAAAGAAAGGGATTGGTCATCTTCCTAGGGAAAAGCATTAATGATTCAAGTGCTGATACAGCTGAGATCTTGACAGCATGCATCCCTTTGCTCCAACCATGACCTAATATTCCAGAAGATGGCAATTGTGACTTTGGACAAAGGGACAATGGAATACATTCCAGCCAATCAAAACCCAAAGTTCTCATTCCTAGTAGAATACATGCTGCAATATTCTAAGTTGTTCAACTGTCAGAGACAGGCATACTGGTATTGAAAGTATGGAGGGGTCTCCTGCCTGCTTTGGTGCCTAACCAAGAGGTACTGTAGTAGTCTCCTCTTGACAGCACAAAGAGGTGCCTGTGTTTTCCAGTTTCCGGATCAAAAAAACTGAGAACGTCTGAGAGATGGAAAAAAGAGAGCTAAAGGTAGGAAAAATCAGAACTTCTGATAGCAATAGTTCTCCTGGAGTTTCACCACTAAGTAAATGTGTGTCAACCTTGGGAAACATGTGCAAACATGGAAAGGATTGGGTCCAGTCTTGGGTGAATCAGTCCAAGCTTGGGTGAATCCATTGCTCTGGGCCTGAGTTGAGGCAAGACAGCATTAAACTATGCTAAGGCTTGTTAATGTGTCTAGACTGTTAATAGTGTGTAGGTGTATCATAAGATATACTTCCTCAACTAACTCATTAATTCTTCATTCCAACCTTCATCTCCCAATGTGGAGACCAGGAAGCAAAGAGAAGGAGGCAGAGGTAACAGCATATGTCTCTTCATGGCATATCCCACGATTCCCTCCCTCCTACTCTTTATCACCTTCTAATAAGGCCATCAGTTAGGAACCTCTCAAGAATTAGCTCAGGATCCAATTATGTCTTCAAATCCCATGACATCCTGGCATGGGATCCCACATGAGCCTGGAGGGAAACTTTCTGTTCAAACCATAACAAAGACTACGAGAAAAACACTGCTATGTGTGCACAGGCTAGAACGTTTTAATGAATGTGATAGACTCCAAGGCTTCTTTTTTTCATGGCTTGAAAATAATATTGTCCTCGCCAATATGTATCTTATAACACAACAAATAAGGATGATAGAAGTAAGGATGGATGCCCAACTATAAATCCATTCTTTAGATGAGCCACGCAGGAAGTTAAGATTGCTAAAAATGGAGGCCAGGAAAGATGCTGTGCAAACATGACCACTACTCTTCCAGTCCTCACAACCCACGTGAAAAAAAAAAAAGATCCAGAATCTCAGCCAGCATAAAGGAAGCAGCAACAGCAACACCTCTGGGGCTTGCAGGCCAGTCAGTCCAGCCAACTTTTAAGCTCTAGATCAGTGAGGAACCTGCTTTAAAAGAAGGTGAGAGCCAACAGGCAGCAGTGGCACATACCTTTAATCCTGGTGCTGAGGAAGCAGAGGCAGGAGAATCATCTACAGAGCAAGTTCCAGGGCAGCCAGGGCTACACAGAGAAACCCTGTCTCGAAAATAATGATGAGAGTGGTAATAATAATAATAATAATAATAATAATAATAATAATAATAATGTGTGAGAGAGAAAGACAGCTAACATTGAGCCTTGGCCTCTACATGCTCATAGAGCATACACACACATACAAAGATGACTGAAAATCAATTCTGAACTCTCCATATCTTAACTGGAGTCGGTGTGTGAGGAAACCTCAGTGAACTTAGACCATTATACCATGAAATGCACCCTGCATTGGAAGGGCACAACCAGCTGCCTTCACACCATACGATACACCTGCTCATGGATGCTGTGCAAGCCACTATCACATTTCAATATCATCAATACCCTAAGAGCAAACAAAAGCTAAGGCCATCAACAGGTGGCCGGCTACAGAGGAGGTAGAACTACACTGCCACTTCTGTTCTTTTTTTAAAAAAAAATCAAATTTCATGGTACCTTATATCAGATCCAGTTTTAGGCTCCAATAACAGCTTCAATGAAACTCGTGCTTGTCAGTCATGAACAAATGCAAGGAAGTCATCACTGAGCACTTGAAACATGAAAGACAGTCAGTCACCAAGAAGACGCTGAGGAGGGTCTGCCTGTGTACTTTTTATAAAGTACCATTTTGAATTGCTGTACACTACTGAAAGTTAATCTTTCAGGCTCTTTGGCTCAGTATTTTCTTCTCCTGCGTGAACACTGTAGAAAGCAACAGAGTGCAAGTTCGAGCCAAGAGACAGTTTCTTCTCTTTTTCTCTTTTAAACATAAAAAGAGTATTTTCAGCTATGTACACAAAGGCTGCCTGAGGCCTCAAGGATCTGTTTATTTGGTAATTTTAAAAGAGTGGGAGGCCCACAGAGTTCTCACCAGAGTCCAAATATGACTTGGGCCCAGCACGAGGCCACAGGCCATCCCAGGGTGGCAAGCAGCTAGCCAGCAAGCTTGGGAAAGCAGAAGCAGCTTTTAAGTGGTCCCAAGAGACTATGTCTTTTTCAGCCCTCGGGAAAATCATGACCAGTTTGGGCAAAGAAAACCTCAGGGCAGAAAACCTCAGACTGCTCCTGGATGCTCTGTGAAGCAAGGTGCCCACTGCTTTGCTTAGGTTCCTCCTTTTTACCTCCAACTGTGGGATGAGAGAGCAGAGCCAGGTCTGGGGAGGGGGCTGTGCACATGCTCGGTCATTGGGAAACAGCTGCTTCACGGCTCTAGCTTTCGGCAATCCTGGGTTCACACACAAATGCACGTGAGACGAAAGTGGCGCTCTCATTTGATTGGTAACTGCTGCTGTTTCCCAAAGTAAACCAACATTGATGACACCTGGGAGTTGAGGGCTGAAAAATGAGCCAAAAGCGCTGGCCATGGCCTAAGCATATCCCAGCAGACTTTCTGCTGGTTCCAATGTGCCACTCCCTGCCGCCCAGCTTGCCTGTGCCCTCCCAGTGTTAGAAGGAATGTGTTCCCTCGGGCCCCGTGGTCCAAGGTTCTTCATCAAACCTTGCCTTTCAGCTAAGCTCTGCTCCCTTGCCAGAATCAAGGCTTCTATAACTTTCAAAAACACTGCTGCTGATTTTTTTTTTTTTACAGTTCTTAGGACATCTTGGTGCTTAGAGCCAAAGGGCTCTAGTCAAAAATGCATGTCAGTCCCGTTAGTGAGCCAGCATAACATCTCCTTAATATAATCCGAAAACTGGACTGCTTCAATATGAAGAGAGGTCCCAGAATCCAGCCCTAGCCCAACACCCTTAGCACACGATCTACTTGGGATTACAGATATTTGTACTATTTGCCTTTATTCCAGTTGATCCAGCCATCTCAGAAGTCCCAGACACCTAGATCAGCCTGCACTGTAACCTCCATAGGCTTCCATACATTCTTTGTCCCAGACTTTAAAGATTACCGTGCTGTGCCCAAGCACCTAACTCACTGCCTAGGCGATACAACTCAGAGTCTGTGCAGCCTGTTCTCCAGGACATGGCCTCTGTGAGCTTACTTTACATGGGTTTTCTCTATGAGCACTACATCCCGGTAGCCTGTCCCCCCCCAAAAGCAGCAGCATGCGTCCTGCACCTCTCCTACAGCTGAGCAGGCAGGCATTCTTCCTTCCTCTTCCTGAGCTTGGAAATCTCAGGACTTCAGATTTTAGCACACCCCGGTGTACACATCATAACTGTCCATCTCCAGCCCAGCCTCCCTTATTTCACGATTTCAGCTCCTGGTTCATGGCTGTCCTCGTTAGTGCCATTTCTGTCTTAATTCTGGGGCCTTTGCATAGATGTGTAGGTAATCTACCCATCCCGCCTCTCATTTTATTGGGCTTCACCCTACCTCAGACACTCGTCCTGTAATTTTAACCTTGTCTACCAATAGGCTTACACTTCTCATCCCTAGCTACTTCTAGTGTAACTTCTTGGATCTCAGTCTACTGCCTTTCTCTACCACCCTGCAGCCTCTGTCTCTCATTCTACCCTGAGATTCATTTGACTAATCTACCACTCTGGGTAAAACCAACTCTTTACCTACCCTAATTTGCACCATGCAACTGAACATGACCTGGGAAATATAAACAAGTGCACAGAGTGGAAGCTGGCTTTAATTTAAATTCCTCACCACCATACCGAAAAGACTTATTGTTCTACTGCTGTGACCAAACAGCATGACCAAAGCAGCTTATAAAAGTATCTATGTGGGATGTTGCTTACAGTTTCAGAGAGTTCGTCCACAGTCATCGCAGGGGAAAACATGGTGACAGGCTGGCAGGGAGGGCTCTGGAGCAGTGTCTGAGGGATTCACAGACAGGAAGCAGGAGAGGAGAGGAAGATTGACTGGGAGGGCATGAAAGGAGCTTTAGAAACTCCACTCCCAGTGACACATCTCCTCCAACAAGGGCATACCTCCTAATCCTTCTTAAACCGTCCACCAAATGGCACAAAGCATTCAAACATATGAGCCTCTGGGGAACCATGCTCTCTCAGACAACAGTGGGAGCACTTAATAGTACCAGGATAACTGGTGTAATCTGTTCTCCCAGTTCCCCGAGCTGTCCCCGTGTGCTCCACTCCTTCATCCTCTCCCTCACTCATAATTCTCACCTGACTCCTTCCTCGGTTCTCTCTAGAAAACTGAAGCAGCTGAGAAAGAATTTTCTCACTTCAGCTTCCGAATCCAACAGCTGTATCGGTGTACCCTACCTTCCCACTTGTTAACGATCGCGCAACTCTCTCTGTCCGACCTTCCACTGGGGTATCACATCCCATCTCCTCTCACCTACGCAAGAATACTACTCCAGTAGCTGCTCCCGGGGTCAAGGAGCCTCGGCACACAGCATTGTTTGCCTTCTTAACTTTGCCCTCCTTTTCAGTACCAGTCCTTGGCTGTCCTTCGAAGCAAAACTTCCAATAAGCTTTGCTGCTACAATTTCTCTATTTCCAACCCAAATAAGCCATTACCCCATCCACCACGCTAGTCCTACTCTGTTCAAGGATGTGGCCCCTCCCATGCGGGTCCAATGGTGTGCTCGCCACCTTTAGAGTCTGACTGATCACAGCTGCTCAGCCTTTGCCCTGGCTTTCTAAGGCAAGCTACTCTCTTGGTTTTCCTCTCGCCTTCCTGGTTTGTCATCGGAAACGCCGCCATTCACCATTTCACAGCTGGGGTTGCTTTCTGTTTATATCCATTGTCTGTCTCCTCCTGCTGAACGGTACTCGGCTAAGGCTCTTCATATAGATATATCCCAGGCACATATAACAATACTTGTCATATAGTAAATGCAAAAAAGAGTATTTGTTGACTGAATAAATAAATTCCTAAGGCAAACATAAAATACTAATGGGGAAAAAGTGATTAGAGATCATGTCAGTAGGCATTAAATATCTTATTAGATACTGAGGGAAGGGAATATAGGATACAAGGGATAATGGGGGATTTGAAGCATCCAAAGCAGCTGCCTTTAACCCTTGAAGCAACTCAGCTGTCAGAAAGGCAGGACATTGGCCTGACCTGTCAACATTGCCTCAGAAAATTGCCTGCCTCCACTCTGATCTTCCGTCTCCTAAATGGTAAACTGGAAACAACCTCCCTTACAGGATCGTTATGATAAGAAAATAATGTATACTCGAAATGCATAGCGTAGTGACCGGGACACACAACACATGGTGTGCCTCTAAGACCTGGATATTGTTATTAATCAAATTCCCGTTTACTGTTTGTTTCCTGAATTTATGGAGAGCTCAGACTTATCTTCTTGATTCACAAGTCAGTATGAATTTCAACTCACAAATGCTACCGCAAAAAGGAATAACTTTAATTTCCACAAGAGGGCACTGTGGCCCAGGCCTACTTCAAGGATTTGAAATACCACATAATTGTGTAACTGATGCCCTCTGCTGACCTGTTTACTTTTTTCTTGCTGTTGCGACTTTCTTTGGCTTGGAAGATGTAAATGATAGCCTTGCTGGAGTCCTCATGTTCGCTCAGTATGAACTCTGATAACCCAGAGCTTCCCAAAAGCTTTCTGAGAAGTCAACAGTACTTATGGGCTCATCCAAAGCAGCAGACACAAACTCACTTTCCACAGGGAGCCCTCATGCTGCTGCAAACACACCTGTGTCTTCTAGCTCTCTGCTTGGTGTAACTAGGCTGCACCACAGTACAAGATTAGCCATCTTTTGTCAACCCCGAAGCCCTGCCCCTCCTTGATCCTCTCCACTCCAACACCAAAGCCTGACACCTGTGTTAGTTAGTTTTCCATGGCTGGAAGAAAAAAAAAATTCCCTTGGACTCCTTTTCAGAGGGTGTCACCTGTGGCTGGTTGGCTCTTTTGCATGGGTGAAGCATCGGGCAGGGAGCCCATGGAGAAACAACTCTGCTCATTTCAAGTCCCTGGGAAACAGAAAGGGTCAGGCCCAACAGGCCTTCAAAGGCATACTCTTAGAGACTCCACTTACTACCACACCTTTAGTTCTCTGAAGGTTCTAGCACTGCCCAGTAGGATTAGGCACTTGACATGTGAGCCTTTGACTGACAGATAAGATCCAAACTATACCTGCTACCAGCTCCTTTTGGGCAAGGTAGGTAAAACTGCTTCCTCCTCCACCCCTCCCTCCTCTTCTTCTTCCTCCTTCCCTCCCTCCTCCCCTCCCTCCTCTTCCTCCTTCTTCCCTCCCTCCTCCCCTCCCTCCTTTTCATCCCCCTCCTCCCCTTTCTCTTCTTCCTCCTTCTTCCCTCCCTCCTTCCCTCCCTCCTCCCCTTCCTC